>CM070753.1:455153-839965 GCA_036346245.1 Bonia amplexicaulis | reverse complement strand
CGTTCGCGGAGATTATCGCCGTCCAGGCGGCGAGGCTCCGGTGGGCAGTCCTCCAAGCTGCCTCGCTTCGCGTACATGTCGATGAGGGCACCGGAGACGTACTCACTGGCACTGAGCCCCAGCCTCAGAGTCTGGCCGTAAGCCATGGAGACCGTCGCGACCGCGTTGACTACACTGAGGACGCTTGCAAATGTGGTCTCGTTGGGTTTCAAGCACTTGACCGTCGAAGAGAAGACCTCGAGAGCCTCATCGCACTGCTCATTCTGCGCCTAACCCGAGATCAGAGCGTTCCAAGCGATGATCTCCCGGTGAGGCATGAGATCGAAGATCATCCTCGCATCGTCCATGCGCCGCCCCTTGGTGTACATGGTGATGAGGCTGTTGGATGCCGCCACTTCGTTAGACAAGCCGGTCCATGAGATGAGCACATTGCCGATGGAGACGTGCCCTTCGACGCCCAGCTTCACCGCAAAGCCGTGGACTTGCCGGCCAAGCTCGAGCTTCCCCTCACCGCCACACGCCGGGATCACGCTGCACACGGATATCCGGTCAGGCCGGACGGCGCCGTCCTTGAGCATCTCAAGGAACACCCGAATCACCTCCGCCGGGCAGTCGCCATCCTGCGAGAGCCCGCAGATGAACTCGTTCTAGGAAACGTGGTCCCGCGCCGGCATCTCCTCGAACACCCTCCTGACCGCATCGAGGAAGCCTCCCCGCGAGTACGCCCTGACGAGCGCGTACGTGGGCGGCGGGCCCTGCCCGCGACGCCAGCACGTGCAGCTGCCGCACGAGGCCGTCCTCCCTCCGGCCCGCGGCAAGCGAGAGTGCGACAGTGAATGTGACGGCGTAGGGCTGCGCGGCGCCGGACCGGAGCATCCAGAGGCGAACGCGGAGAGGATGGTGTTGTAGGAGCTGACATCCTGGGCCCGCGCGGTGGTGAAGACCCTGGCGGTTGAGGGGAAGGAGCCGGGTCTTCGCATAGCGGGTGGCGAGGGAGGCGGGCGAGGATGACGTGACGGCGACTGAGAAAGCGACGGGGGAGACGGGGTGGCGGGCGAGGAGGGAGGCGAGAGGCGTGGAGCGTGGGTGGAGGATTCTGTCGAACAGGTGGTGGACGGCAGTGGCGGAGAGCGTGGTTAGCTTCAACCGTGAGACCGTGTGTCAAGAATGCAACGACTGAAGAAGGACGAAAGGTTCTCTTGATGGGCTATTCAGATGGAGGCTTGAACGGTTACGCAAATCAAACGGTGGCTGAGTTGAAGTATCTCGGTGCCGAGTTCACATGAGAAGAAAAAGTACTTACAACTATCTGGTCGTAGCACGACTTATAACTAAGTGATCGTAGAAGTACTTATAACTTATCTGGTCGTAGCAAAACTTACGGCTATGTGGTCGTAGAAGTACTTACGACTTACCTGGTCGTAGTAAGACTCACGACTAAGTGGTCGTAGAAATACTTACGACTATTTGGTCGTAACAAGACTTACGACTAAGTAGTCGTAGAAGTATTTACAACATTCTGATCGTAGCAGGACTTACGACTATGTGATCGTAGAAGTACTTATGACTTACCCGTGAATTTCCCCCTTGTCGATAAAGGGTATTCTCGGAGAATACAATAACGTAATAATTTGAGGGTTATTGTATCCTCGTCAGAAACTACCACTACGACTATGCGCGGGGGGTGTTAGAGTATATTGACATGTCTCTATATTTGATAGTTTAGGATTTGTAATCCTATGATACCTGCTTTATCTCTAGAAGAGGCTTCTTGCCCTCCAAGCCTTATACTCTATATAAAACGCCCTTAAGTCTCAATACAATTATCAATCCATTACAGTATATTCATCTTCCCATAATATCCAAAATCGCATCTTTTCAGCAACAAGAAAGCCAAAATAAACCATAGAAAGAGGGAAACGAACCAGACAGAGATATATGGCATCGATCGTGTGCTAATAATCAGCAGAAACGCATCATCAGAAAGCAAGCTTTTACACAGGCCATAGTTGCACTCTCCCAGACTGGTTCTGTTCTGAACGTAGCATGCTGACACTTGCTGATGGTTTCTGCAGCTTCTACCGGTGCCAATTTGACCCGGAGAAAGGAGGCGAGATGCGGCAACTGGAGTACAGGAACTTCATGAACATTAGGAGTCAGAGATGAGGGATCGAGAAGGAAATGTTGAGCGACGTCATCACATGTCGCTACCATTTTATCCTTTTTTTTCCTTCTCCCTCTTGTCCTAAACAATAAACACACTTGCTCTGCGTGCGGCTGGGCCTCTGTTAGAAGATTGCTGTGTGATTTATCTATGTGCAATGCAATTATTCTCAAACCTGCACTGCGTGTTAATGTTTTGGTGTGTGCGTTTACTAGTAGTCAGTACTCAGTACACTTGTGAGTCATGGTCTCATGGACATGGACATGGTGCCAATCTCCACCTCTCTTTCCACACTGATTGATCCTGAGCTAAGCTTCACCAAGATTGACCCAAGATGAAACTCTTATCAGATATACAGATAATCGCATCGAAATAAAGAACTTTGTATTAAGCTAATAAGCAGAGTCAGAATGATCAGAAGTGGGATTGCACACTGCAAACTGAATAATGAGGGAGCATGGACACTGAAACATAAAGATCAGGCAATTTCAAGGTGATCACCAGGGGAAGAAAATAATCTTTAGCAAGAACACTGCTCCCTCTGTTTCAAGATGAGTGAAACGTTAGTAAAAAAACTCCTTCGAAACTAAGTGACGCTCTCCAATTTCAAAAGAAAATAACCATGTACTCTGTCCTCTGTTGTTGGAGTGTTCCTTTGAGCTGGATTTACGCATGGGGCAATGAAAAATATGAAATGGCTTATATTATTTGTAAGACAGGATGATCTTTTCTGAAACCGTAAGAAAGAATGAAGAATACAAGCCAAGTAGCTATCAATCGTATACCGGGTCTTCAGATGGGTGGCGAGGGACATCGACCGTTGGATTTATTTGATCCAACGGCCAATAATAAATAAAGAAGCCCGATAAAAGCAAGGGAAGAACCCTACCCCACCACCAAAACCCTAGTCTCCATCCCCAACCCCCGGCGCTCCGCACCAGACTAGCATCCGCCGCCGGCGCCATGCGGCCGCTCGACGAGAAGGAGACCACGATGGTCTTCGAGAAGCTCTTCAAGTTCACCGGCCCCAACCTGAAGCACCTCCTGGAGCGGCCCGCGGTGGAGGGTCCCGACCCGCAGCCCGGCCGCTACTGCCTCCGCCTCCACAAGAACCGCGTCTACTACGCCTCCGAGTCGCTCGTCCGCCGCGCCACTACCGTCGCTCGCCCGCGCCTCGCGGGGGTCGGCACGCCCATCGGCAAGTTCACCCACCACGGCGCCTTCCACCTCACCGTCCACGCGCTCGACCTCCTCGCCGCCCACGCGCGACGCCGCGTCTGGCTCAAGCCCGACACCGAGCGCTCCTTCCTCTTCGGCAACTCCGTGCCCAAGTCCTCCCTCGCGCGCATCACAGAGAACACCAAGGCCGGCGACGGCGTCGTCATCATGTCCATGGCCGACGTGCCGCTCGGGTTCGGCGTCGCTGCAAGGTCGGCGCAGGACTGTAGGAAGGCCGACACCAATGCCGTGGTGGTGCTGCACCAGGCCGACGCTGGCGAGTACCTCCGCAAGGAGGAGGAGCTCATGTGAGGTGAGGGCCGAGGCCTGGTTGTTCTCGTGTTGACTGATTGGATCATATGGGTGAATTTAGAAACCATGTCTTACTATTTTGTTCAAGGGTTCAGGCATATGCATTTCGATGTACTGAATGATTAATTGGTTATGGGATGAGGTGGTTGCCAATTTTATTTTATGTCCATGCTGATTGGTTTTTTCTGACTTCTGGGTGCATTTAATGGGGGTGTCTGGATCAGTTTATTTGCTGAATTGTGTGGAATTAATCAAGCAAAGTAATTTCTGAGATTGAATTGCTCTATCAGGTCTGGTTGTATATGTTGTAAACCATAGAACTGAGTTGGGCAGAGATGACGTGGTTAATTGAAGGATTATGCCATATCCTTTAAACCAGTAGGATGGCATAAATGGCCACCCTGATTTTCAATTTGGCACTCTTGATCAATGGTCATGCTCATGCTTGTCGTTGTGATGTGTTGACTTATCTTGATTGTCAAATCTTGGACAGGATGGGCGATTGCTTTGGTTTCCACCTGTGGCATGAACTCTTTAATAGCTAATAGCTACATGGACATAGTTCAAAAGTTGATGTTAAGGCTTTGTTTTCCGCCTGTCTCATGAACTCTTTAATAGCTAATAGCTATATGGACATAGTTCAAAAGTTGATGGTTTCGCATAGATTAGCAAGCCTTTGGGTGTAAGTAATGCTGTCACTGTTATGGTCTTTTCCGTTATTTCTTAACAAACGATTGAAGTTGGAACCCCTTTAAACTGTAACCAGCGTGATTGATTTGGATATCATGGATGGTTAAAAAAATCAGATTGTTTGGCTGAAGATGGACAGTGTTCTGTTCTTGGAAAGGGGATTCCTTTCCATCATGAACTTAATATGCTTAGTGGCTTGGCAGGAGAGGTACTGAACTAGGATTTTGGGTTTCACGTTTATGTTTTGAACTATTTATCCACGATTTTCTTGTAATCATAGCATGTGGCGGCTGTTAGGTTGGCCTGAGCTGCTATAATCAGTTATAAACTGGCTGCCATCCACCATGAAAGTCTGCTTACACAGTTGTACTAGCATTGGTACTCCACGACTAGCCAAAGCAGAAAACGATATTCTGGTTTACTGTTCCATGACCCTGTCATTGATTGTGCAGTAAACTATTCTGTGACAGTCCATAGCAGCTTGGCTTAATCATGCGGTCTATAGATATGTTTCTCATTTCCCGAATATGGCACTTGTATGATACATTTGGTTTGAACTCTGTGATTCTGATATTACAGCTTTCCTACTTGCAGGTGTGGCATGGCTGTAGTACTGAAAGATGTGTTTCCTCTGTGCTTGCCATCAGTGCTCAGTTCTTCCACCATTCTGGAATGCGCAGTTTTTACCTAGCGCAAAGAAAAGTGAACAAAGAGTGTAGGTCTGATACATCAACTATCCTATTAGAAAAGTTTTGTTATCAGGTGGTTCCAGGGGGACTATAAATTTTGTCACGCTTAACTCATTAGTAAGCTACTTCAGTGCTGCCTAGCGCCCACTGCAGTGTTTCGTGTGAACTTTTGGGTTATGATCAACAGTACTTTTCGTCATGGATCTATGGGCCCTGGATGTATGAATCGATCAGTTTGCGCTGTCGAATTACATTCGAGCAGTTGCTTCAATGTTGTTGAGTGCCTCTTGTTGGAGTTTGTTGTCAGCAAGCTAACCTGTTGGTGAATGGGCATTTTGAACCTCTGGATGTGTCATGCTTGAAGCATAGAAGGCCATAAGCTAGGCTTGGCTTTTCAGTAAGTTTTTTTATTGACGAACACTAGAGAATTGATGCTCGGTGATAAAAGTGGATATGCTGATATGATTTGACTGGAAATAAAAGGTTAGATTACAGAGAGAGAGAGAGATTTGGGTCTCGAATACGGATAAACAGTAAGAAAAATAAATAGACAAACAAAAATGCGCATCCGGGGAATCGAACCCCGGTCAGTACCGTGGGAGGGTACTATGATACCACTACACCAGATGCGCTACGGTGTAACGTTGTTTCCATTAGTAGTATATGTATGAAGTGTTCAGATGAGCTGCAGTTTGCCTCTCGATAGCACTATAGCACCGCCCCGCGGTCTAGACAGACGGGAGCACACTCTTTTGTGATTTTCGCATGCTTGACTGCTTCTAAGCTCCAACTTGGTGCGAAAATTCAGAGCTAGCTTCATGAGACTAAGCATATATACCTAGTTACGGTTAAGCAACGGCAACACAGGTAACCCAAGTCTATATAATGGGCTGCGTGAGGTCGATCGTGAGTTTATCTCGACCTCTGTAATTCTATGGTATGCATGCAGTATAACGTGCGTATATGTCCACTGTGTGCACGTGCGCACGTGACTTTCAACCAAGTAGTGAGCATATATATAGCTTTGGCGCCGACGGCCAGTCGGCCACTACCTTAAAGCTCCTGAACGGAACATTCGCCATTGCTGCTGACAAGGAGAATGCTATATATTCAGATTTGGCATATTGCCTTGGCGCGCGTGGCTGTCGCTGCCGCCATGCTCGCAACCATTTCTCTCGCCC
This sequence comes from Bonia amplexicaulis, assembly GCA_036346245.1. Taxonomy (NCBI): domain Eukaryota; kingdom Viridiplantae; phylum Streptophyta; class Magnoliopsida; order Poales; family Poaceae; genus Bonia; species Bonia amplexicaulis. The sequence continues at coordinate 833,711 of CM070753.1, read as the reverse complement.
GCTCGTCCGACAGCGCCCCTCCCGGTCCCGTGTCCCCCCGCCACTGCACCACGCCCCTATATTCCTAGTCCACGTCGCACCGGCGACAACAATGAACATGGTCGATCGATCGATCCCCGATTCTGTCCTCCATGCATGGCTCTTCCGCGCCTGCTTTATATGTTCTCGTTCCGTAATTTCTAGTCTATACATCTTTACCATGTTACAATCCTAATTAACAAATCCAATATTTATGTATGCCACTCAAGATTTGCAAAGCAAGCCTAAGATCATGAGAAAGAAGGGGGTCGAGGTAAAATTAAATCTTATTCTCAAAAAAAGGCAAAAGGGAATCTTTAAATCATACCGAATTAATCGAACAAATTTGTGGTTCAGATGGACACGTCGTTCGGTTTGCTAATCCCTAATAAGTACCGGTCATCTTCCAATTATTAGACTCTTTAGTTGATCCAATGATCAGCTGCCTGCTGCAGACTGCAGGTGCATGCGGATGATCGATACCTGTACAGACACATGAAACATGCATCAATCATCTGAACTAAGCTAGCTAGCTAGGAAGAAGAAGCCCTTGTTGCAAGCAGTCGATCACTAGCTAATAAACTGCTGAGTGCTAACCAACGACGTCGACGGCATGGCATCCATCTATTCTCAGCTCAGACGTCCCCCTCTGCGTGGCTTTCCATCGCATCCAGCTCACTTGAAGTGTGTGCCACTGCCATATCAGCTCGCCTGTACTATATATACACATCACGCACGCAGCAGCAGCAGCAAATCAGGTGCGACGCTAGAACGTACCTCCAGGTAGCTAGCTGCTAGAGATAGCTTGTACGTAGTTGCCAGTATAGTTCAAGCGTACAAGGTATGTCGGGCGTGGGGGTGTGGGTGTTCCGGAACTGCGTGATGCAGCTGGAGCAGCCGGCGAGCCGGAGGGTGCTGGTGTACGCGCCGACGAACGAGGTGGTGCGGTCGATGGAGGCGCTGGAGCGGCGGCTGGGGGCGCTGGGGTGGGAGCGCTACTACGAGGACGACGCCATCGTGCAGCTCCACAAGCGCGACGGCGGCGTCGACCTCATCTCCATCCCGCGCGACTTCGCCAGATTCCGCTCCACCCATATGTACGACGTCGTCGTCAAGAACCGCGACCTCTTCAAGGTCGTCGACGTCTAGGCTAGCTAGCTTATTCCGAGCTAGATAGATCCTTGCTTGATATATATAGCTTCGCGCCACATACTAAAGTCATATACAAATGCGCGCGAGCGTGTAGAATTATCGCAATTGGCGTACTCATACACGCTATGCGTGGCTTTGTTGTTTTTATTGTAGCAGTAGTATTGGCCTAAAAATTAACTGATACAACAATACTCCAATCAATCCCAAACAATACACCTTATCCGATGGATGAGATAATGGTATGCAGGGGCGGAGCCAGAAATTGGATATAGGAGGGGCAATATGGACAACAAGTGGAGTAGAACCAATGAACCATGCCGGATTTACCGATCCAATAGTCACATATCACAGTAATATATTTCGCAAATTACAATGCAAAAAAAATTACATCTCTATTAACTTAAACTTAGCTCTACGACTACCAACAAGATCATAGGCCTTAATAATATTATCATGACTAATCTTGCGGCCAATTCCTTTTCAATATAAATTACCAAACAATCTCATATAAATACATCTCCCATTGTACTTCGAAGTCGCTTCTTCGCAAGTTTTATATCTGAAAAACATCTCTCGGTGATTATAGTTGAAACCGGAAGAGTTAAGACTAATCTTAATAACCTGTCCACCATAGGATAAAATGAATCTTTACTAGTCTTAACTGGTCCACTTGTTAGATTAGCAAGTGATGGTAATGCACTTAGGTCTGGATGATTGCATACATCAAGTTGAAAATATGGCAATTGACACTTCAATTGAGTTCTTTCTTGACTTGAGAAATCAGTAGGATAATATTTTTCCACTTCACTTTGGGAGGATAATATTCTTGACTTAAGAAATCAGCAGGATCATTAGGTGAAATGTACTTTGTATTTTTTTTGAAGGGGTCAAATCACTAATTAAACACATTTAATTAACTACATAAAGAAGGATTCGTATAATATTGGGGGTGCCAGGCCCCTCCCAGCCCCCCCTTGTCTCCGCCACTGATGGTATGGTATCATTGCTATGTATGGTAGAGGATACGAACCACATACATAGGAAGTTATGTAAATAAGAGATCATATATCATTACCACTAGATACACAATGTAGGGAAAGAAGAGTTAGAACAGCTCGGTCAAATGTCGCGCATGTCAATATAGTGAAAGTAGCCTATTGACTAACGTCTTTGGTCGCCTATGGTCTCCTCCAGCAACCCCTCGTCTTCCTCATGTACGTTGAGGGTTGTCTTGATTAGCGCAGCAGTGTTTTCACGATATCCACACGTCTAAAGGTGGAAGGTCGTATGCCGGTGTGTTAGCACAAATGCATATCAGGGCTTTCGGAGGAAGGTGGCTAGGATGTATGCATTCCGACTTTTGCTTTCTGGAAGCTGAAAGCCAGAACCCAAGCCGGTTGGAAGCGAGCCTTACCTTGCGGCTTCTCGCGTGCGCCCCGACAAGTCCCTCTGACCTCGAGTAGTGGGGCTCCAGATTCGTGCGTCCGTTGGGCTCGGCCGGCCGTTCCGATGAAAGCTAGTTTGGACCATGGACCAACACCCACAATGGCACAAAACAAGCCCGAGAGACACAGGCCCAGGTACAGAAGATTGATATTGGTGATCATATGGAAGAACAAACTGCAATGCAAGAATGAATTGGTGCTCCCTTCTATAAACAAAACTTGTGCCTGTACATGTTCAGCTTCACTCTATGGATCACATAAAAAAAAAGTATGGCAAATACATGGACATGGACATGGACATGGATTTTGGTAACACATAGATTAAATCAGAAGTAGCCAAACTCTCTTGCGCACTTGCAAGTTTCCTACTGCATATATCTATATATCAATACCAGCAAACTGAAGTGCAACGTTTCAGAATATGAGGCCCAAGGCCTGATCTAATCCAATCCAAATTTGGTCCAATAAAAAAGAGTCAAAATTTGATGTACCATTAGCCGCCCTACTTCAAAGAGCCTCGGTGCCACATCCACCTTCCCATTGACACAGTGGCCATGAACTAGCGCTGCATAACTGTGTATGTCTGGGAGAAGCCCTTTCTTCTCCGCCTCGCGGATGCTCCCCTTCTTCATGACACTGTAGGTTACGACACCTGGCTTTGCCCCTTCCCTGTCATTTCTCGAAACAGCCTTCACCATGTCACCTTCCCTGCAATGGATGCTGGATCAATATGGTGTAGCAGACGCAGTTCGGCGCGACACCAGTCGGCCTCGTCCATTGTATTCACTGCACTCTGCAAAGCCCACATGGGGGTGTGTTGTCCGTACGCACATCCATCTGCCCAGTCTTGCGGAAACCCATTGATCGATCGATGCTCCGTAGGCACGCTCATCCGGGTCGATGCCATTGCCAACACATTCATCAAACACCTCGGACGCCCTCGTCACATTCCCGTGGGACGCTGCTGCAAGCGCACGGCGTTCACGAGCTGCGCAACGAGAAAAAGCCCAAGCACGAGCAGAGAGCAAGGCACGATCTGACGCGCGCGCGTACGTATTTTTGCCTATCCGGGGTGCTCTGCCTCCGACCCCGCTCGCCCGTACGGCGACGCCCTGCTGCGGAGACAAGACAAGGGACACGCGAGCGTGCGTCGCATATGTACATGTCAGGGGGCGCAGGGCTCGCATGCACACGTCCACAGTGCTTGCTATACAGGAGTATGGTGCTGATCATTTGGGCTTATTTTTGGTGGTTTATAATGAAAAGACCAGAATTTGGTGAAAAAACATCAGAATGATGACGCTTATTTAACATAATTAAATTTAAAAATATATAAAAAATATGTTAGCCCATCACAGACAACGCAAACGAATACGGGAAAAAAAGAACGGGCAAAAAAGTTCAAAAAAAGCCAAAAGTTCAGAAAAAGACGAATTTATGAATAGTGAAAAATAAGCCAGAAGCTGAAGCCGAAACGATCACAGCCTATATAGGCATGTTCTTTTTAACTGTGATTTATAGCTTATAAATGAAGTTTTTTGCCGATATAAATGAAGTTGGTACAATATGTACTATAATTAACTAGTATATCCTATTTTAAAAAATATATTTCGTTTAAAAACTAGTTACTATAGAAAAATTAAAAAACAGTTTTTAAAAATCGGAAAGAACAGTGCTTATACTACTAGTATGTACGTACGTCCTCATTTGCTGATGCGTGCAGCGCTGGACGTCGGTGTCCAAAGCCTGTACTGTAGTCGGGAAAATAACCATGTAGGCCTTACAGATCTAGAGCCATTGACTGTAGTGGCGATGACGACTGCTTCCTTCTTACTACTCTCGCTCGCATTATCGTCTGCCTGGACCGCGGAAAATGACCGTGCTTGCCGACTGGGCCATCAACTCAGGAGGAAATCAATCAAGTCCAAATTGCGAGGCCTACATTGCGGACTTTTTTTTTCTTTTGGCGAAAACCGGACTTTTTACGGCAAAACGAACGTTTTTTTGCGCCGCTCCGTGAACATTGCGGCGGACCTCGAAACAGTGGACACCAATACGAATACCATATTTTGGGTGCAGCTCGATTGGACTGAATAAGCTGATTTATAACTAAAATTATATTATAATCAGCTAAAATTATACTATAGCTGTCTCGCTGCCTTGCTTCGTTCTTCACTGCTTGTTTTTCCCCCTTCTGCAGCTACCGGCATACATGATGCCATGCAATAAGGGATACGTTTTTTTTGGGGTTGCGGTTAATAGCCGTTGATAGTCTAATCTAATGAATAATAATCATCCAAAGAAATCAAAACTAAAAATCGACAGAAAAAGCTGGGAACTTCTGGCCGGGCCACCAATTGGAACCTAAGGCATCAGAACCCATTACAACCGGGGGAGACGCCGCGACCGCGCGAGGCCACGTCGCCCCGCCTGCGCGAGAGCCAGTGCGCGCCCGCCGCGTGGAGCCGCGAATTTTGGTACGGTCGGCTGAGGTGATTTTCCGTATTTTTCTGAAATTGCGTACAGGTCCCTGGTTCTCGCGAAAAGGTCCCTGGATTTTTTTTTTGCCCCTCATTTTGCAGGATAACCTCCCGTGGTTTCCGAAATTGCGCACGGGTCCCGTTTTCTTACGTACAGGTCCTTGGTTTTTCTCAAAAAAACCATTTACTTTTCCCGAAAATACTTTTTGCCCCCGTTTTTTTTACAGTCCCTCGTTTTTTCGTACAAACCCTTTAACTTTTCCGAAATTACGTATTTACCCCGGTTTTTTTAGCTCCTCACAAATTATCGTCTCTTTTATTTTTATACGTACGATAACTGGTGCGGCGTTGCGCCACGCCTACGAGGCTAGTTTTGTAAATGTGTGGGGGAAACACCTGATTTGAGTGAAGCAAGCAGGACCTGCACGTCTGTCGCGCCAGCCTTTCCGCGGAAGAATTTAATTGGAGGCCCTGCTTTTGATGTAAAAAGCTCGGCACACTTACCATGGTAGGGGTAGCAGCTAGGTAGGCTGATGCGTGCTTTTGCGCACACATAGAGGCAAAAAAAAAGAAGAAAGAGGGAGGGCTATTCATACGAATATGTATGATTGTAATTGATATAAATAAAATTATTATAGTATATATTATAATTAATTAGTAGATATTATTTTTAAAAAATATTTTATTTAAAAGTTAGATATTATAAAAAATAGTTTTTAATAACTAATACGAAATCTGACGAGGAGTGGTACAACTTTCGCTTTCCTACATATTCGTCCTTGGGAGATCAGATTTGATTCCACTATGGAGCAAGCTACAGTTGAATGAATGAATGAATGCTTTTGATTTTTCTTTGTCTTAGCCGTCGTCTTCGGTGGTCCTCATATTTGTGATGCTGTAATTGATTTATTTTATACTATAGCTACTGATAATTTATTTAGTATAATTAAATAAAAAAATTATAAATAGAAGAGACATGTTAGCCTATCATGGACAATACGAAGGAATATAGAAAAAGAAAAGACAAAAAAAGCCCTCCAAAAAGCCAAAAATACTAGAAATTAATGAAATAAAGAAATAACGAATTAAATGACAGAATTCAGAAGATGAAACTGACCGAACACATGATCCCGTTGTGTGCAAAAAGCTCATGCATATTCACACGAGTAGTACAGAACAGTCGCCAAAATAACCGTAAAAGGTGTTTTTTTAGTTTTTTTGCCGGTTCTTTTTTTCTGTATTCGTTTACGTTGTCCATGATGAGCTAGTATTTTTTCTATTTTTAAAATTTTTTAAATTTAATTACGTAAAATAAGCTATTTTCAGCTACAGTAAAATTTCAGCTGTTACAGTACAATTCAGTTATAACCTATAGCTTTTTAGTCCAACTGAGCGGACCCTAAGTAAGTGTCCTAATTGAATGCTGTGGTTCGAGCTTGCTCAGCGAGCACATGCAAGGATCGTCTGTCCTGACAGCTGAGGCTTTCGGTAGGAGTTTAGTGAGCAACGGTGGTTTCTTAGGGAGGAGTTTAGGGTACACCCGTAAATTCGCTTCCAAGGTGTATTAGTGCGTTTTTCTGGTGTGTTTTTCCTTCTTTACTGCCCGAACATTTCCTGGGGAAAGCTACATCCACTAAGCGCTACTAGGAAAAGAGCGAAAGACAATACAAAGTAGATTGAGACGTGACAGAGACGGCCTGCTGTAATGTGATCTCAAACAGTTTGCTGATTTTAACCTGGACTCCAAAACCAAAATAGACAAGAGGTGAATGCGCATCGGAGTACTGGGTAAGGGCATGAACGAAAGAAATCTTGTGAGTCGAATAATATGTGAGAGCCATGTGCCCAACTCAGTTGTACTTCGAGCTGCTAAAAAATCAGCCTAGACCAGAAAGAGGGTCAGTTTTTTTTGGCTGTGATTTGTGGTTTTTTACTGTGGCTTATGGTTTTAGGTTATTTGTAAGAGATATTACAAAGTAATAGAAACTCACATGTGATTTTTGCTAATATAAATGAGGTTGGTATAGTATGTACTATAATTAATTAGTAGATTTTATTTTAAAAGATATTAAAATTAATTACTGTACAAAATCGAAAAGCAGCTTCCAGAAGAGGGAAGGAAGAGGGTAGCCGTGCTCGTATGCGACTGCTGCGTTGGTGTAAATTCGGCAGTAATAAAACCAACCGGCGCAGACGGGTGGAGCGTATCGGCCTTGGCGCCAGGCTGTTGCTGGCGTTAGCAGTTCAAGGCGCGCCCACGTGGCGGTACATGCCACGGGGTACGATACGTGGAGCCCAGCGAGGAAATAATAAAGCCTGAAGAGGACGAGGCGAGCAGCTTTTTCTTTGGACAAGGAATAATTACAATCGTCAGAGAGATGTTTGAGTAGACCGCCACACCACACACACGTACGTACTACACGCCCTGTCTTCTCTCTCTCTCTCACCCCTCGTGTCATATATAACATATCTTGCGGGGCCATGGCTTTTGATGGAGATTGGAGATTTGTACCCTACCCTGCTGTTAGATTGACAGGCTTGGCCAGGCACAATGAACTAACCCTGTAGTAGCTAGGTAGATGAAAAGATTTATTGATTCCAAACAGCTTCCAGGTAGATGAAAAGATTTATTGATTCCAAACAGCTTCTTCTGTTTTTTTAGAAGCTGGGCTTTGTTTCGCTCGTTTCGGTTTGAGTTTTTATTTTTTAGCTTATTTTTTATTATTTTTAAATTTATTTTTTTAAGTATTTTGGTTTCTTTAGCTTTTTTCCTGTATTCGTTTATATTACCTATGATGGACTAAGATATTTTTTCTATTTTTATTTTTTAAAAAAATTTAGTTACGTCAAATAAGTCAACATTAGCTACAGTATAATTTTAGCCATAAGCTAACTTATTTCAGCCCAACCGAGCGGCGAGCGGCACCATTTATAAATTATTTATAGGAGGTACCGGAAGAGTTGTTTAGAATAAATTGATTTCTCAACATGAGAATATCTTACTTTCTTAATCTCTCACAATTAGCTAAAAACCATAATAAAAAACGAAAGACACATATTTTTGAACAGGTTCTAATCCGGGTCTAGCAAATCCATGCATCACATTCCTAATTTAACGGGGCATTCGTATTGAATTTTGCTGATAAATTTTAGCTACAGCTTTTGACTTTTTGCTGAAAATAAACAATAGTAACCGTAAGAAGTGAGTTTTGGATAGCGAGGATAAGTGGTGGAAAAAAGTAAAGAAGAGATACGTGCACGTGATGGGAGCAAGTGGAGTGAGGTGCTAATGCATCCGTGACTTCTGTCTTATTTTCAAAGCGAGACGTTAGTGAAAGGAGTGAAAAGGTCGCTTCAAAAAATCAAATATTCATATTGGTTTTTATTTTTCTAAACACAAGTATGTTCAAAGAGGCCTAAGCATCTTATAAGGACATGCCCGGTTGGGCTAAAAAATAGTGGTTTATAGCTGAAATTGCACTGTAACTGACTGAAATTACACTATACCTAAGGTAGCTTATTTTGCGTAATTAAATTTAAAAAAATAAAAATAGAAAAATATGTTAGATCATCACGGATAACACAAACAAATACGAAAAAAAGAACCGATAAAAAAGCTAAAAAACCAAAAGTTTCAAAAAAAATGATGAAATTTATAAATAGTAAAAAATAAGCGGGACTTAGTATACTGTACTACTAGTATGTGGTGCCTTTTTTTTTCACCGTGTGAAAGTTGGGCCTAGCATCCGCAGATCCCGACCACATAACCGTTGAGAGTGGATGAGCAGTAGATTTTCGTGTCTGTCTCGCGGCTGACCTCGTGGCCCCCGTCCCCATCCCGCGCCCGACAACGTTGCACGAGTATTGCCAACGTTCAATTCGTGGCACGAACAAGACACGGATGATTTTCTGATCCGCTGTAAATGTGTGCATCGTCATATTCATATACACACCCGGCTGCTAGCTACGTACAGTGGTACAGGCAGTAGTACTTTCACTTCACTTCGGTACGTCCTGCCCTAGCGAACATACGTAGGTTTTGGACGAGTCCACGGCGAACCTAGACACAAAGTGTAACAGGCCACGTATTCAAATCGATGCTATGCCATTTTGGTACGATTTCACATTGTGTAATTTTTACATAATTTTTGCACTATTTTTCTACCTCTAAGTATTATTTAAGCAGCATGTAATTAAATTGGATGATTAAGCACTAATAGAGATGGGCCTAACGACCTACCGTGTGGCCACTGGGCGGTGGCAGGTAATTAGGCCCACCTCCATTAGTGTTTAATTATCTGATTTAATTACTCGCTGCTTAAATAATGTTTAGAGGTAGTAAAGTGGTGTAACAAACTACATAAACATTACACAATGTATCACACTATATAAGGAATTCGAAAAAACTCGGGAAAAGCACCCGGCCGATCGTATCTGAAAATCATTTACCACGCACCGCCACAAGACTCATGGAGCCGCCTGGGGGCGTGGGCACACACTGGGTCAGTAATCCCGGGCGTAATATCGGTAGTATATCCACAAAAAAATCATAATTTTTTAAGACCATTTACTACTTCTAAGAATTCTTAGAGCGCTGTATAACTGTTTAATCGCCTGCTTAATTATGCGTCATTCCAAGAATTTTTAGAGATAGCAAATGTCATAAAAAAATTGCAAACAAAATATATAATTTACTACGATACCTCAGAAAGCTCCATAAAAAATGTCATATTTTTTGAACTCATTTGCTATATTTACCAATTTTAAAAATATAAATTACGAATTAGACAAGTGATTAAGTCGGCTAACTATGTCGTCTCGTGGGCGGACGGCAGGCACCTGCCGTTTGCTCACGGGACGACAGGTGCCACACGTCATCTGCTCTGTGCTGCCGCTCGCTCATTGAACGGTATAAATAGCATTTTTATCAATACGTAGTGTATATAACTATTTTTATAAATACAATATAGAAACGTGTCAAAAGTGACTTTAACTCTGTCACGGCCACGGCCTGGTCTCTTCGAGCGACATGATAAACGAGTCTCCGCACGTGTGCGTTGGTGATTGGAGAATGTAGAACGAGGCAACGAGCTAGTAACTCTCGATCAGATAATATAATCAGGGGGGATTTGCTCATGTGCCCCAAAGTTTAATGGCGTTTGCTCAAATGCCCCATGATGTCTCACTGATATGTGGGCTTTGGACCCGCATGTCAGTGAGACATCATGGGGCATTTGAGCAAACGCTATTAAACTTTAGGGCAAGGAAGCAATTTTTCCTATAATCAGAGATAAGGTGCAGTAAATATAACACACGTAAAGGCCTTTTCGAACGAACGAATATGAAAACATAGAAACTATATAGAAACATCGGTGTTCCATAGGGACACAAAACGAGTAATGGTTCAAAAACTGTGTTCGGGTGATTCACATGAATTTTACAGAAATTTGATGGGTGAGAGGATGCACGTAAGACACAAAATAATTTTTCCATGAGGTTCAATCTCATGTTAGAATTCCTCCAAAATTTCTATAGAGGAATTTGGAGTTATTCGATAGAAATTTCACAAAAATCCTATAAGCTCAATCCTTTGTTCCAAAGTTCTATATAGAAAAAATTTCTGTAGCATTGGATTGAATTTCATAGGAATCCTGTAAGATAAATAATTTGTTTCATGGACCTATATAGGAAAACTCTCTATAGCAATGAATTCCTTCAAAATTCCTCAAAAAAAATCTTAGGATCCGGAGACACCCTAATTCTACTTGGAGAAGGCACAGATTGAATGAACTCATAGGATCCAATACTGTAATCAGAGAGGAGGCATTCTTTAAAATCTTTTGGTGGTCGACAAAGGTTTTGACCGCTTGATACTCGACTGCTAGATTGATCGCTCAGTGTTCGACCGCGCGCTCAGTTTTGTTCTTCGATCGGTTTGTACGTACTCGAAATCTTCACCACCAGAAGCCGATCCTCTCAAATATCTTTTCACGTCATTGTAAGCTTCAATCCACCTGCAATCACCAGCACTCTTCGAGCAAATCACGAGGTAGATTGATTCAAGATGATCTTTATTGCTAGATTTCCGTGAATTTACAAAGTGCCCTCACAAACACCCCTAAAAACGCTAGCCAGAAACTAAATCGTCTTCTCAAGTCTCTCAAAGTCTTCTCTAATCTTCACGTTAGCCCATAGCTTTTTACTGCTTTTATAGGCTAACACCTCAAACTGTGTCCACATCAAACACGGACACCATACTATATCTGTTTCGAACATCAAGGGACACGAAACCGTTCCAAACATGGGTTTTACACAATCTCTAAATCATCTTAAGTTATGGACTCCTCCACAGCTCCTAACACATCATGTGTCGAAGACTTCAGGACCGCATCTCCCGTAGCTTTTTCACGCATCATTCACATTTGATCTCCACGCGCTCTAGCATGAGCCCGACCACCTCGCGACATCCTCAACCGTCTGGACCACATATTCCCCATCCCAATTCCATTCCTCCTAGTCACCAATCATGACCGTCTCCACGTCCAACCACATATGCAAAGACCAAAGAACATTTTCTCGGCACAAGTTCTTCCCAATATGACCGACATTAGTCCATATACGCATAACACACCCGAGTTCATCTATCAACACCAACCAGGTTAGCCTTTCAGACCATTCATTACGACCGGTGTGACCACCATTCACAAGCCGGTTAGATTGCTGGCTCAACAATTACTCAAAAACCACAAGTATTTCAGAATTACAACTACTCAGAACACTCAAAAATCACAAGCACCATAGCAGTTGAAACCTACGACAACCGACCATCAACCAGTCATAGAATCGTCGACCACCGACTACTAAGCACCGACTTGGTACTTTAGCAACGACCACTAACCGAGTATTGACCAGGTACTGTAGCAACGACAATCGACCGGTTGCTGTAACTACCGACCGGTCCACTAAACCTCATGACCAGTTCATTTTAGCTCCAACCATCTTGGTTGAAGATTGCCGACTATTGATCGTAGTCCATTGTATCTTACGACCAGTTCACCACGTCATACAATCGGTTTCCTGTTCTTTACGACCGGTTTACTGTAGCTACGACCGGTTTATCCAAAGTCTTCGACTCCGGTGTATTCGACCTCTCCGACTCTAGGGTCTTCGAGTCCTCTAAAAACTCTAGACTGAGGTCGTTCGCATGTAATCGTTCTGTCATACTCGACCTGCCGTTGTCGATCTACCGTGGTCGTTCATCTTCCGTGGTCATTTGCCGTGGTCTACTTGCCATTGTTATCTGCCGTGGTCGACACCTGCCGATCGGATATGCTATTTTGAATAATTCAGCAACAATAGTGTATGATCGAACTTTCGTAAGCATAAATTTTAAAACAACTTAAATATTAATTATTTATTATCACTAAATACATGACCTAAACGCATGATCTAACGTCGCTTCATCAGATCAGGTTTCGACAGCACGCAAGTTAGCAGCAGCTAGTAGCTGTGAAGGATCCCTAGTTACCTAGCAGCACAACATGTGATGCTCCATTATGAAAGGCACCTTTTGATTTGAATGCTGCTGTTGCTAAGTTGTTGAATCTAATGACCTGTCCGACTCCTCACCAACCCCTGCAGCAGCCAGATAGTCCCTGTTTAAGCTTTTGATTTCTGACTTTTTTTACTATTTATAAATTTTATTTTTTTGTTTTGATTTTTTTTGGTTTTTTTGGTTTTTTTTTCTGGTTCTTTTTTTCCGTATTCGTTTGCATTATCTGTGATGGGATACTCTATTTTTTCTATTTTTATTTTTTTCAAATTTAGTTAAGTCAAATAAGCCACCATCAGCTACAATATAATTTCAGCCAATTACAGTAAAATTTCAGCCATAAGTCACTTTTTTCAGTCCAACTGAGCGGCACCTATGAGGGCTGGATCGATGATAGCAATGCTCGAAAAAAAGGCCAGAAAAGCAGAAGAGACTGGAGTCTGTGATCTTGCACAACTGAAGATACTTCACAAGATCACACAATCTTCAGAAAATAATAGGAATTATTAGTCGTTGAAGTTGATTCGAGTTTATACCGTGTTCATATAAGATACTTCATCGTTCCGTGTTAGACGTAACATAACAGGTGTCAGGGTCATACGCAAGTTGTACTAAACGGCATGTCAATCTGTAGCAACCGAATCTAATTCGGTTTCCTCTCCGTAAGAGACCCGTTTCCCTCGTTCTATATATGTACTCTAGTAGCCTATGAAAAAAAGCAAACACTCTATTGTGGTCTCTTTTTATTATAATGACTTGTCTTCGAGCGTTTATGATTTTTTCTCTCAAATATTATCACATAAAAATTAAAGTCTCTCGTTTTTACTTTTGATATACATTATTTGCAACATTAGTGACTACTGCTACTGCTGGTGCTAATCAGGGAGCACTCCAAGTTGCCTTCATGGACAGGATCATCCTCCAATGATGTGAAAATGTGGTTCTCATGTCACCATCCCTGCGAACGAACAAAGAGCCCATACAAGGTACCAGTGGATCCGGGCCCACGAGTCAGTTGGCACCGCTGCCACTTTGCAGCTCGCCCCCTCGACTCCTACAGGGCTACACTTGTTCGCCATTATAGCTTGCCTAAGCAGCCTCCTCCCCTTCCCACTCACACCAGAAGCCGCCACAGAGCTCAGCTCACGCGACCAGCTCGAAGCTACTCTGTCTCTAGCTACCTCTCCATGGCGTCAGGTGAAGCAGAGCCACTGCAGTACACGGTGAGCGATACAGTTTCGATCCTTCCGGCCTTGGTGCTGCCTCCATTGGAGGGGTTTTTCTCACGTTCTGTTGTTCTTGCTGCGGCTGTCATTTGCAGACCACCGTGCTGCGAGTGTCCATCCACTGCGAGGGGTGCAAGAAGAAGGTCAAGAAGGTGCTCCACAACATCGAAGGTAGTTCCGGTTGATTGGCTCGTCGTTCTTGCGTTGGTTGGTGGCACGTTTTTGGGTTTTGATCGAACGGTTTGCGGCTGCGTGTGAACGATTAGGTGTGTACAAGGTGACGGTGGACGCGGCGCAGCACAAGGTGACGGTCACTGGCAGCGTCGGCGCCGACGCTCTCATCAGGAGACTGCACAAGTCCGGAAAGCAGGCCGTGCTGTGGCCCGTGCCGGCTGTCGCTGAGGTCAAGAAGCCCGAGGAGGTGGCCGCGGCGGCGCCTGCCGGAGAGAGCCCCAAGGGCGCGGATAAGGCGGACGCGAAGCCGAAGGAGGCGGCCAAGGAGGCAGAGTCCGAGAGCTCGGAGAAGAAGCAGGAGAAGGACAAGGGCTCGGACAAGAAACCAGAGAAAGCCGAGGCGAAGAAACCCAAGGATGACGCCAAGGAGAGCGAGGTGGCTGAGAAGAAGGGATCCCTTGAGCCGGCGAAAGAAGCGACCGCCGAGGAGGCGGGCGGGGAGGAGACCGGCGGCAAGAAGGGCAAGAAGAAGAAGAAGAAGCAGAACAACAGCGACGGGGACGCGGCGGCGGAGAAGCTGCCGCAGCCGCAGCAAGCGATGCCCGTGCCTGCGCCGGCACTGGGGCCGGACCGCCCGCACGGCGGGTTCCCGTTCTACGCGCCGCAGCCGGTGATGAGCTACAACGTGGCACACCCGAGCGCGAGCGTGTCGTACTACGCGCCCACGCCGGTAGTGTCCATGCAGCCAATGCCGCCACCGCCGCCGCAGATGCCGTACGGCTATTTGCCGTACCCGCCGATTATGCCGCCGCCGCCGGAGTTCCTGTACGGCCCGCCGGGCATGCGGTCGTCCCCGCCGCAGGAGTCGTACAACGTGTTCAACGAGAACCCCAACTCTTGCAGCCTCATGTGACGCCGCCGCCGCCACCGCCTCGCCGGACGCCGGCACGGGATCGAGTTGTAGTTAAAGGAGAGGCTTCGTAATGGAAGCCGCCTCTCGTGGTTACCAGGTAGAGCGGCGTACTGTTAATTAGGTGGTCAAAGCTCTTCTTGACCAGACTTTTTTCTTAAAAAATGCTATTAATGCACCATGTAATGAGATGAGTATTTCGGTATCAGTAACATGGTTCTTCTTTGCTAGTTTGTTTAGTGATCTCCAAATTCCGGTCTGTTTGGAAAAAAAAAGAGGAAATTTTCTTTAAAAATTAGACTTCCATGTAAAATTTCTGTCGAAACTCACGCCACCAGAATAGCGTCTCATGCAAAAATATACTGCAAACACATAGACTCTGGCGATGTTGGTAAGTGGTGTCTAGTTCAAGATCTTATTTCTAAATAGCTGGTGACTTCTTGAAGAGAGTTTTAGAATGGTTTTTATAAATCGTTTATAGAAATTATCGTATAAATCGATTGGAATGAAAAGATTTCTCAGCACGATGTCTCATACTCAAATCTCTTTCGTAGTGAGCTAGAAGTTATAGCAAAAAAAAATCTAAAAATCATAGTAACTTTTGAACAAACCCTAAATATGATAAGGTCAGTGGGGGCACTGCACTTCAGCAACAAGAGCCTTTTGGCCAGGATGATTAAGCTGGCCTGTTGGTTCACGGGCTCTTTCTGTGATGACTGTTCTGCAAATTAAAGAATGGGTTCGACTTGTCGAGGCATGTAATGCAATGATTCTTGCACTGCTTTGTGATACGCTCCTTGATTTGATTATTGTGGGAGGAGCATAATGGAATTGTGGTGGGCAAATCAGTACGTCGGGCATGGGAGTGCATATCGAGCTTTTTAAGTTCTATTGTTAAATTAGTAACCCCAACTTCTTTAATTAATCGTTTTGGTATAGTCAGCATTCTCAATGTAAGAGTGTGTTAATATTTTTGAAATGTTTTTAATTATTATGAAATATTTTTATAAACAACTAACGTGGTGGCCTGTACACCTGCATAGGCATCATTTTTAGACCATATTTAATTGATTTAGTGATACATATGTAATAGATAATAAAGAAACTACGCGCGGAAAATAAAGGGTTATAGATCAGATAAAAAATAAATATTAGAATTTTAAAATGTTATCAATTCGATCTAATTTTTATGTTTGTAGAATTGGTCGTATTTGTGATATTAATGTATAATAGTATGTGTTATAACAAAGAATATATATTATATCTCTGGAAGAAATACTTGCTTTTTAAGTTTTTAATCGGCATCTCCAATAATAGACACTATTATAGCGATAAATGACTTTTGTTCCCTAAAACTAGAGAGTTTTGGGCATTTTTGGCCCTCTGCAGCATAGCAATACCAGCAGTAGCGCCGTGGTTGTATACAATGCTATTTCTGGACCCCTCTCCAAGTGCGGGACTCCCCCCGGTCGACGCGTGCGCAATCCTATGCCCCGGCACCATAGCATCCAAGTCATGCAGTCCAAAAGCGCATGATACCTCCGCATCGACCGTAGCCGCTCCGACCATGGCTGTTCGACCACTGCCTCCCTCGACCACCTCGGTTTTTGACCGCTACCGCTTTTGACCACCTCCGCTTTCGACGTAACCACTTTCGACCACACCTATGTTTGACTGCTAACTGTTCGAGCACTGCCTTGCTCGACCACTACCGTATTCGACCATGGCATCCTTTTTGACCACAAACAGCCTTAGACGTTTTGCCAAAACCATGCGCTCTCGGACCGTATGACTCGGTGTTTGCTGTATCGGACGCGGATCGCTGCACTCCATCGATCTGGTTGGAGTCTCGGGTTCGGGGAGAGGGTCAGAAATAGCATTACATATACTCAAAGGTTACTTCTGGTATTACTATGCTTCGTAAGATTAAAAATGTCCAAAGCTCAAAGCTAGAGGCTGTTTAGAAGGGACATGAACCAACAAACTTTTTTCAGTAGAATATTCTCCTTTCGCCGATCCATCTTATCTTCCATTTTTGCCCTTTTTACAAGCAGGAATGGGGCAAGTAGTGCCAGAGAGGGTGCAGTACTAGTAGTATATGACCATCTCATTTTCGTCTGCCTGATGCTTGTGCGTGCAAGCATTGGTTCACGAGGATTAAGGCAACAAAGGCGATGGCCTCGATCGAGAGGTGCAATGGAATCGAAGTTGACGCGAACAGATATTACTTATTTTTAAAATTAGAATCGGATGTGGATAATATCAATATCTATTTCTCTATTCTAAATTTGTTCTATAATCCTGCAGATGGGTGGTCAGACGAAAATTATCTATTTTTTTAGTTCTACATAGGATATTAGATAGTATGATACAATCACATCTAACTCTGAGAAACTAATCGCCAAAGTGTTGAAGGAAGAACACTTAATATTCCTCGTCTGTTTAGATACGTCAATCTGCCTACATATTATCTTATTCGTAAGTAAAGTCACAACAAACTTTGTTATATCATTTCACATACAGATATATATCATATATACCGTATTCTATTATATTCTATAGTTTTAGAGTTAGAGTTAAATATAGATAGTACCAGATAACCATTTATCATTTTGTATTTGATCCGTGTGCCCTTCGATCAATGGTTCCGTCCGTTTCGGCTTCAATTTTTTGCTTCTAGTTTCTTGTTTTCGTTTTTTCTGGGTGTTTAGTTTTTTTTGAGCTTTTTTGCCTTTTCGTTTTCTCCGTATTCTCTTGCATTGTCCGTGATAGGCTACCCTTTTTTCTATTTTTATTTTTTAAATTTAATTACGTCAAAAAAGCCACCAACAGCTATAATACAAAATAAACCAACTATATACTAAACAGTAAAAATAAGTTATAAATTACAAAAAAAAAATCAAATAAAGAGGACCAATACCGAAATTATCTGTTCCATCTGCATGGATGCCTCGACTCAAGCAGTCAAGCCTAATGGAATCTAGGTAGGCGCTGCATGCGCCTGCGCGGCCAGCGTGGTGCAGAGTGCAGAGACGAGCTAACCTAGCCCGGAAGACGGTGGCTCGGCTGAGGCTTCGACGCTGCCGCCGCGTCGTCTCACTCGTCTGCGCGCGCGCGCGCATACGAGATGCGCATCTCCTCGGGCGCCGCGAGCCCCCAACGCGACGAAACGATACGCGGCCGCGCCTGGGGTGAGCCGCCAACGGTTTGACCACCTGTAGCTGCCAGCCCGCCGCGCCATGACGGCCGTTGAAAAACGGTGAAGTTTCCTTCTGTTCTGTTCTGTTCAGCTCTGCATTTCCGGCTGCCCGTCGGACGTCACTGTGCCGTGTGCCGACTCGATCTGCACGCGCCGTCGGCACTGTGCTCTGCCTGCGTCCATCACTTCCATTCCCAGTAGTAGCAGTAGTAAGGGCATTAATATTGATGTATTCTGTGAGAATGAACCGCATGAGGTCCATTTTGGAGACGCTACGGAGTTCTGCTACGTAGTCGAGAAAGCACACCGGTGGTCGGACGATCGAGAGTAGTGGTAAGTTCACAGAGAATTGATTGCGTGCAGCTAGCGGTGTCAGTTCTGCATCATGGATGTGTGTAAGTTTTGTTCTCTAGTGTATGGTTTTTGTGAGGGGGGAGAAGACGCAGGTGGGAGTCCTGCCCGCTCTTGCTGCTGCAACAGCAAATGTATGAACCGATCTATGAAGATCTTCTCGTGATAAGGGTGACTGGCCTCGAGGGACAAGACTGCCAGGTGATTCAATGTCAATGGCAGATGGAGATGACTGGGCCGAGCCGGCACGGCACGAAGCACGATGATCCGAGTCGTGCCGGCATCGTTCGGCCCAAGTCCCAGCTCTACTACTCGAGGGACAAGACTGCCAGGTGAATCAATGTCAATGGCAGATAGAGAGGATGCATTAATGCCATTTTGCATTTCGAGTGTAATAGGAGAACCAGTACTCCACTAACACTGTGCTCGTTGAATTTGAGCACCGCAACAGGAGTCTGCTAATGGAGGAGAGCGAGTACTAGTGATGTGCAAAGGTTGAGGTGTCGGCTTTCTTCCTTACGATTAAGCTGACAAGCGAGAAGATTCATTCAACAAAAAAATCTCTTGTTTGGCCATTTTAAGCTGTTTTGGGAGTCTATAAATGTTCCATCTGGTGAACTGCTTGTTTCAGTCCAGTTAGGCCAATTTCATCTACAATGTTTTTTTGTTAATATCTTTGTATCTAGCTTAGACCACGATGCTAACCACTTATGTTGGGTCTGACCTGGGAAGATTTATAGATCTCTAACAGACCAATGCTGAAAAAGACTTAATTTAGCTTGTAAATGGAGAAAAGATCAGCTTTCGCTGTTCGATGACATTGTTACTTTTGGAAGGAATAAACTATATAGTACTTCACTAAGTAGTTGCGACCCATAATGCTCACCACCACATGCTAGATTCCTAAAAACTTAATCTTTGGATCGTTTCATCTCTCTTGCCGCATGTGTATGCATGCACTTTGCACCACAGATTAAAGGGGACCCAACTCATAGCCATCAGCATGGTTTGACTGATGAACATGCCTCCTTTGGCAAATGGAGCATTTGTTATTGGTCTCAGTACGAGTGAAGCTGCAGATGGGATCCTAGCTGAGTTGTGCTAGTTAATTTGTACTCCATTTGATGGGAAAGTACAGGGAGCCAAAGTGCAATGGAGTAGCCCGCCTAATGCATAACCTGTTGATCTAGATAAGGCAGCTCGATCACATCAGAATTAGTCTTCCAAGTTCAGTTCACGTACCTTTGAAAAATTTCTGGACATGTCTAGAATGATCTGATATATCCCGTGATGTACAAAAGCACAAAAACTAAAGCACAATCCACCACAAAATAAATTGGATGTTTGTGCCACGCAAAAAACTACATCTAACCAACTAAACGAGCAAGGCGTCACAACACAAAAAAAAAGGCGTCATTGTTTAGCTTTGGCTTTCTTCAGTTCACTGCTCCCATCTTGGAAACCGTTTTCATAACGATGTGGCTTTCGGTACAAAGGAGTACGAGATCCCGGTGCCGTTTGGTTAGACTGAAATAAACTGTCATATGATTAAAATTACACTGTAACTGGTAGTGATTTATTTTATATAACTAAATTTAAAAATAAAAAAAAACGGGTTAGCCCATCATGAACAATACAAACAATAAGAAAAAAACTAGCAAAAAACCAAAAAGATAGAAAAAGACGAAATTTAAAAATAGTACAAAATAAACAGAAGGCAGAAACTCAAACCAAAATGAGTGGAGCCCAAATACGTATGTATGTACATCACATGTGCAATGCAGTGATCAGAGCGCGTATCGGTAGCTTTGCATCGTTACCACCTGAAATATTTGAGCTCTCGACTCGAGAGCAAATTCCAGAAGGGGGAGCACTAGCAGTGTAGGCTGCGATAGCAAACTCAGAAACTCTCTTAGCTTAGTACTCACAAGCGACGACAAGCACAGGCCCATCTGAAAAAGAGATCTTGTTCTTGTCAAAACCAATCTCCATGCTTTATAACTGAAAATGCCCTGATGGCTACTGGCCAAAAAAAACACCGTCAACGGGCCTCGACATGGGGTGACATTGTTATGTTGGCCCATTTATGTTGGTTTGCCAGGGGCCAAGCGTTTGTGGTGTCCTCTATACGTCCGAACTAGCCACATATGATACCAAACGCATGTACATGGGCCATAGAGGTGGATTGTATGCCTGGCTTTAAAACAATAATTCAACGGCCCAGATCAGCGGAATCGCCGTATGAATCAGCTTTGTAAATGCCGAAATCACGAGCGTGCCCCAAATTGGCAAAACTGGCCACTGGCCCAAAAACCCGGCTGGCGGGCCTCGACTTGGGACAACATAGCTGTGTTGGCTCCTTCGTGCTGGTATGACTGGCATCGAGTGTCCGCGGTGCCCCTGGGCACTTGAACTGGCCACGCACACTATCAAACGCGTGTACATGGTGCCACGGAGGTTGATTTCATGCCTATCTTAAAAAAAAACTGATGGCCCGGATCGGCAAAATCGCCACACGAATCAACTCCATAACGAATCGTCTCTGGATGGGCCTCAATCGCATGCACGGTCCCGCAACGATGCCAACAGGCCCAAAGCGCTCATTGGGTGAAAAAACACCCCGATGCTGCTAACCAAAAAACGCCAGTGGCGAGACCTGCCTCTGAGTGACGAAAAGGCTACCTCTACCTGCTAAGTTGTATATGTAAACGTTGTACTTCTTTTATAACCAAGGCAAAAATGATTAATTCTTTGGAAGCTATGCTTTCGTACTTACCTGAAATTTTAAAATGTTTGGAATGCATGAAAGTGTCAATAAATGTTATCTTTGTTTCATCTAGCATTTAACAAATCCTGGTTATGTTCTTTATGCTTGCTCGTGTAAGGTTTAAAATTCCGTTGCAACACACGGACACCTTACTAGTACTATTAGAAATTAGGAGTAGAGCTTTAGCCTACGGCCAGACACCTAGACATGTGGATGTGCACCTAGCCTACCAGTGTTTAAGTCCTAAACTTGGCATTGGTGTCTAGTGATTTTAGAAATACACACAAGAGTGCATATTTAGTGGGAAAATCAGTAATTTTTTTGGAAGTGCACAGACTTGGCGAACCCATAGACAAAGGACGAGGAGATGATGAATTGACTCTGGTCCGGTTCGCAAAACAGGCGATCTGCAGTTCAGCAACGGTCTTGAATGGCCAGCCAAGCAAAGAACTTGTATTTTAAAGGGGCCTTGTATTTTTAAATCAACTTATGAGCTGTAAAATAGATGGTGTGATCTGGTGGAGCACTCTTTAATTTCTGGACGGTGTGATCTTTGGTGTCAGATGGCAGACTGGCCTAATGGAAGCCCACTTTGTCACGACGAACTGAACCGTCCTCCCCGCTTCTAGTTTAAAAACCTGTGCGCCCCCTGCTCTCCCCGCTCCCAACATTTCACGCTCCTCGAAAGCGGCCATGGCACGGCGCGCTCTGCTGCTGCTGCTCCTCCTCACCGTCGTTGCCGCGCTCGCCGTTGCCACGGCGCCGGTCCATGAGAGCGCCGGCGACGAGTCCGGGGTGGGTGGAATGAGGCGGTGGCTGGACGACCTCAACGCCACCGACCCCGCCGCCAACGTCACGACGAAGAGCTTCATCAGCTACATCGCGCTGTCGGCCGACAGCGTCCCGTGCTCGGTGCCCGGCGCGTCGTACTACAACTGCCAGCCCGGCGCGGAGGCCAACCCCTACGAGCGCGGGTGCTCGACCATCACACAGTGCCGCGACTAGGCAGAGGATGGAGGCACACGATCGGATCGATCCTGCCTGCGAGATCACACTGTCCTGTCATTAATTCGCGCGCTGCTGTTTCTTGTTTTGATGTTTCCTGAAGCTAAAGAATTTTAAGTTTGGGTTCTTTTTTTGCTGTAATTTCTTGCTGTTGTTGTGTGATGATGTAAATCCATGTAACGTTTGCCCATACATAAGATGATTGATTCTTACGAGCGATTAACAAACAGTGAGTTTTAATTTGGTGCTCATGCGTGAGGTTGCTTCGTTTAGCCAGAACACAATTGAAGCGAGATGAGCTACGAGGTCCCTAGAGATCCGCTCTTTCCATGCACACGCCATGTGGTCTTATTCTTTTCGGCTTTTAAAAGCCGTTTTTTCATTTTTTTCACAATAACTAGCAAAAATCATACGTGAATTTCTATTACTCTGTAATCTCTCGCACGACCAGTCCAAAAGCCACAAGCCGTACCAAAAAAAAAAAAAACAGGCCCTGCAGTGAACTCTGAAACGAGGGGAGACGTCCTCAGCACGCCAGATCGAACTCTAAACTTTACATCAGAGTATAGGCCTGATTTCTCATCTGAAAACTAAAATCTAGCTGCGTTCTTCCCTCCCCTTCTTGCTTACTGTAACCACGAAGAGCTCAGCTTGTTCTCAACACACGGATGAGATATAGCTGTTCTTCTTTTCCATCCTCTGTACACCAACACAATCTTCTGTTTTAATGTCTGTAACAACGCTGTAGTATCTGTGTAGACAATGGGAAACTATGATAAAAAAATGGAATGGTTTGCATCTGGCCTGGGCTGCTACATTTACCAAAGACTAATGCGCTAAACTACGCGTTACCAAAGAAGCGATATCAGAAGCGATATCAGCAGAAAAAATGGGAAGAAGATAGCCGTGCACTTGCAACCTGTTATGGAGTTTTTTGCATTGGTAGTTGACACCAATGTTGCTGCTGTAGGTTGCGAAGAGCAGCAGCGTAGTACTGGTGTGCCACTACTAAGATAAGCGTTTGACCCGACCAACAAAGAGGACATGCTATCCACTAAATTCAGCAAGGCGAAGGACCAGGCTTTTCTTTAGCATAAATGACAGTTTGCAAGGTACTGGAAACCAATGCTCGGTAGTTGGAGAGATGTATACTAACCCAATCATGGAGACAAGTTATCCAGTGGGATGATCTCCAGCTACCCGTCTTTTTTAGGAAATTTCTAGATGTATTCATATGGGATATTTACAACATTTGTCCTCATGAAAGAATTCGATCAGATTTAGACCTGTTTGAAATATAGGAATTTGATAGAGATACTACAGAATTTAAAAGTGGTTTCTTGTCGTCATTTTAAAGTGGTTTATCGATATTACGATTATTCGTATAAACACCACACTAGAACTAAATAGTATCAGCGCAGCAGTTTCATGCCCACAAATCGATGTCGCGATTGGTAGCCATTAGGGGTGCAAACGGGTCGAGTTAATCCCGACCGATTCGGCACCAAATCCGATTTGTACCGAATCATGAGAAAAAATATGGGTTAGGATATGGTAACAGCAATATCCGTCCGAATCCGATACGTCTTCAAGTTTGATTTCAGGTTAATGCTACTATTTGACGTTTCATTTTCTTTTGCAATGGTAAAATAAAATCTTCTACATCAGCTATTAAGTAGTAACATCAAGTTCTTGACAGTACGTCCTCCTACTCCATTTGTTGTACTGCATGCATTCCTTACAAATAAGTCGGGGTGCAAACGGCTCGGGTTAATCCCGATCGATTCGGCACCGAATCTGATTGGTACCGAATTCGATTGGTACCGAATCCGGAGAAAAAATATGAGTTAACATATGATAACAATAATATTCGTTCGAATCTGATCTGTTTGCACCCTTAGTAGCCATGCCTAAAGTCCATCGACGTGGACCAGAAGAGTTTGGTTGGGCTTAAAAACGAACAAATCCACCTGGCCCGGAAGCAGCCATGCCTAAAGTCCATCGACGTGGACCAGAAGAGTTTGGTTGGGCTTAAAAACGAACAAATCCACCTGGCCCGGAAGCCCACTCCCCAAAACCAGATTGAGATAAAGATTAACAAACTCGTCGATTCGTAGGGCCAAACCTCCTCACTGATTCGTAGGGCCGAACTCTCGTACCCCACACGTCAGTTATGGAAGCTCTGCAGTCTCCGGTAAAGCATATCATGCCACGACGTACCCAAGAAAGCGACAGCTTTAACTAGGGGACGATACTACGGGTACGTGGAAACTCTACACGTGTATCACTGATATGTAGGCCCGGAACTCGTAGTGGAGCTGCGGGGCCGACCTGTCTGAGATAATCTTGTTCGGATTACCTCGTCGCCGTGACTTTGGCGGCGCGTCGTCTCCACCAAATTAAAATCCGGAGAGTACCAGTCTAGTCCTCCCACGCGTACAAACAGCTGGCAGCTCCACGCCTCCGCCCCGCAAAACCCTAGCCCCTCCTCCGCCGCGGCGCCCAAAAGCCTAGCTACGCCTCGCGGATCCCAGGCTCCGAGCCCAATGGCGTCGTTCCCCAACGTCTCCTTCTCCGACGTCTCGGCCGCCTCGCCGGAGGCCGCCGGCGCCACGGCCGTGTTCGGCTCTGATGCCGCCTCCGGAGCCCCGCGCCTCGGCCTCGTCAGGCCCGGGGCGCCAGAAGCGGAGCCGACGCTCGAGATCGATCTCTCTGACGCGCAGGTACCCGCCGTGATCTGAGTGATTTGTGGGGGGGAGTGGAACTGTGGGGGTGGTCTCCGTGTGGTTCGGTTCGATTTCGTGTTGTTTTGGGAGGTGCGTCCCGTTGCCATGCGTTTGGAGAGTAAAATTTTGGGTTTTGCAGATATTTGGGCTGGGGCCGACGGAGTGGCTGTGTGTGAGCGGCGAGTCGGAGACTAAGGGCGGCGCGGAGGAGGTACTCTTCAGCTGCTTCGTTGGGTTTTTAGTTAATTTTGTGCTTCTGTTTGGTCGAGTTGTACATTCTTCTGTTGCTGTACCTGTTATTGAAGTATGCATGCATACAATGAGCCTTACGATAACAACGACAAGTGTAACAAGTTCAATCCCCTGACGTATTGCACTTTAAGCTGTATTGTGCTCAGCTCTCCCAATTTGTGGTGCTTAGGATTGATTATTGCAGGGTAGGAGTTGCCGAGGTAGACAAGCAAGTAATTTTGCCTTAAAAAATATTTTTGTTTTTTTGAGACTGCTCGAATGAAGTATTGCTGTAAAATTTTCTTGTGACGGGCTTCATGGAAATAGTACTGTGTAGCATGACATGAATATAGCAGACTGCATTGCATTTTGTTTTGGAACACAGTTTTTTTTGTATAATTTATTATAATCCTGAATTAATCAGTACTAGATGAAACAGTTAAGCTGGAAGTTCCTTTTTTTTGTAGTATGATCTCTCTGCATACTGTTCTAAATGTACTATAATGTAGCTTCAAATTTGTATGCAAAAGCAACATTTGACACCTTATTTCTGTTTGCAAAGGATTTATTCTATGCTTTTCGCATGCGAAGCGGAAGCGTATAGTAGTTTATAATTGTGCTACCTATCCTGAAATAGAACCTAGTAGAACTCTGAAAAGCTGTTACTGTGTGTTGAGATAGTGTAAAGGTGGATTTCCTTATGTGTATCACTTCTTTGTTGCCATCTTCGTAACAACTTATTTCATAAATCTCTTTACTGTGGGCCAGAGTTGAAGGTAACATGAGAATTTGTAGATCATTCTTCGGCCTTGTACATTGAAACTTTTGTTGTAGCACATTTTAAATGGCTTCATGTTAACTCTCAATTCTTTGAGGCAGAAGTTATTTTCAAGAGCAATTAAGGTTGTTCTTAGGACAGAAGCTGAGAGCAAAGCCTTCTCTCTAGCTTTTCAACGATGGAAACACCGAGTGATTAGTGGAAAAGCTGGTTTGTCCTTTCATTTCTTGTTTCAGATAATTTCAGTAGCATGTTTTGTTGCATTATTACCGAGTCATTTTCTCAATATTAGTTTTAGAGTCCTATACATGGCATCAACTATATATCTCCACATCTTCATTATACAAAAGTGACAACAGTTATCCTTAAATACAAGTATTTTTGAGACGACACACTGACTTGCACTATGGTTTGATTTATTCTCCTAGCTCGACCATCTGATAAAATATCTGCATGTCATTCCCATGTAGATTGTAACTGTGCCTAATCTGATGAAAGTTCATGTTCTCAGGCATTCCTAGAACTTGCAACGTTACTGCTTTATATCTGCATTCCCAGTTCTGTTGGAGAATAACTATAATTTAATGAAATCAAATTAAACCATGCACCATTAATTTCAATGCATGCTAATTTTTAGAACATGAATTAAGAACTCGGCACAACTTTGGTAGATCTTGGTTCTGTGGTGTTGATTGTAGTGCACCACTGTGTTTCCATCTGTTCATATTTTTTCCTCTATCAAAGGAATTATTTGTGATCAAGCAAGTGGCCACTGAGAAATAGCAGTGACTTATCCATCTCATTGTCAACACTGGTGCCAAAAAGTTAATATCTTTCTTTTCTCTTTGATGGCAAAGTGCCTTTAGATTCTTATGTTCAGTATATTGACAGGTGAACCCTTGGAGAATGGATCAATAATTTCTTGGAAAAGCAAATTTGATACAAAAATTGAGGCATCGTCAGCAAAGATGTATTTCCACTACTATGGTCAGCTATTACATCAGCAAAATATGTTGCAAGATTTTGTGAGGACAGGTCAATATCTCTACCTATTGTGAAATACTTAAATAAAGTTACATTGTATATAAATTTTGAGACAATGTTGACCTACATTTCACCTGAGGTTCTCAGTTATTTGATTCCATTATCAAGAGAATGGCGTAAAAATCACCTTTTTGCATAAATATAACAAGGAAGTGCACATTATTTCTTTCCAGGAACATACTATGCTGCTGTAATGGAAAACCGATCCGACTTTGAGGGTCGAGTTGTGGTTGATGTTGGAGCTGGCAGCGGTATTCTTTCGTTATTTGCTGCGCAGGTGCGCTTTAACCTTCTTCATGGTTTCTTTGACTTCTATGTCTGATATAACATAACATATGCTGTTTGCCATGTTAATGTCAGGCTGGTGCCAAACATGTCTATGCAGTTGAGGCATCTGAAATGGCTGAACACGCTCAGCGGCTTATTTCTGGAAACCCATCTCTCGGACAACGGATCACGGTTTGTTTTGTATCAGCTGGTTCTGTTCCTTTTCAGAGTTCAGACTTACCTTTGACCCTCAACTGAAAACCGTATCCCCCTCCTAAATAGGTCATCAAAGGCAAAATTGAGGAAGTTGAACTTCCAGAGAAAGCTGATATACTGATTTCCGAGCCTATGGGTATGGCACTCTGTTATATTTTCTGGAGTACCATTTGTCGATCTCTATGCCTATAGCCTACATGCCTGTTGCTCTTGCCTGTATATCTTATACTGTTGCTCTATCAATTAAAAGACTCGTTATATATTATAACATTCACACTTTTTGCAGTTAGGTGATGACTTATGAAAAAGTATTAGTAGGTTGCAATGCCATCTGTTTAACCTGTTAAGAATAACGAGTGTATTTGTAGGCAATCTCTCCATTGTTAGAATTGTCATTCTTTTTAAGGATCCTTTGGGTTAGTATTGGCCAGTTGGTAATAGGTTAGGCGAAATTGCTTGCATTATGCGCCGTCCATTTAGTCTGTCAAAGAGTTTAATACCCAAAGTACAGCAGGTGATGTTTGAAGCGATCCATTTAGTCCATAAGACTTATTTGTTGCTGTCTTTTTTCACAGCCACCCTGTCTTGTGTGCCCAATTAACTTCTGGCCATCTGATCAAGTGCATATAATGATCCGGATTCAAATTTATTTCTGCCATCTTACCTTATCTGTCTTTTGAAATTGAGTTATAGCCATGCATCAATTCCATTCAACAGCTAAATTATCACTAGGCACCGTGCAGGGGACCCTGATTTGTGGCTATTTTGCAAACTGTTCCATGAACTCAGTAGTCAGTAAATTACATATTAGCCCTTGGATGCATAGAAAAATTCTGTGTTTCGTCTGGGCCTTTGCCCCGTGGTAGCTCTAAATGGCACATAGTCAAGTCAATTGTATTTTCAAACTACTATAAAATGTACTGGTGTTGAATTTCAGATTGTTCTTTCCTATTTTCGAATACAAGATCTTAGCAGTATGATGTTGATCTTCATCTAATTTGGTTGAAAGTTTAAACTACAAGTTAGAGGATATTGTATATTTTGTGAAAGGTGTGTTATACGTACAAATTTACTAGTAGTCTATAATGAGCTTGTGGGAGTCAAAAGGCCCAATTACAGCCTGTTTGAACTAAAGCCAGGCCCAAAGTACTATAT
The DNA here is from genome assembly GCA_036346245.1 of Bonia amplexicaulis. Classification (NCBI taxonomy): domain Eukaryota; kingdom Viridiplantae; phylum Streptophyta; class Magnoliopsida; order Poales; family Poaceae; genus Bonia; species Bonia amplexicaulis. The sequence continues at coordinate 805,015 of CM070753.1, read as the reverse complement.
GTTTGGCACATAGTGCCCACTATATCCACTGAGCACCATAGCAAACTGCTATTTCCAGTATAACGGTCATAGCTGTAATAGTGGGATTACACCCTCAGCATGTTAGCATACTGTTAGTATTCTGAAATTAGTCACAATTGGAAACATTGATTGAGAAGTTGTCAGGCCCTTAGATTAAATGTATTGAAAGAATCAGCCGTTCAGGTATAAAGTTTTGGTCTAGTCCATTGTTTGCAATGGAACAATCTTTAGTTTGTTTGTATTCCTTTTGTTCAATGTTTTTTTTGTGTTCCAACTTTGACAATGGACTCAATATTTTATCGAATAATGTATCATGATTCAGTTTATTTTTTCTGTATCGGATAATCTGTGGTAATTTATTTAGTACTATAATGTTTTTAGGAACCCTTTTGGTGAATGAGAGGATGCTGGAGTCCTATATTATATCTAGGGACAGATTCCTTGCTCCAGATGGTAAAATGTTTCCAACAACGGGAAGGTATGTTTCTCATCAAGAATTATTTAATTCAGTATGGATTATAATTACTTTTGGCATCTATCTCCAGTTATTCTCTGTAGCTCTTATTAGTTGTTTAGCATTTCTTCAGCCATGTGGTTCATTTAGGTTATCATCTCACGGTCTCACCTAACTAGTGTACTACCTGTTTTTTGGATTTTCGCATTTATATGAGGCTTCATTCTTTTTCTATTCTTGGGCAATATTTAGAAAATATTGCTTTCATGGCTTCTCTTGATAATGGATTAGAAAATATTGCTTTGATGTATGCAAATCTTCAAAATAATATCTGTCCGTGTTAGGCAATCAAATGACAAAGTTATCAAGTAACCAAAGTGCGTATTTTTGGATGGTCTTAGAGCAGGGTCTCTGCCATTTATCTGGTTCAGCGATATGCATGGTTATCAAAGCGTCGCCTAGGCGACGCCAAGGCTTCCTGACGGCCGAAGGGGGACGCCGTGGACAATCGCCCAGCCCGTGAGGAGTTAGGTGGTGCCAGGGCATTGCCAAGGGCGTTGTGGCGGCCGCCTGGGGGGAGGGGGGCCAAGCTGCAGCCGGAGGCAGCGGGAGCGGCGGGTCGAGGAGGCGATCTGCAGCTTCCTCCCGTCGTCGGTGCCGATCTGCAGCCTCCTCCCACCGTCGATTTGCACCGGAGGAGGCGGAGGCGGCGGGAGGAGGCGGTCGGGCGGCTAACGGGAGCGGCAGGTCGAGGCGGCGACCGGAGGAGAGGCGGAGCTGGCAAGAGGCAAGAGGCGGGCGGAGGCAAAGCGGCAGAAGCTGGTTGGCGGCGTCAGGCGGGAAGAGGGGACGGGTGGGAAGAGCACAGACGGCGGCTTCAGGTGGGAAGAGGGGCCAGGTGGGAAGAGCACAGGCGGCTGCAGAGCCCAACCCTAACCCTAACGCATTCAGGCGGCAGCGACAGCGGCTTCGGCTCTATACCATGGGACATGGGCCAAGAGGTCAAGAGCCCATATATATATGTAGATGTAAATTTGCAATTAACCCCCTACAATAAATACAAATAACAGAAATTAGATCTGATTTTGATATATTAATGCTATTTACTATTATGGACCTTGTTATTTAGATAATTTGTGCTATTATGTTATATGGGTATTTAATTTTCGGTCATATAAGGTATTACTTGCATTTATTACTATCGTCTAACTGTCACCATGGTGGACGCCTAGTCGACTAGGCGTCCTGGTCTCGCCGCGACATGCCGGAGCGCCGTGACAACCTTGGCGATATGCATATCTTGTAGTAAGGCTTGCTGGTGCTTTGTATCTTAAGGTTGTGCGCTTGGCATGGACCTTCTAGTCAGATTTATATGCAGACCGATGGGTTGGCAATGTTGCTGCTGCTTGTTGACAATACCAGTAGCCAATCAGCAAAATAAAGAGCAAATTACATTGTATACTCACTCTGTTTGACAACATGCACATTCTGGAGTTGAAGTTGTCATATACCAATGGAGCATCACTTTGAAAGGATGTTACTTGAAAATTCTGATTTAGTCTTTGGAATGGGATTGGAATATGTTTAGAAAAGCATGTACAGTTCTTTTAGAACATTGAAGTGAGGAGTTTAATGTTTTACAAGCAGTTAGGTTCAGCTCGACGTATTTAATACGATGAGCTCACATTGTTGGTTCTTTTAACCAGTCTTTGGTATTTCAAAATAACCCACTGCTGATTAACATCTCGAATATTTTCTAGGATTCATATGGCTCCATTTTCTGATGAATACCTTTATGTTGAAATGGCAAACAAGGTACTAAATCACTTGCTAGTTTTGTCTTACTTTCGTATTATCTAGTGCTTTAAAAGGGTAACCCCTGACTTGTAAACTATCATATGCAATTATGGAGTTCTGTTTTTGGTGTTATGCATTTACTTTTGTGTTCTAGTTTATCTAAAAGATGGAATAGTAGCACCTGTTATGATGTTTCTGTACCTAATCTTTCGTATATACGAGATATTTGAAGGCCCTGTTGAACAGGGACAATACTTTTTAGGTAGGAGTATCGCCTTGATTGAGGCTTGAAATCCAGTACCGCATCATTGGACATCTCTAGCTTATATGAACACTAAAGCATAGAGGAATGTGGGTCTGCAGGCTGGTAAGCCAACCAGCTAATCACAGGCATCCCAAGCATGTCCAACAGCAAGATGTTTACATTGAAAGTAGAAAATATGTGGTTGTATAATTTCCATAAATGGCGTATGTTCGTTATAGTTTTCCATGAATCTTTGATGAATGAATTGAGAAATGAGTGTCCTTCCATTTTTCCATCCTTCCCTGAAAATGACTTAGCAAAAAACCTCCCTTGGTCTTAAAATAGGAAGATATTGTGGGGGTCCAAGAATCCGTAGCTTGTTCATGCTTTCTGTCATAACACTGCACTGTGGTCAGGATGTGCCCACACCATCAAACTTAAAAATACAATGGTGTGCCAACTTAAAACTTGACACAAAGCTAATATAATAAAAAAGTTTTGTTTTGTTTATCCTTTTGACCTGTAACTGAGTTAAGGTACTGTAACATTTTTGTCTGGTTATATATATTTATAGAAAAAAGAGAATACCTAAAGAGGAACTTCAAATAAGAAGAAGAAAGGCACCCAAATCCAAGCTGAGGACTCGAACCTGGGTGTTGGGGTGGGTTGTACACCCACGCCTCCCACCAATTGAGCTAGGCTCAGTTCCTTGTTTTGTCTGGTTATTGATTGATTTGTTATATCAATGTTCCCAGCTTGTTTCCTTTCTTAGCAGATCCTTCTATTTCTTCGTGAAAGATATGTATTGTTTGATGATGTTGTTGGAGATAAGGCACCTTGTGTACACTTTCTGTTTAAATTCATTTTATCGATTGAGGACATTATCGCTTCCTGCAAGTCTCTCATTTCAGTCCCAGATCTCTCTCATGTGGTTCAATCTAATATTTGGGTTCTGTGTACTTGCAGGCTCTCTTTTGGCAGCAGCATAACTTTTTTGGTGTTGATCTTACACCTTTACATGGTTCAGCGTTCCAGGGATATTTTTCACAGGTTAGTGCTAGTTGATCTTAGGAATAAGTCCATTTTACCCCCCTTAAACTCTTGTCCAAGTCCGGAAATCAACCCTCAACTCCAAAACCGGGTATTTGATGCCCTCAAACTCTCAAAACTGTCCAAAATACCCTCGTCTGAAGCCAACATAGTTTTTGCTGACGTGGCACCTACGTGTCCGAAATTCGCTGATGTGGCACACTGGTCAGCAGTATATTTACTGAATCAACAAATATTTTTTTCCTAAAAAAGACGGTCTCGCAAGTCAGCCTATAATACCTCCCCCCTCCTGTCCAGGGCAAACCGGTGCTTCTCTCCACCATTGCCACAACTACATAGTAGGACACCAACCTGCAAGAAGTCAAGAATTAGCAGCCAACACAATAGCCAAATCAAGCGCCCAGGGACAGGTTCAGGATGAGCTCGATCTCGTCATACTTGCCGGCCATGCTCCCTGCCCTCCTCTGGTGCGCGCCCTCCTCCCAGCTGCAGCTGCCCAAGATGTCCATCAATGCCATGGCAGAGCACCGACAGGGAGCAAGAAATGGTGGCCACTGCTCCTAATTGCAAGAAATCAAGGAGATTAGAGCAATCAGATTTCTCTCTGCCCGTGGACTGAAGAGAGGCGAAATGGAGAGGTGAAAGAGGAGGAAATAGAGGAGGGAAGAGGAGGCGAGGCCTTTGTCCCTGACCCCTGCCACACCTCCCACGAGTGGACTGCTGCTGAGTCAACCCTTGCACTCGTCATCGAGATCGTCGTTGTCGTTGGCTTAGCATATTCTGAGGGAGGCATTCACGAAGCTAGGAGGTGCAGATCCAAGTTGCGGAGGTGCTTCCCGTGGATGCTGCAGGCGAGGTTGGCAGTGAGGGAGGGGAGGAAGAGGGAGATGTGGACTTGCTAGACACATGGCATCCACATCAGCGAAATTTGGACACAGGTTCCATGTCATCAAGAACCACGGTGGTTTTGGGCGAGGGGGTATTTTGCACGGTTTTGAGTGTTTGAGCATGTCAAATGCATGCTTGTCACGGTGTCGCCTAATCGGAAAGGCGCTCCTAGGTAGACGCCATGGAGGTTTGCCTTGACTTCGAGTTGTGGCAAGAGGTGGCAGGCTGGGGGAGGAGGTGGTGGAGACACAGAAAATCAGAGGTGGCGTCGATGGCCATGACGGTGATTGGATGGCCATCCTGAGCTCCCCCGTTCTCTCCTCCCTCGCTCCCATCCTATGGCCGGCCCCCATCTTCGTCGGCTCTGGCTGGCAGGAATGGCCAGGTCCGGTTGGATTCGGCGGCGTAGGAGACGGGGTGGGAGGCGGCACCATGGGGAGGAGGGAGGCACTGGGGGAGCGGCGCCACGGGGAGGCATGGGGGAAAACGGCTAAGGAGAGAGAGAGAGAGAGAGAGAGAGAGAGAGAGGTGACTCAGGAGTTAAGAGATAGAGGGGGACCTAGAAGCAGGGTTCGAAATCCCGCTAGTAACCTATTGGTTACGGATTTACGGTGGTACCGGAAGCATTCTGGGCCGGTTTGTTTAAATTCACATTTGAATTTTAGAACGTAAAAGTTGGATTCCTTAATGATGTTTACATTGTTTAACACTAATCCAATGTATTAGGACCTCTCGTGCTTGACTTGATGTTTTTTACTATGAATTTTTGAATGTAAAAGTTGGATCCCCTAATGAGGTTTATATTGTTTAATACTAATCCAATGTATTAGGATCTCCCGTGCTTGACTTGATGTTTTTTGCTACGAATGTATTAGGAATTTTCAATTGTTAATTATCCGTAACCAGTTTTTAGCGGTTTTTCTCCGGTTTTTTTGGATGGTAACCTCTCAATTTTTCCGGTTACTGGTTTCAAATCAGTCCAAATTCAAATTTTGAAGTTTGAATTTTGGCCGAGTTTTTCCGTAATCGGCGATTCTGATTCGGTCCCCAGTGAGATTTCCTTCAGTTGCGGGTTTTTGAACCTTGCCTGGAAGTGATTTCAAGATTTTTGGAGGACCTGGAAGATATTTCACATTGACGGAGATTGCACGGTTCCTGTGTGCTAGAGAGGATATCGGACAACCGTGCTTTTCTGGATGGCGTGGCCATGCTCTTTTGCACTAAAACCCAGTAGGTTTCATATAATACGAGATGAGCCCTGAATTGGGAGCATGTGAAGTGCAAGCAGCACAATCGCCGTGTCTCGCCTAGATGACACCATGGCATCCTGGCGTTGTGGTCGCCATGTACGCCGTCCTGGCGCTGTGGTCGCCATGTACGCCATGACAACCATAGTCAAATGTCCTTTGAGTGGAGGGTTGATTTCTGGACTTGGACGAGACTTCCGCGCGGGGGGGTGGTAAAATGGACTTATTCCTTGATCTTACCCGTTATCATTTTGTTAGCATTTCAACTTGTCTGCAGCTAGTGGTGATAAATTGATAACGTTGAAATGGGTTATTTTATGTTCTCCAGAATATTCTTTTCAACTACCTTTGTAGGCATGTGTCATCTAGCGCTGTAGCTTACCCTGAAATTACATAGACTTAGGGTTTTGGCTGATTATTAACTAGTTTAATTTGGTCCCTTTTTATTTGATCCTTGGTTTTGCCTTCTTCTGGGACAACTTAGAGGTGCTCATTGCAATACTTCTTATCTCATGTTGTGCTCGGAAAGATCCCACTATTCTCCATACTATTCTCCACCGTTAAGGATAAGAATAGGAAATAGAATTCCTATTCTTATCCTTAACATCCACTACCTTTGTGTAGGCTTTAGTTTGGGAACAACCTAACAATGGAACACAATGGTTTAATTTTTAACCATATTGATGCAAGCATATCAGCTTGGAAGAGGTGCTTTAAAAATGAACTCACTCTTCATGTGCATAGAGTGAAGGAAGATCTCAAACAAATTCTTTTTGATTGGCTAGAGACAATAACATAGCAGACTGGTACCCTGCCTGTATATTCTTCCTTTTCTTTGTGCTTGTATTTTTCTCTATTATTTAATATATTCCTATACAGTAGGAGGCTCCTACTGTCTTCTGGTAAAAAAAACAATGGAACATAACTATAACAACTAACAAGTGAACTGCTGAAATAAATCTAGTTCTGTTTCTGTCCAGTGAATTGCTAAAATGAATTGGGCTCTGTTTCTGACACATCTCACAAGCTATCTGATTGTAATGAACACATCTTCAGCTATTTCATGATTTCATCTATGGTGCTTGCTTAGTTCTGTGCTGTAGTTCAATCGTGGCATTACTTTTTTTTTTGAAATAAGAATTGATAGTATTATTATTTCAGTACTTTATATGGCCCAAGAGCGAGCATTGCTAATTGTGTGACTGTTTCGTCTTGACAAATCTAAATGTTTGTGCAATTCTCATGCAGCCTGTGGTGGATGCATTCGATCCAAGATTATTGATTTCTCCGCCTACGTATCATACACTTGATTTTACTAGCACGAAGGTAAAGATGCACTCCTAGGGATGAGATTGAAATTATATGTAAATATTCTGGAAGTTGTTTTGGTTTGTGCAAAATGCCATCCTTATCTTTCTTTTTCAGGAAGAGGAGCTTTATGAGATTGATATTCCTCTGAGTTTTGTATCCTCTGTTGGCACTAGGGTGCATGGGCTTGCTTGTTGGTTTGATGTATTGTTCAACGGGAGGTCAGTATAATTAAGTCTGGCACTGTTGTTTTTTTGGTGTTGTATTGTATCTGCTTCTACCTGCTTCAATCTGATCTGATATTTTGTTGTATTAAAAATCTGATATATTATAATGCAGTACTGTGCAAAGATGGCTTAGCACTGCTCCAGGCTCCGCTACGACTCACTGGTACCAACTGCGATGTGTTCTTTCACAGCCATTATATGTAATGGCTGGCCAAGAAATAACAGGCCGCCTTCATCTGGTGGCCCACAGTGCGCAAAGCTACACAATATACTTGACGATGTCAGGTTGGGCACCCTTTTTCTCATTCGTTATCACTCATCAATCTATTGTATTTGAACTTTTGAAGATGATGGTTCTTGTGCTCTTTCGATTCTTTCTGGAAGCTAAAATGTGGGGTGTGGGTGCGGAGCAAGGCGGCATCTTACAGACATCCACAGCCAAACTTGAACTCAAGGAGCCATACTACAGGTTGTCTCAACCACAGCCCTATATGGTAGCACAAGACCAACAACAGCAGCAGCAGTTACCATCTTTGCAGCCGCAGGTAAGTTGTTACTCTGTTTTCTAGTACTGACTCGAAGAGCAGTGGGGACGTCTTTTTGAACAGTTATCTTCACATAGTATGCTTCTGACAGAACACTGGGACATCTTTTTGAACAGTTATCTTCACATAGTATATCTAATGTATATCTCTGATTCTGACGGAACACTGAGAAAACTAGAGATATCACCATATGCCTTATCCCCTGCCAAGGCACATAATCCTGTACTTTAGCCTTTGCAGTAGACAGTTTGGCTTGTATGGACACCCATTTATTGCATGAATTGTGGATTACAATTCATGCAATAAATGGGTTAGGATATATATTTGGACCATCATATTTTCAAAAAAAAAAATCTGGGACCATCACAATGGACAAAATTAGTTTTGCAGTAGACAGTTTGGCTTGTATGGACACCCATGCATGAGATTAACACTCCTGCACTCATACTGGTCTTGTGGTCTTTTAAGGCTCCGTCAGTAGCAGCCATGCATGAGATTAACACTTGCACTCAAGTTGCTCATAAAAAACTCTAGTCAAAATGCTATTGCTATATGGTGGGGTACAGTATTCGGGCCTCGGATTACAATTCATGCAATAAATGGGTTAGGATATATATTTGGACCATCATATTTTCAAAAAAAAATCTGGGACCATCACAATGGACAAAATTAGTTTTGACTGACCTCAACCGTTGCCCTTTGGCACTAGATCCCAGCCTCCCAGGTACCCAGTGATTAGGGTCCGCACATCCAATGTTCATTGGTGGATAGAGTAGGAAGTGTTGGAGGAATAAGTTATCCCTCCTCTAACAAGGCTAACTCCATGGAAGGCATCTACATACCCTCTACTCTACGTCCTCAGCAATAACAGCATGATAACAGCATGGGGGGCTTATGTGGAGGCCATCCTTTGGCTAACTGGCTATGCCCTCTCTTAGGGATCCGTGAAGACATTAGTGGATCAGTCTCGGTGTCTAGGATCGTCAAGATGGTGTATCCATCCCCCAGCAGGTCCCACAAGGCGAGGGGCCCGTGGCCCCACCGGCCCAAGAATATGCCCTGAGACGTGGGGGCCACTTGTCAGGTAGCCATACATATACAGTGCGACTGGTTATATGATATACACATCAAAGAACTGCTGCTATGCTTAGAAGGGACAATAATATCTCTCACTTGTACTTATAAATTAGCTATCTCCATGAGGGGTATTTCAGTCATTTGTTCAGATCCAAGAGCCTATAAATACCTTATGTATCTCTCATTTGTAACTTGAGTTTTCATGAGCAATAAAAAGCATATTCAAACTAGTGAGCCCTAAGGATCTGCTCTCGGGAGGTAAGCCCTGTTAGCTCACCGACAGGAATAGAGCGGTCCTTTCGGACCCTCCAATATGTATAAATCTCCATGTCATTTATACTCTCGTGGATGATAGTCCGTCAAACGGTCGATGTCCACCTCCTCACTTATGTTTGGGTTTCACACCTATAACAGGAAGTTGCTTTTTATGAGAACTAATGGGTTAGTGTGGTGTTACAATTGTTTGAAATTTCAAGCTGTATTTCTTCGCAACTTGACTGCATCTGACTATTTTGATGTGTATTTCCTTTTGATAGATCTAACGTTTGTATTGCAAACAGGGATCTGGGCAGCAGATGCAAGATGGGCTTAGCCCTGGCATCACGATAGAACCAGACCAGGACTCTGCGGCCTTCACTAGATAGAGCGGAAACCTGAGTTGAAATGCTTGGCAACGAGCTCAGGTCTGTACGACAGTGTGCTCCTAGGCGTTAGTTAGCTGCCAAACGGCTAACATCGCATTCAACGAGATGATCTCCATGTTGTGCAGCAGCTGCAGCTAACTGTGCTCGCGTCTGCTCCGTTATTTAACAGGAGTCAAATAAATAAATAAAGTGTATCTGGTTGCTGGTAAAGTTGAACAACGAAGGCATCTAACTAGGAAGATGGTTGTATGTTCTTATGTATTATTTTTCTAGGAATGGATTCTTGCGTTGGGTCAATCGAATGTCGATACTCTTCTTTTCTACAACCAGAAAATGAAATTACCTGCACTACTCTTGATGCACATGTACGGAGGTGATAGTGGGAGCGCTACACTCGAGTGTAGTGCGGCATTTTCGATCCACTTAAGACTTTACAGTTAAAAGACGAGCTTAGCGCTCCTTGTTTAATGTGAACTGTTCGATGTTAACTGCCTTGAATCCCGTGATCCTTCCGGCTACATGCTGCATATGCTTCCGGCTGAGTCCCCTGCGGAGGAGAGGGGAAAACAATACAACTCGGCTCTGCATAATCTGACAAGTGACAATACCTGCAGCAGATAGGGGGTTGGCTAAAAGTTAGGTACTGTAGCAGTATGCGAAAAGCCGGTCGGCTTCCGTACTGTTGAACAGGCCCTATGTGTCTTTTTTCTGGCCTTGTGTAGGGATTGTGAAACATCCACTGTAATTGGTGAGCCTTTTGGTGATTGAGGGTCTGTTTTTTTTCTTCGAATCTGACGGTTTTTGGTTTTTGCTATAGTATCTAACTTTTAAACATATTATTTTCTTAAGACAGGGTCGACAAGTTAAACGATGTACACGTTAAAAGCCCAATATCTGTACCATCCAAAATCGCAAGTATCTCTCTCTCCGTAATATATATCGTAAACAGCTAAAATTCAAAAATTTCAACCAAAAGTTATAATCCACAGCCGTTGCCAGATTTCCATAATAAGCCGCCATTCCCCAGTCACCAGAACAGATGAAAGTTAAACCACCGTCTGCCAATCGCTTCGCCTCACCAGGAATGCTGGAGTTAAAATTGGTAATGGGGGAAGCGCAAAGAAATGACATCCAATTTGAGTGAATTCTTTGCTTTTATCTAGTGATTATGGATTAACGCTGTGCTGTTAGCCATCCCCATTCAAATCAACTTCTATTGAAATGGGTGTAATTTCTCTACTTCAAATGGTCGTCTTTTAGCATAAGCATAAGAACACGGCTGAACTTCAGTAAGCACGATGCACGGATAGCATTAGAGTTACCGTTGGTAATGGCTACGAACGACGTAAGTTTGATCTAATCAGTTCCATCCCGGCACTAAAACTACTCATAAACCGGTGTCCATTTGTTATACATTACAAGCTACTCGTATTCTACTAGCGGTTGTCGCAGATATGAGCATATATATGTCGCTTGGGCTGTATTATTCCAAGACAAGTTGCCCGGTGCCAACTCGGCAAAAGATTCATACTCGAAACTCCCAAAGCCTCCAAAGGGCTGAGCCCATGCAAGAAGACCTACTACGCAACAAACGTAATGCATCAGACATTCATGACAAAAGAAGGGTATCGATAAATATTATTCGGATGTTTTCTTTCTAATTATCATCTAGATTTGTAGCCGTTGGATTAAAGATCCAACGGCCACGAATTCTCCCCGTCCCCTCAAAAAAAATCTCCCCTCTTCAAAAAAAGAGGTTGTTGGATCTCTAGTGCAACAGTCCGTAATTTGAATGATTATTAGGAAGAAAATATTCTAGTGATATCTAGACACGAATAAACTCTTCATATTTTGCTTCACATGGTGTGAATCATGAGCCCGTAGACGAGCACTAGCCCCATGATGAGCGAGTGGTCAACGTTAGGCTCCACCACCAGGGTGAGCACGTCGTCTCCTAGCGCCACTCCACCTGCCGTCAGCTTCCTCTTCACCTTCAGAAGAATCAGAGCACAGCGAAATCAGCGTGTTTTCCATTTCCATCAACAAGATCGAAACGCGCGTGGTGTCTTCTGCTCTCACCTCCGCGACGACGAGCCCGGTGGCGTCGTCGATGATCCGGCACAACTGCTTCCCGGAGCAGCACCCGTCGTCGATCTTGTACCGCGTGGCACGGCCGGTGTCGCTCTGGAGCTCGCACGACGACCTTCCGCTCCGTTGGAAGATGCTGCTGCACAGCCGCGTCACCTTGAACCACGCCCTTGGCTCCTGCTTCTGGCCACCACTCCACTCGTACCCCTCCCACCTGCCAAACGCGAGCTTCTGCACGCACGAACAGGTCAAGAACACATAGAGGACAGTAAGTTTCGATGCAAAATGATACATCTTTTCGCCTTTTTTTTTTGCTTAATCGCGTGCCTTTTTGAGAATATTCAGGACGATCTTGCCGCCGAGGTCCATGAGGAAGACATTGTCGCAGCACCTGGAGCCGTAGTTGTCGACGCGATAGACGATGCGGCCGTTGGAGTCGTACACCGTGCAGCCGCGGCCGTTGAGCACGAGCGACTTCATCCACAACGTGAACACCTTCCTCTGCTCGCCCGTGCACAGCGGCGGCGGCGGCGACGACGGAGAAGAGTGCACCCTCGCCATTATTTCTGCCCGAATCGTGGCTTGCACACACTGTGTCTACGGTTAGTTTCTTGATCTAGGGCTCGGTGTGTGATCAGTACCGATCGAGTAATATAGAGGAGGAAGAGAAGAAAGTACAAGCGTGTGACGTGGTTGTGGTTCGATTAAATTATATGGAGGACAGGTCGCGATGATGCTCTTAAATTCCTGAAACACATTGATATCATGCTTATCAAGTTGGAGTAGGCAATTAGACAGTAGCCAATGCCCTTTCAGGCATTTTGATAGGCTGACAAGGGGAAAAGATAATGTAACATAACTAAATCCCTAGCTTACATACATTCTTGTCCTTGACTGAACCGGCTCGGAAATTTAACTCATAGGCTCCAGTTGCATAGCTGTTTGCTCTAACCGGCCGGATTCCAGCCTACCGACGCCCAAAAACGTCCTGTGTTTTGGTCATCTCATAAATACTTTTCGTGAGAACCAAGGATCTGCACGTAATTTCGGAAAAATACAGAGGCTTTTTTGCAAAATCGCTCCCCAGACCGTACCGAGATTCCTCGCGCACGCGTCGCGCGGACGGCCGACGGGGGCGACGTGGATCACGCGAGCGGCCGTGAATCCCCCCGGGAGTAGTAGAAGTAAGATGAGTACCATAGTTGTCGGTTGTAAGCAACAACAGTACACAATGCTCGCTTAGTTCTTTTTTTATTTATGTTTCTGATTTTTTTACTGTTTTCGAAATACGGTTTTGACAGCTATTTTTTATAACTTCAGACTAAGATATACTAATAAAACTATAATATTATAAAAATATTTTTAACGATAAATATAATGATATAGGCCATGTTCTTTTCAGCTTCTAAAAGCTGTTTTTCGGCTTTTCTACAGTAACTAGCTTTTAAACGGAGTATTTTTTCAAGATAGAGTCTACTAGTTAATTATAGTACATACTTTATTGACTTCATTTATATTGGCAAAAACTGCATATGAATTTCTGTTACTCTGTAATCTCTCGGACAAACAGCTCATAATAAACCACAAGCCGCAGCCAAAAGCCATAAACCGCAGCCAAAAAGAACAGGCCCATAGTTTTCGTATAGTTAATTTAGATAGTTTCAAATTTATTGGTGATTAAATTTAAAAGAAGTTCTGATGGGACGGGAGCTCGCGGCGGCATAGTAAAAGGGCACACTTGTTCCCGTCAGGAGCGCGGACAAAGTAGTGTTCGTGACTTCGTGCTCATAATAAACGTAACACCCCACGCCCACGTAGAGTTCCAAATGGATGTAGCAAGCACTGAAACCAACAGGCCAACCATCTCAGTATAAAACGAGTTCCTTTGCAGAAGATGGCTCTGCTTATCTCACTAGTTTGGTTAGTTAGGTAGCCTGAAGAAATTAAAGCATGGATTGTGGCAGGTTGATCGAACCTGCTGAATGACCCTTCAGAGCTCAGAGAGGCCCTATTTACGAGTAACGAGGCTTTTGGTTGGTTACGAGAGAGATTAAAGAAGTAAAAGATATTCGTGTTGGGAAGCCACTTTGTTCAAAACGATTTCTACAAGACTCTTACCAACGAATTATAAAATCACATTAAGAAACCACTCTGTTTAAAAACTAGCTTTTAAAAGTCAAAAGACGTAAGCTTTTTGAGACGGTGGCTAAAGAAGCAAGAAAAGTGTATCGAGATATTCACTTTTGGTTTGGAATTGCAGATGATGATGGTACGAGCAACGATATTTAGGTGGTGCTTATTTGGGCTTTTAAGTTTGAGTTTCAGATTTTTTTGCACTGTAACTAAGTTAGTTTTTTTATGTAGTTAAGTTTAAAAAAATAAAAAATTATATTATTATGGACAATACAAAGGAAAACAAGAAAATATATAAAGCCAAAAAAATATAAAAAGTGAGAAGCTCTGAAGGGCTAGGCCTACAGGCAATAAAGTACTTACATCTAGTCAGCTCTTCATGTCGATCGTCACCATGCAAAAGTGCACACAAGCTTCCAAATACGAACTCAAAAACTTTTTTTTTCCGTCGCGCTGATGCATATGGCTGCTGACGCACGTATTTATGTATAGTAGTAGTACACAGTAATATTCTGAGTTCGGTCCAGGTCACTTGATGTGAGCTTTTCTCCGAAGTTTCAGATAAGTACAGAGAAAACTGCCATGCGTATACTGTTAACTATTAAACTCGTGCTTCGATCGCCTATTTCCATGTATACATTTAATAATTTGGAGATATCAATTTTCCCAAGTCGTGATGAAACGTTGTAACGAAAGTAGCTAGCGATACATGCACGCGCATGACCTGTTCTCTGTCGAGTTTGTTTTAGTTAAGGCGGCAGATCATAACATTACATCCAAGCTGAATGTCTGAATTCAAATTTGGTAGTCATAAGGCGGCTTGAGTTCACGGTGGTCTGACTGTTCTTGTATATCCAAGCTGAATGTCTGAATTCAAATTTGGTAGGCATTGCATTCTGAATGGCAAGTTATCCGAACTTCTTTTTATCTCCCCACTCTACAGAAAATAAAGATATCCTAACATTGCCTTATCTCAAGACTAGATATTGGAAGAAATCCTTTTGTAGACTGGTGAGAAGTGACCTGTAACAAGACCATGCAGCAAAGGACCTGTCTCCTTTTCTTTTTGTTCAAGACGAATGTGGAATTTTGCACTATTATGGTCTTAAAAGTTTGGGAGAGGATGCAATTTGAGATCTTGAGGGAAGCCAGAACGTATTTTGATTGATACACGAGAAGTGGCGCAGTCTGCAACTGAGAATTCAGAATCTGGGATAGGAGACATGGTTCTGAATTGAACTGTAGCTTGGACGTACTTGGAATAGCCACTATCATAGTACCATTGGCTGTGTTGCTTTGCTTTGGCTTTTAACTGTTTAACACATTGGAGTTCAGGATAGTTTTGAGTTTTATTATATTAGGTTTGCATGTGGTTTATTGGAGGGAAGAACAGCTAATGTGGAGGAAACATGTGTATTAAGGCCAAGTCCCTAGTTTTGACAGTCCGCACTGGATTTAATCAATAGCCAATGCCTGAAACATGCTCTTGCTTTACCTAAAAAATCCATCATGATAATACAATATTCTTGTTAGGTGCCTGATGTTGAGGAGTCGCAGAAGAAGAACTGCCATCTCACAAGAACACCATATGGAAGGAGCGTTGCTAACAAGGTCCAGATTTCGCTCAACCTGTAGTTGAAATTGCTTTTACTTACAGGTTGAGCATTGTTCAAACGTTTGTGCTATCATTTATCAACAGGACATCAATTCATACTTTGCATTTTTGTTTGAATTGATTGTGGCAAGACGACCATCAGTTGGATTAAATGTATCACTGAGTCGGTACGATTTGTAAGCCCTGCATTAAAAAAACACCACGTTTGAAAGCTATGTACCATAGAAAAACGGCTTATAGAAGCCAAAGCAAACAGGGCTGAACATCTCTTGGGAAAATTTAAAAGAGTACATGGATGTAGGTCGTCTCAGATTATGCTGCCACATCACCAATTTACTGCTATAATTTAGCATCTTACATCGTTGGAGGGTAGATCAGAATAGATACAAGGGTAGTTGATGCAAAAGAGAAACATGCTAATACCAAGGAAAACCAGCAGGAACCAAGCAGACGAATTTTGATTTAGGCCTTCGCTTGTTTGTATAGCTCAAATTTTACAGCACGTTATAACTAGAGAAGACAACTATTGCACGGCAAGACTACACTCCAAAGTCTAAGGATGAACTGACCCACATAACAAATGGTATACCCACAGAGCAGTAGAGCACAACAGAATACTGACATTAACCATTGAGAGATCTGTAAAAAAAATTCCCGCGTTGGAGTGGACACAAACCTGATTCATCATCATAACCAGAATCACATGACAGCTTTACACGAGCAAGACAGCATTGATACAGCCATCATTCTCTGGGTTGTTTGTAACCTAAGCATATTTACCTGCACCACAAGAAAAACTGGTTTATGGAACAGGACTTGGGGGCGAAGGGAAGGGCAAAGGAACAGACCATTCAACAGATGTCTTACCCCAAACAACTTTTCCAGCGGGGGTTACAAGACCAAGTTCGCTAACATTCACCTGAGTGAAGAGCATTGTAAGCACCAATAGGGAAAAAAAATAGGTTACCGCAATAAATATTGACAAGCATCTAATATTGTCAGCTACAGTATCAGCTATATCAAGATTCAACAGTGTTGGCTGTAATACTAATGCAACAGATATAAGGCTTCATACAGGCAAAATGCTTTGCATACCTCAATGATTGTTCCCTTTGTCATAACACCAAGAGAAGTGTACATTTGACCATTTGGGTTTTTCTTCACAGAAATTATGTCAAGGTTGAAAGTACATTTCAGTTCAGGGTGAGTCACATGAGCTTTTGTGAAACGCAGACCAGTTGGCCGAATGAACCTTTCATACTTTGGTGGCTTCCTTGTAAATCCAGGTCCAACAAAGGTGGCTTTAGTTACCATTCTTTTCCACTGTTTGGCTGCATAAGGCATATAAAAATCAGCTAAATTATTTGGCCCACTGGAAAATAAATAATATGTGTAGTCCATGCAATTGTTCATGGAATGTTTTTAAAAGCATCTTCAGACAAAACACAGGAGATGGCAGAATCCAGTTGCCTTGTAGCACATCGCAGTTCCTAAATAGCACATCCAAATACAAATGGGCTAACAACTACTAAGGAACTACGAATATAAGCAATGCCTATATAGCAATGCATGCCACATGCAAATTCCGAATATTAACCAAGGTTCCAGTTCCACATTTATTAACAAATCTTATTATCACCTACTTTTTCCTCTTGCCAGTTCGCAGAACTTTGAACATCTCTTCTTCAGCCACAGGTCTGACCTGAAAGGATATAAATTGTGACAATATTTAGTCAAGGTAGGAAACCACCGATTGAAACAAGCAGGCAATAACAGTTTGCATTCAGAAATACCTTTGGCAAAGGAACATCCCATTTGCCCGCTTTTTCCTTCCTCTTTTGCTTTATTGTGTTGCTGAGAACCTAGATTTCAGGAGACATCAATGATCAACGCAACAAGAAGTTTTGTGTATCACAAATTCACAATCAGCTGGCAGGAACAAGCATTTACCTTGGCACGTTGCGTCTGATCACGATCCAGCAGATACGGAGGAAGAGCACCCTCTTGAACATCATCGTCGACCTTCTGCCGAGAAGTTGACTCATCGTGCATTTTCAGGCTGCAAAGAAAAAATTGCCAATAAGGCCCACATAAATGCGACTGCAACCAGAAAGGCAGATTCACACTGTGAGGAAAACTAATTTTCATGCTCACATCTCCTGCTCAAAGTATCAATACATAGACTAATGTAGCAAACAGACATAAGCTCACATCTCCTACTTTAGTATCAATACATCAATTGAAGCAGTAAACAAACATAAGGAATCAGCAAACAAGCACTTACGTCTTCTTCATCTGCGCCTTCTCCGCATACCGCTTCTTGGCGAACCTCTTACCCTTAGCACCAAGCAACTGCCACAGACCAAACACGCGCGCATCAGCAACGGAAACAGAAACACATTAAAGAGAACAACCAAAAGGGAGACATTTATCAGATTAGACAGCACCTTCCGGGCCTCCTGCGAGCGCCTGTGCACGGCGCGCGCCTCCCGCTTGCGCTTCCGCTCCTCGAAGTCCAGGCGCCGGCCATGGCGCTTCTGGTGGAGTTCTATGTAGTCTCCCTGCGGCTGCAGCCAACTCGTGCACGGGGAAAATCAGCAGAAAATTAAAAAAAGATACGCAAAACAATCGGGAAATGAGAGGAGCGGGGGAGCTCGATCGGAGCGGGAGCTGAGGGACGGGGAGGTGTTGATGGAGGCGGTGGGGAGAAGGCGAGGGGACTTACCATGGCGGCGAAACCCTAGACGTGCTCGGGCTTTGGGTGGTGAGGGAGGAAAGGACGGAGGGCGCCGTCTCGGGGTTTACAGGTTCGCTTGGGCTGCGTGAATATCAGCACATGACCAATGTTTGGGCCGGGCCTGACTAACGCTATCCATTGTGCTTACAATAATGGACCTTTTGTTTTCAGCTCCGTGCTTACTAATAACTAGAAGCATGAGCGCGGCGCCACGCCGCGCTAGCTACCGTGTGGACCGAAATAAAAGAGGTAAAAATTCGTGAGAAGGGGTGTTTTTTAAAAAAATTAAAGATGGGTACGTAATTTCAGAGGAACCGGAGGGGTTATTTGCAAAAACAGGACGGAGGGCTCTTTAGCAAAACCAAGGACACATGCGTAAGGAACCGAGGACCCGTGCGGAATTCGGATAACGCGGGGCCTTTCCAAAAACAGGAAAAACAGGGACCGGGGCTTGTTTGCAAAAGCAGGGACTGTCAGCGTAAACAACAGGGGACTGCGTAATTTTCGAAACAGCATGGGGCCATCCGCAAAGGAGAGGGTTTAAAACCAAGGACCTATTCGCGAGAACCAAGGACCTGTACGTAATTTCAAAAAAACTCAGGAAAACCACTCGGCCGACCGTACCAAAATCGGTAGGCCACCTGCCATGTGAGGCCTTGGGGGCGTGGGCTATACTGAGGGTGGAATCCCCGGGCATAAGGAGGCGGAGCATGAGCATCTTCTCTTCAGCTTTAATTTCTAACTTTTATATAATACCTAACATTTAAACGAAATATTTTTCAAAACAAAATCTCCTGATCGATTATAGTAGACACTGTAGCGACTTCATTTGCATCAACCAAAATCACACGCAAGTATCTCTCTCTCCGTACGGCTTCACTACAAACTGTTACTATTTATCAACTACAGCCAAAAGTCATAAGCCACAGCTAAAAGGAAAAGACCTAATATAGCCGACAAAGGCCTGTTCTGACAATACTTTGGTGTGGGCTCTGCTCTTGCTATACCTGGTATGCTTTTGCCCTTGAGTAGAAACATTTTGTCCTCCAAAAAGAAACAATTCTAAAGATTTTTTCTAGACCAACCTCCCCCTGTTATAACCTCTAATACATCACCATAGGTGACAAAATCTAATTCACGTCCTGTCCAAAAATAAAAAACATCTAATTCATGCAGGCATGTGAAGGCTAAAAACAGTGTGTAAGATTTCACATCAAGTGACGCAGGTCGGAATCTGAATGAATATATATTCTGGCAATGCAATTTCTCCACAAAAAAGTTCTTGCTCTTGATTTACACCGATATGTGGAAGCTCACAAGTCAAAAGAAGAAAACTGCTGGTTACACAGGATATCAATTGTACAGTCTACAGAACAGCAAATAGCATGGAGATAAAATTTCCATACGAAGCTACCTAATGGCCCCTCCACAAGCTTCATTTTCCTAGCGCTAGTTCTTTGGCGAGGTCTCTTGTAAGGCTGAGGGCTAGAGTGTTATGCCATGGGAAAAGAGTACGGGTAACTGGAAGTTTCCTACGAAGATCCTGTGCGCAAGACATAATCAGTTAAAACATATGTGAAACAAAGGATAGGTAAAGATAACTGCAATAATCCAGCTTTGTAACTGTCATGTAAATTGTGAAATTGTTTACTACTGCCTCGGTGTACCTTGAAGGTTGCATCAGACAAATTCAAGTAAGATTCCTGTGCCCAAAGAAAAAAATAGCATTATTCACTGTGTTAACATCTAAGCTTAAATAAACAACAGACAGATTTTAACCTCAAGAGACGACAAATACTCGGACTCATGATGTCGAATGGTGCTGGTTATTGAGAGTGCACAGTCTTCAGGCGACT
Organism: Bonia amplexicaulis; assembly: GCA_036346245.1. Taxonomy (NCBI): domain Eukaryota; kingdom Viridiplantae; phylum Streptophyta; class Magnoliopsida; order Poales; family Poaceae; genus Bonia; species Bonia amplexicaulis. Next base: position 785,084 of record CM070753.1, on the reverse strand, counting down.
GAAACCAAAGTAATGGAACGTCAGAGGCATGATTAGGTTCTTTAACCTGGTGATGATACAAAATAAGGACAAACAAAGCAAGAAAGCAAATTGGGGTCAAGCATACTCAAGGCAGCGCTGTAAAATACAAATCCTACACCACAGCAATGAGTCAATGATGCCAAGATACATGTATAACACCAGCTAGCCAGGTTTTTTTAAAAAAATAAAAAGACTAGTCATGCTCGAGATGATCTTGCATAAACTGACATTTTTATTTGGGCAATCAAGCAAAGTGAAATCAAGGAGTGCAAATCTGTCATAGGTTGATCACTTCCGCAAATAAAGATAAATAAAGCTTGGACTTTTTGTTGGATCTGTTTGTACCGATAGAGCATCTGCAAGAACCCAAACCACCAGGCACCAACCTAACATGATCAAGTGAACTTGATATTTTTAAGGTTCCGAAGCTGAAAAGATGAATGCAGAGCACATACTGATGTGCATGTGCAACAGAGTTAGAGAAAATAGTATATCAAAAAGGAACAAAGTTCTCCAAAATGCATAAGAATTGTAGAATGAACTCAGGTGAAGCATACTAAAGCAGCAAAGCGGCGACCAAACAGACAGTATGGGAGCTTGAGAAGACATTTAAGGGGAGGCCACATTTATGGTGAACATCATGTTTCGAAAACCAAGCTTTAAACTTGAATATTGAGGGTGTAGCTAGTAGATTTTTAGCCTAATTATAGTTTATGTCTTTAGCCCTCTACTTATGCATGTGAGCTTATCGAAACTAAAGGGGAGGCCATGGCTGATGTTAGCCTCACAACGTTCTGCAGTGGATGGACTACCACTATGAGGTCAGAAAAAAGAAAAGGATGCAATGCCATAATAACATGTAGAGCTCAAAATTATTGCATAAAATAACCTGCAATATGGTGGAGTCCTTGCAATCAATGTTAGTATCCAGCTGCACATTTCCCTCTTCAAAATAATGAGCACCTACCTGGTGAACATGTAAGTGATATTTATACTATAGAAGTTACTACATTTACTTACAATAACACTAAATAACAATGATTCTAGCGTCAGCTAAGTAAAACAGCTAACCTGTATCTTTCCTTTAACTTCAACAAATTGCAACTCATCGCTGAATTCCAAAGTCCAAATCGAACGCCAGCTGCCATTGCTGGATGCACAATATTGAGTTGCGTCCATTAGACGCTAAACAATTAAAAAATCAAACCTATAAGGAGCATACTTCAAGTGTTCTAGTGTCAGACTGTGAAACAAGTCTTCAGACAGAGGGCAAGTACTAAATTCTTAAGAAAGAACGTACAAGTACTAAACATACCATACAGTATTGTAAGAAGATTATAAACAGTATAGCAACAAACAAAATGATTACTTTGATTAGTTTAAGACTTTAGAGGAAAAATGAAAAGTCATTGAGCTACAAATCTACAATGCAAAAGTTGCACAATGAAAATAGGTTCTCGAGGAATGCAAGGATACACATATAAAATCTAAAATTTCTATAAATTTTCTAAATAAGGATCTGAAATCACCTTTAATGCTAAAATCAGACCAACAGAAACTTTGAATATTATTAAAATCCAAACCAAAGTCATGATCTATAGGTGCAAGATTAAAGAAAACAAGGTAAATTTCTTTACCAATAGAGAGGTAGCAGATGTAAGTCAGACAACATACCAAAAGTTTTGTGGGCTGCGTCTAGCAGCAGAAATAACTACTGCCAAACCAAAATCAGCTCCTGGTCCCTCTACATCCTTTCCATTGGTACAATAAACGGCACATGCCCCTTTTGGATAAGCTTCACCAACATATTTGGACAATTCAACATCTAAACTACTCCTGTATCAAATACATAAGAATAAAATATTATATATTGATTAGCAATGTAATATGGAAAATGAAGAAATGAGGAAGAGACAGTGGCAGAGTCAATATACCTAAACTCCTCAATGTATGCTGAAGGAAGCTCCTCATCTGCAGCAGGCCTCAGTTTTGTACAAGTCTTTGAACATGAAACCCAAACAAAATGAATTACATTTAATGCAGGAATGTCAATCGATCAAAAACAAAAAGTGAGAAACAAAAAAGAATCTCACATCCATATATTTCCAAAAAACAACACTTTAGTTAGTGAAGCTTAATACTGCTGGTTGTGGTGTTGGGTGTAGGGTTTGAGATAAATTGGAAAAGTCTTTTTTCATACTCCTACTTTTGAGCTGTCTCATTGAAGATAAGAAGCTCGGTTTAAGTCCAGCAAATCCAAATATATGGTTTGTTTCAGTATCAATATCCAGATCTATTCCAAAGTAGCGTTATAAACCAGAAAACGAGAAAGGTGTGGGATCAGAAAATTATGGAACATGAAGCCCAGCTCTGCACTAATCTATGTGGAATTGTAGACCATATCACATCTATATGACATAATCATAATGAAACATGTGATTTTATGTTGCATAATTTGCAGCATGAGTAAACACTGCATGAACTTTAGGTAAGATATATCAACCAGAGATGCCCTGGGATTTTCATAAAAACTAAAAGCATCAGAATAGTCAGATCATCAAAGCTCAAGATGCAAGCCATGCTTATTGCAGACATGCAACCGACAATACACTACTTCCTAAAATGATGAGCTATTGTTCAGTAGTTACTTACTTACTGCTATGTTTTGTCGTCTATTAAATTATTGGATCTTAATGTGTATTATAGGCATAATAAAGCTAAATAGCCATGAGCAACATCGTGTACATCCTGCAACGTTACCTGCTTAATATGGTCCACAGTAGCAACTTGTGCAGTCCTAGGGTCCAGATAATTGCTCTTGTCAAGCTCACCATAAGTTGTAATGATTATCTGCAGGCATTTGTCACACAACTGAAATCAACATTCGGCACACTCAAAAGAACAATGGCCATTTCAACGCAAAACACTCCTACTTATCAAGTGATCAAAGAGAGATCTACCTAAATGTTTTTCCTATTCTTCATAAACTACAGTTCTGTAGTCCCCAAATCTACTGAATCCAGACAATCCGAAAACATTAGTCGGTGGTGATCTACCTTTAATTGCCTAAGAAGCCAGATTTCTGAAGTATTTGGTTCACGAATTACAATCCCATCTCAAATATAACCTACCATTTCCAAATTAACCACCACTACACGTGAGAACACGCAAAGTCGAAGCACATCAGCAAACGTAAGTCGGGACAGAGATGCTCACATCGCCGCTGCGGTCGGGGAGCTCGAGGGACACAAGGTGCGCCTTGTTGTACTCCGGGAAGGCCTCCGCGGCCGCGGCCTCGTACACCGCCTCGTCCCCGAGCAGCGCGCGCACATCTGCGCACCCACCCAACGCATTCGGTTAGGAGCCAAATAACCACACGGAATGGAGCCAAAATTAGGCAGAGGGATCAGAGGAAGGGGGGCGAAGTGGACGGTTTGCCTTTGGCGACGTAGTGGATCTCGCCGGCGGGTGCGTTGGAGAGGAACCAGACAGCGATCTCCCGCTTCTGCCGGTCGCTGAGCTGCTCGCCGGCGCCGCCATCGTCCGACATTCGGGCTCGGGGAGCGGTGCTGGGTGGGAAGGCGACGACGACGTGGAGTGCGCGGAAAGGGTGGAAGCGGAGGGAGGAGGGCGTGGGGGAGGAAGCGGAGAGGGATTGATGGCCACACGGACGGCACGTGGGAGCAGGCGAGCGGCGGGGGGTGCCGGGCCGTGACGGTTGACGATGGTCACAGTACCGATCGGACGGACACTGTGTATGTGATTTGCTACACGGATAAAAATTATGGGTGTCAAGATATCACCTGGATATTTTTTTTAACAATTATCTAAATTTCAGACTGTTAGATTAGAGATCCAATGGCCCCTTTTTTGGAGGAAGGAGATTTTTTTTGGAGAAGACAGAGAGAATTCATAACCGTTGGATCTCTAATTCAACGGTCACAAACCTGGATGTTGGTTAAAAAGAAAACATCCAGATGATGTTTATCAATACCCAAAAACTATACTATCTCATCATATTGAGTCGTATTATCGGGATTGGTCTGCTCATCCCACGCCGTTGGCTCCACCACATCGTGTCTCCGCCTCCTCGGTAATGTCGTGTACTCGATATAGCTCTGTTTTTTGTTAGAAAATTTGTACGGAAGTGGAATTTATTTTTTTGATAAATTTGTTTTTTCTATTTTTGTTAGAGATTTTTTAGAAAAGTGCAAGGGAGAATTATGAGTAGCAGATGAACTACTATCATCCACCATGGCCACGCTGTCGCGCCCCCGTGCCACCTCACGCACCACCGCACGCTCGCCCGCGCGCCGTCGCACTCCGTCGGGCCGCCACGTCGTCTCGCGCCGCTCTCGCCGCCAGCCGCCGGTGCCACCGTAGACCGTGATGTAGCCGCCGCCGAGATCCTAGCGCCGCCGCTCGGGAGAGAGAGAGTGAGGGCCGGCTTCTTAGATAAGAGAGAGATACACGGGAGAGAGAGGAACGGTTAGATTTTTTTTTTTTTGGTACAGCTGGACCTGGTACACACAAGCTCGTGGACGAGTGTGGAGTGTGCCCTTCCCGCCACCAGCGCCGCAACTCCACCCGCGGCTTCGCCTGCGTCCGAGCTTGTCATCGTCCACGCCAAGCCGTCCCCTTCCTCCGTCGTCGGCGTAGGAGCTGCGGAGGTGGTGAGGTACGTGGAGGCTGACCCTCGCAAGACTGCCGGCGAGGTCGTGGACAGGGCGCGCCGCCTCTGCATCGCCAGCTCGGTGATTTGCTTGATTGCTCAAAAGATAGAAAACCCTGTTCCAATACTTGTGCTCACACTGTCGTGTCGTAAGAGTCGATTCCAAAATGTCGCACTGATGCTGTTTGTATGCGTGACAGGGCATTTCTTGGGAGCGTGAGCGACTACTGCTCCCACCAGATGCTGTTTGTATGCGTGACAGGGCATTTCTTGTGCGCACTGCTTGTTGCGTTTTGCACCTCAGATACTGTTTGTATGCGTGACAGTTTTGTCTGCGTCGATCGAGGAATGCTTGTGCTTCAGATGACGTTTGCAGCTGGACTGGACATATCACAATTGACATTTCGAGTTTTCGATCGACTTAAGACTCAAAAAGAGGAGAACAGCGAGGATTGGGCCTTTGCAGTTTGCAAAACGGGATGTTCATGTTTGATGGGCAGTTCATGTTTTAGGCAGGGCCAACTTTAAGCCTGATCAACACCGAGACAACCCAAAACTGTGGCTTCTTCTGTCCGTCTCCTTGTCTCTGCCGTCCAAGAATTCCATCGAAATCTTGTGCGGGCTCCACTCCGCGAACTCCAATTCCGGCATCCGGTAGATAATAGTTTCACGTCCACAGTCGAGGGAACAAAATCCAACAGCCTGGCCTCCCTGCCTGCCGGTGCGCACAAGAGGTTGATACGATTGACCCATACCAAAATGTTCAAATATCATGTCCAAATAAGCTGACATGAAGCCCTGTTGTCAAACCGAGCCCAACAAACTAATTCCCACAATACGCAAACAATGTAGCAAAAGTAGAACCACAATACGCAAACAATGTAGCTAAAGTAGAACCACAACATACGTCAAATCCACCTTGCATACAGCATTACAAAGGACACTGTAAGCGCTTTCAAATGTCTTCCTACGACCATAAACAAGGCCAGAAAATGGTCACCATGGAGAAAGTACATAAATCTCAAGTTTCCATCCAAATATTACAGCAATATCATGCTGGAATCTAAAAGATCACTGAACATATGAAATAGTACTTTCACAACGAATTCGGAAGATGGTGAGGACGACAAATATCCAATTCCAAGCATATCCCCACAAGCACATCAGTTTTATTCTGATTTGGCCTGAATGAAATTGGATTAGTTAGTACACGAGCAACTACTTAGCCATCAATGATAAATCAACAAGGTATAAGAGTTATATTACATCAGGCGATCGGGAGCGGGATGGGCTCCTGCTTGGGCTACATTTCTTGTGGCTTGCTGCTTCACCATCAGCAGGCTGAGCAGAAACAGCTAAAGTAAGTCACAAAAAACAGATTTTACAAAGTATCGTTGAGAAAACTTACAGAAGCATTTGGGGGTCGGGATCTTGCTGGTGATCTGCAAAAAGTTCCAGAAACAACAGAATTCAATATCCAGAATGCAGCTTTAACAGCTTGCTTCCAAAAGCCTCGACGCCTCCCAAGCATTGGAATGACCGAATGCAAGTGAAAAGAGCTCATTGAAATTTAAAGAAATCAGTTCTGTATGCCCAAAATATGAAGAACTGAAAGTGTTTAGTGTCAAATGTTACGTGAGCATATATGCAGTGAGCATATATGCTAGAACAGCCCTCCAAACTCTGAAGTGAGCCCAACGAGGGAGCCAGGAAGGAACTCATTCCTCATGTACTCAAATTTGAGTAATCAGTCATTCTGCCGTCACAATCCATACCATCAATCCTTAATGCTCTACCTCCGGGGTTCCAAAACAATCCTCTATGCCCAAGCTCTGGTGTAATCAGTTACAGTACATTAGGTAAAAAAAATGGATGATGTTTTAGCTTCCAGAGCAGCTCCCAGTTTATTACCATACCTCAGCCAACCAATAGAACTGTTGCAAATTGACCATATCCCATCCTCAAATTCCTAATATGCAATCCCTAGATAGCCGCACAATCCCTCATCTAAGGAAGAAATGATTGAGGCTTTAAAACATACCGGACACTATCCAATTCAGTTAGATACGAAACATGTCAAAACTGAGTGTGATAAAGCTTGTGACTGCCTCCAAGCAATCAGATAATAAATATCCCAACAGTTTCCAATATACACTAGGAGACATCAGTCAGTTTAATTTAACTTGATTCATAAAACTAACATGCCAAAGAAAGAGGGCTTTCACTGTATTGGCAGCTAACAACATGGACAACTGGATACCGGATAAGGTGATGCATCTTTTGCAGACAAAGACTGCAGAACTAAGAAATATTATTTAGGCTATTCCACACGGACCACTATTTTCTTTCAGAGCATACTTTTGTGTAGACGTGCCAATATATCAATCAACATTTGATGATATAAAAATCAAGGTTCTAAAAATCGGCAACCGGTACTGGACCGGTCACCCAATCTACTAGTGATTATACGGCATAATCGACCTATTATGCGGCATAACTAACCCGATTATACAGATAACCGCCTAACAGGTAGGGACACCCGTTACTTGTATACGGTCTACTAGACCCTTTTTAGAACACTGATAAAAATATTGCACTAACATCTATATTTGTTCCATCTTTTGGGGGGAAGGCAATATTTGCTTCCAAAATTGAAACCATAGGAGTTCTAATGTCCTAGTTAGATTCACTGATGTTACCTTGATGGAGAGCGTCCCTTTGACCCTGACCGTGAACGGGAAGAAACTGATCTTGATCGGGATCTTGACACCGAACGACGTGATGGCTTATCATTAGGAGACTTGCTGCAAAGCATATTTAATTTTGGTCAGTGGTCAATTATGTTATCCAGAAACAACAGGATGTAATCACAGCAAGACCTTGGACTCCTGCTTCTGCTGTAGCTGCGACTTCGGCTTCGGCTCTGGCTTCGTGAGTTTGAGCGGCTGCGTTTTCCAGCATACTCCTTCACCTTTAGAAAATAATAAGGTGCATTCATTAATTTCAGAACAGGTTGATGCCCAAAATTGAACTAGAAATAAACATCGCTGCACCCTTATAAAGGCTCGTGAGAAGGCGTTTTTAAATTCAGTATCATCAAGCTTCCTTATCTGCAAATGGTGAGCATTCACGAAATTATTTCTTTAAGAAAAAGTAAATGTACAGGCTACAGTGTCTAAGATAACAGCAACAGCGTTTGCAGTACTCCAAAACCACATATCAACAAGATTGTACAGGTGTGAAAATCAGCTTTCCATGGAATGAAATTGGCAAGGCACCAGAAGTAACACAAAAAAAAGGAACGAAGAAGAGATTATCAGACTTACAGCATACTTCATATCATCATAGTTTGTATAATCTGCAATTCCTATGGTACCTGTAGGAAACAGTGGTGTAGGTCAACAATAGGCAGCAGCAATATAGCATACAGGATTTCAGAAAAAATAACTCTTTTTACAGACAACTTCCTCATGTAACCAAATTGCTAAACATAATGGTGCCCAGTTGAAAGAATAATCAGTCTCCTCTTGCATTAAGATTCTTAAATCTTAATGTACTTGATGGAATATAAACAAGGCATAACAGTGCACACCATGAACCTCATGCTAGAGGATCAAGCGTGACATGACTATCGTTTTAAGGTCTGCAGTGTGATACAAAAAAAAAGAAGGTTTCATTGCTATTAAAAAACAGTTGATTTAGCAAGGCATTAACAGCATGCAATTTATCTAATAATGTCAGCAGTTAATTTGCAAATTGTTCATATAACCCATAGGCAAGTTCTGATGAGCTCTGGTGAATACAATGGAAATGGTAAAGCATAGAACCGCACAGGGACCCAAATAACTCACCACTGCCCTCACGATACACTTCAGAGTAACAAACATCACCGGCCTTTCGCATATGGTCCTGATACAGCATTCATAGAAAGCATTCATAGAGTTAGGACTTAATAGAGAAAAGGAGAAATCGTATAAGACAGAAGAAAGCAGAAAAGTGAACAGAATATATGTTCTTACTGCAGACCTTTAGATCTTGCCATGATGCAGAAGAGGGTAGTCCAGTAACCAGAACTGTCAATGGGTGCACAAATGATTTCAGTTTATAAAAAGAGAAGAGAGCATTCAGTATCTGATTTCATTTTTTTATGCCATACCACGATACTCCGAATGCCTAGATACACCACCACGGCGTCCTCCACCACCATAGCTGTTAGACAAGGAAGAAGAGTGACCTCTCCCGCCATGTGCGAGTTCCACCTGTGCGTAATGAGCATCAGACATGTGAACTCAGAAGATCAAGCTACAAAAACCGCACTGCACCTACCCTCAGCCGGTTCCCATCAAAGTTATAGCCATCCCGTCCATGAATTGCATCTTCAGCATCACGGGGATCTTCAAACTACATGGCAGGGTAGCAAATAATAACAGTTAGGATACTCTACACTAACTCAACAATAAATCAGTACCTGCTAAAAGCATGAAATTCTCGATTCAGATCAAGAGGTTGGATTGCTTGTTGGTAACCTCCAACCAATCTAGTAGTAATCAATGAAGAGGACAGACGAAATTAAAGAACCTAATCATAATCAAACAAGTTACCTCAACAAAAGCATAACCAGGCGGCCTTGGGGGAATCTTCAAGTCAATCTCAACTATCTGTCCATACTGCACGGAAAATTTAGTAATATTAGATCCTCACACAAAATTGGAGTGATATTTCCTGGCTACAGTTTACTTATGTAAAGTGAATGCCGCAACCACAAATTTGGTCTCCAGCACTTAAAAGGCTGAAGTTAGCTGAATTAGCAGTCTATAAAAACTACAGGTTTTTCCAATATCTCAGGAAAAATCAGGCAAATACGCCAGAGTGCTAACTAGTTTACAGCCTAAGACATCATGGGACAATGGAACTGGAGGCACCAACCTTGTAGAAGAGATCCTCCACCTCTCTCTCCCTGATATCGCCAGGGAGGTTCCCAACGTAAATTGTCCGGCTCCAGCGCCTACTCATCCTTCCTTGCTGCAACCTATCACCCAAAAGAGCACAACTACTATTAAAAGGATGATTTACAGAAATGTAGTATTCAGATACAACGACAAAAAAAAGAGCCACCAAACACAACTAAAATATGCAACACAATTGAAAGTGGAAAAACAAACCAAGACCACTAGCATAAAAAATGCCCTTTTCAGGTTGAATCGCAGGAAAAAGCATCAACCCCAAAAAAAAAAAACCTTCTCGGTTAAAAGCATCAACCCCCCGAAAAACTTCTCGGTTAAAAATCCCGACGAAATATAGTACCATAGCTAGGTCAAAATATTAATCCCCCAAAGGCATTTAAGGTGCGAAAGCTCCGGCCTCTTACACCGTAACCACAAACCCTAGACTAGAACACCAGAAAACCAGAGGAAATCAAGAGGCATAACTACAGATCCGCGCATCATACAGAAAAACCAAACCAGAGAGAACTCGAAGAACCGCCTCTTACCAGCACAAACCAGACAAAAGAACCTAAAAACGGCAAAAAAAAATACAAGAATCAGCCTGATGAGAGGGTGAAACGCGCAACAAAAATAGAGGGGAAACCGTACCGGAGAAACGAGAGATTGGTGCGGGGCGGCGGAGGGTTCGGTTTGGCTAGACGCCGTCGTCGCGGGGAGCGGAGCAGGGAATAGTAGATAGGGTTTATACTGGCCTCTCGAGCCCAAACTAGCAAGCGGCGGCGACCAAAGCGGAGAGACCGGTTGGGAACGGTTCGAGCTAGTGGAGGTTGGTCCGCCTCTCTCTCTGTGCATGGCAGTGAGCTTGCGCTGTGGAGTTTATCAAACGCGACGAGAGGGGTGTACCGGTGCGTGTCGCGAGCCAGTTGAACCAGGTGGCATTGGTTGCCTGTCGTGCGTGTTGCAAGAGTATGATTTGGACAAGTGTAGCCAGAACAAAGAATACTTTATTTCTTTGATGTCTTTACAATTTATAGAGAATGATGGGGTGTTAGAGAAAAGTAAAAGGTGTCAGTTATAACTGCAGTTATGCAGTTATATACATTGGGCACATGTGTTATTTGTGTTACAACACTCCCCCTTGACCAATGTATCTTCATATGATCATCTTGATTCATCATCTTGGAAAAACCCCTCTAAAACCCTGTAGGGAAAAATATGAGGAGAACCGATAGAGTAAATATGTCATGAAAAACTCCTTTAAAACCCAATGGGAAAATTTTAAGGAGAAAATGATATGACATATATTTGATTATATCTCCTAAAACCCCTGTGGGGAAAAGAGAGATATGATTACGTTGTCATATTGCCTCATTAAAAACCTCGATGAGAAACCTTTAAAGGAAAAACTCATAAAGGAAAAGAGTACAATGTTTTATTTGAACGGGTTAAGTCTTAGGAGATTTCTCCCCGACATCGCAAATCACGTAGTCTATGCATACCAATTTCATGAACACATTTTTGGAATGTGGAAGTTGGTAATGACTTGGTGAATAAGTCTGCGAGATTATCACAAGACTTAGTTTGCAGAATATTTATTTTCCCACTCTCTTGCAATTCATGTGGGTAAAATAGTTTAGGTGCAATATGTTTTGTAATGTTGCTCTTTATGTAACCCATTTGCATTTGAACAACGCAAGCAGCATTATCTTCGTAGATAATGGTAGGTGATGTATAGCACCTATATCACATGACTGTTGTATGTGATTAATCATTCTGCGAAGCCATACACATTCACGTGATGCTTCATATAATGCAATTATTTCAGAATAATTAGTGGATGTAGCCAATAGAGTCTGTTTCGAAGACTTCCAAGAGATGGCTGTTCCACCGTGTAAAAATACAAAGCCTGTTTGAGATCTGGCATTATGGGGATCTGATAGCCAGCATCTGTATATCCTATGAAATCAAATGGATCTTTGTCCCTGTCTAGAGATCGAACAACCATGGAGGTTTTCGATGGATATGATTTGTCCATATTGAATTTTTTCAATATTTTCTGGACATAGGCTGATTGATGCACTATGATGCATGTATGAAGGTACTCAAGTTGTATACCTAAGCAAAATTTGGTTTACCCAAATCCTTCATTTCAAAATTCCGTCTTAAGATGATTACGTGCTTCATCTATATCCTGTGTGTTACCAATGATATTGAGATCATCAACATACACAGATATAATGCAAAATCCTATTGAGGATCTTTTGGTGAACACGCATGGGTAATCATCAATGTTGGAGCATCCCTTTTGGTTAGGAACTCACTTAGTCGGTTGTACCACATTCTACCCGACTGTTTCAAGCCGTATAAAGACTTGTTTAATTTTACACAATACATATTGTGATTTGCGTCTATATTCGGAATTGAAATTCCATTGGGAATTTTCATGTATATTTCCGAATCAAGTGACCCATAAAGGTATGCTGTCACTACATCCATCAATTGAAAAATAGATGATTTTGTACTGCCAATGATATTAAGTATCGGAATGTTATTCCACTTATTACTGGAGAATAGGTTTCATTGAAATCAATGTCGGGTCTCTGCGTGAACCCTTGTGCTACAAGCCTTGCTTTGTATCTCACCACCTCATTGTTTTCATTCCGTTTGCGGACGAAAACCCATTTGAAACCGACAGGGAATACTTTGGGAGGTGTATGTATCACATTGGTGAATACATTTCTTTTTGTGAGCGAGGCTAACTCCTCTTGAATTGCATCCTTCCATTGGTTCCAGTCCAAGTGCTGTTTGCACTTTGCCATGGTCTTAGGATCTGGATCATTTTGAAGGTTGTTTGCAATTGTTGTGGAGAAATTAATGTCGACAGTTGTAGTCTTACGATCGTATGATTCTCCAGAATCAGAATAGTTAGTGGAAATTTCTTGGACCCCTGGTGACTCAATGTTATTTCCCAAATTATTAGAGTCGGGGTATTCCGATGTCCCAGGATCAGTAATTGAGTGCACTGTTGATCTGGGTTCGAGGATCCTTTGGTGTCTATCAACATGAGGTTGATCTGCATTTACATTCTTTTGTTTCCTTTGTCGCTTGTTAGAAGCTGTATCCGCCATTTGTGCCGTACTTCTCCCCCTCTTATTTTGAACTGGGAGTTGAGTGGTATTTTTGCGGTATCTCCACTCTTTCGGGCACATTTCTGGCAGGATTATAGGATTTTGTGACACCATTATAATCAGTAAATGCATCTGGCAGTTTATTTGCAATGTTTTGCAAATGAATGAGTTTCTGAACTTGAAGTTCAGTCTCTCTAGTACGTGGGTGCGAGGCGGGAATGCCTTGAACATTCAATTAATTTCCGGCATTTAGTTTGGTACTTGTTGTCTCCCCAATGCCGGAAATGGTCCTCATTGAATATGCAATCGTCAGAGGTCAGTGAGCAGGTCCCTGTTAGGGGTTCGAGGTATTTTATAATCGACGAGATTTATACCCAACATAGATCCCAAGTTTCTGTGCGGTCCCATTGAGGTACTGCTGCGGTGGTGAGATCGATGCGTATGTAGCGCAACCGAACTTTCGCAGATGGGAAATATCTGGTGGATTTCCACGTACTAAATGTAGCGGGGAGGTGCTATGATATCTGATTGGACGCAATTGTATTAAGTCGCCAGTGTAAGGCGCATGACCCCAACATGATGTTGGTAAGTTGCAGTTGTAGTAATGGTCTTGCAATGAGCTTGATTCTCTTGATAAGAGATTCTCACGAACCATTTTGTGTATGAACATATGGAGCAGAGTGTTGAACTTGTATCCCAAGAGTCATGCAATCGTCATTGAAGACATAGGATGAAAAATTCAGCGGCATTATCCATTCGAATTGATTGAATCCGATATTCAGGATAATGTGCTCGTAATTGGATAATTTGACCAATTAACTTAGCAAATGCATGATTTCGTGTGGATAAAAGACACACATGTGACCATCTAGTAGATGCGTCAATGAGAACCATGAAATATCTGAACGGTCCACACAATGGTTATATAGGACCACATATATCTCCTTGAATGCGTTCAAGGAATTTAAGTGGTTCAGCTCTGAATTTAAGATAAGAGGGTCTTAAAATCAATTTTCGGTGACACATGAATTGCACACAAAATCGAGGATTAGGAAATTTTGTTTTGAGATATGTATGACCAATAGAATTGCTAATAATTTTCCTCATCATTCCAATGCCTGGGTGGTCAAGGCGATCATGTCATGTTTGGAATGTGTTTGTGTCTTGAAAAATTACTTTGTACGCAATATGTTGAACATGTTTGATGTATATATAGTACAATCCGGAGTTTAAAGATGGAATTTTCTCTAGTATTTGTTTGCTATATCCGTTGTTTTTGGTTAAGAGGAGATATTCCTCTTTGTTGTCATTTTGGGTTTCAACATGGAAACCATTCTGACGGATATCTCTATAACTAAGTAGGGTACATGTTGAATCGGGATACAAGAGTGCATCCTCAATTTCTAATTGTGTACCGATAGGGAAAGTGATAGAGGCGCGACCAGAGCCTACTATCGTTGCATCGCGTCTAGCGATGGTTCAAATATTTCCTTTCCATCTAGTAAGAGTTAGGAAATATTTTGTGTCCCTAAGTATAGAGTTTGTGGTGCCACTATCCACAAGGCATAATTCCTCCTCCATTGGATTGACTCCAAAAAAAATCTATATATACAAAATAAGAATTTAATGAAATTCTTATAGTGTATATAGAATACATACAAACTTTATTTGCAATATCGAATATGTTCGATATATGATTGTAACATACACGCTTACAATATAGATGACAACATTATTTATATTACAACACTATAGTACTTAGTAGCTATTGGACTAGGAGTCTAATTGAGATCTCCATACATGTCTTGAGAATGAAATTCTTCAAGTGTGTCCTCGGTACACATGAGATCATCCTTCTTTGTAGAAGTACATGTGTGTTTGAGTTCGTGAAGGAACTTTTGAGAACATCCGGCTTCATTATTGTTGGATGTGAGATTGAAGTGTGCTTCAAATCTCTTTTCTTGAGTATTCTTGCCATGAACCAAAGACTTGAGGTAGAGGTTCACAAGATGCTTCGGGGTGCGGTATTTCTTGGTAGGATGGTTGTAGCAACCACATTTTTGACAAATGTCATGTTTGTCAACTCTCTTACCAGAATTGCCTTTACCTTTCTTGAATCCACTAAGTTTATGCTTTTTGTTGCGGTTATGCTTACCTTTAAAGTTCTTTGAATGGTCTTTTGAACCATTGAACTTGTTGTTATTTTTGTTAGCATGAACTTCAGGGAGTGGAGCAGCCCCAATGGGACATTGCTGAGTGTTCTTTAAAAGAAGTTCAGCATGCTTCTCGGCCTGAAGTAAAGTATGCATGAGATCAAAATAAGTTTGGTAATTGCAGACGCCTTTCTTGTCAGAGAACCACGTCGATGGGAGCATTGTAGAGAGTCTTCTCTTTTATCCGCATCTGTTGGTTTCTTTTCACAAAACTGCAATTTGGAGCAAATAGTATGAAGGGCATGATTATAGCCTCCAACAGATTTAAAATCTTGGAGTCTAAGATGTGCCCATTCATGATTAGCCTCAGGTAATATAACAGCTTTTTGCTGTTCATAGCTATTGTTGAGGGCTAACCATAATGTGAGTGGATTTTCCTCATACAAATATTTAGCCTTCAGATCTAGGATGTATGTGATTCCGTATTATGCTTAAAGCGGAATATTTCACAATATCCGGAGGAACTTGATTTGCTGGGGGATCAAATATCACCCTTTCCAACCCACGTGTGGTGAGGTTGATCTTTAAGTCCATAACCCATGTAGGGTAATAGGTACCATTGATAGCGAGAGGCTCAAAATCTTTGGTAGCTATTTAAAACCTACATGAAAGTACACCATAAATGATTAATTTACATGAGGTAAATTAATGTGTATGGTAATGTTGCAAAAATATGTGGAAAACAATATGAGTATTGTAATCCGAATGAATATATATACCCAAATTAAATATAACATGTGGTTATATTTATGATACCGTGTAATCACAATATTGGTGGTGAACACCAATTTATTGTATGGCGTAGCGTACAAATGAATGTAGCAAAGTGCCATAAATTGTGTGTTTTTTTTATGTTAGGTATAATATTTTGCAAAATTCCAAATTATTAAGTACAATGGTACTTATTAAATGGGAATTTTTAAATTTTAAATTTGTGAAATATAGCAAATTTAAATATGGTCATAATTCATTTTGTAAATAAATTGCAATAAAATAATCCTAAATATGTAAAGTTATAGAAATGTGTATGCACATTTATTTGAACAATTACATATTTTTCGAGATCTGTAGGATGAAATGCTAATTTATAAAAATCTTGATTGACGAGTACAATTATAAACAAATGCAAGGACTATACTGCAAAACTACAATAGGAATTAATTTAAAAGAAAATTCTGCATTTTCCATGAACTAGAGGGGGAAAATTGCAAATTTCTGAAAACTTGGGCTGAGGCCCATTCGGCCTTTAGGCCCAAGAGGGGAGGTGGGGGTTATTTGGGCCAAAAGCCCATTTGGGGGCCACCATATAAAAAGGGAGGGTGTGGGAAATTTTAGGGTTCCCAACCCATACCAGCCGTCGCCACTTTGCATAGGGGGCCGCCGCCGCCGGCCGCGTTGCGCCGTCGTCCCTTACCCCATGGCCATTCTTGCGCCACCACCATGCCGTATGCCGCCTCGGCGTTCTTGGCCGCCTGCCGCCACCGCCGCGTGGCCGTCTTGGCCGTCTTGGCCGCTGGTGCTGCCTTGCCTTCTTCTTCTTTACGCCACGGCGCTGGCCGCCACGCCACGCCGCCATGTGCCGACCTCCACGCCTGCCACGGACCTTCCGGTCGATCACCATACGGCGGCGCCACCATGTTGGCCAGGGCTGGGCAAGTGACCGTGCTGCCGCCATCGGACGCAGACCTCCACCTCGGCGCTGCCGTGATGCCGCCTCGGCTTGGGCACCGCCGGCCAGGAGTGAGCCGATTCGGCGCCGCTCATGCGGCCAGCCAAGGCTCGCCGGTCGCGCTGAAGCCGCCGGGCTGCGCTTATTCGCCGGGCGTGTCGGGTAGTGCCTCCGTCTTGTGCTTTGCCTCGCCGGTGATCGAGGCCAGCTGCAGCGAGCCGGGCAGCTCGAACTGCCGTCGGCCGCGGCCTCGCCCGCCCGCCATGTGTGTTGGCAGCGTCGTCATTGGCTCGCCGCACACCTCGGGCGCTCAGTCGCGGACGCAATCGCTTGAGCCGCTGACCGGCCATTACGCACCGCCGCCCGTGGTGGTGGATGCTTGCGTTCTTCTTTTGTTTGTCTTCTCTTTTTCACTGTCGTGAGAGCATGTGCTGATAACGTGTTGCAAGAGTATGATTTGGACAAGTGTAGCCAGAACAAAGAATACTTTATTTCTTTGATGTCTTTACAATTTATAGAGAATGATGGGGTGTTAGAGAAAAGTAAAAGGTGTCAGTTATAACTGCAGTTATGCAGTTATATACATTGGGCACATGTGTTATTTGTGTTACAACAGTGCGAGCCCAACGGAGGGCTGATGTTCTCCTCTGCATAAGTGGACCGAACACCCAAGTTGGCTGCATGCGATGATACATACTGTGTTGGATTGGGCCTAATGAGACACGGACAGAAGATTTGAAGGCCTATTTGCCCCTCCTCTCCTCCTCCTCATAAGAAAGCTATAGGTTGACACATAGATCTATAACTCGATTTTCGTTCTCAGCGCACTCCGCCTCCATCTTGCGCCCGTGCAGGTGGTAGATGCGCATTTTAGCAGCGGGGTGTCTGAGGGGGATGCGGGTTGGGTTGGGTTGGGTTGGACCAACACGGATTCGCGCTTCGCGAACAGTTTTGGCATGTCTTTTGTGGTGGAAACCTAGGTGACAACAAGGTCCGACAAGCAGCGAGGAGGACTTCATGGATGCGGCCGGCGATGCGACAGGGCGGCGCGCCGTCACCCTTGAGTGTACCAACGTAGAGGTGAAGAGGATGCTATAGACAAAATAGGGGATGAGGTCGATGCAGATGTGGTCGAGGAGGTCGCCTTGCTATTATTCTCCTCCTCCCTGCGACTGGTTTGGTCTAGAAGAAGAGGATAAGGGCCATGGCGATGCCAGTGGAGGCAAGGTGGCAACGCAATGATCTGAGCAGTGGCGATGCGGTGTGGTGGCCCGAATGGAGTAGGGGATGTGGAGATGAGGTTGTTGCGACAAGCTGTCCCGACTTACAGGCGCCGGAGTTGGAGAAAGGAAGGGAGAGGAGGAAGCAAAAATGGAGAAAGGAAGGGTTTGCACAGTAGCGGCGCAAGGAGTTGTGGGGTTTCGGCTAATCCGGCGATTTTGCCTTTTGCCCCTCTAAGTTCTGACAAACTGCACTATGGTTCTTCCCCTTGGTGAAATCTTTTGATTTGGCTCTCTGATGCTTCATTTTGTTACATTTTGATCATGCATGCCTGTCTTGACTCGTAATTCTATACAGAGTGATCCAATATAATGTGTCTCACCACACCGTTGAAAAAAGATCCAAACAATGTGAAAGTTCTGACAAGGCAATTAAAAATATAATAACGTGCATAAGTAATGGATAATGGTCATAAAATGTGAAAAATATGAGATAAATGATAGGAAAATATACATAAATATCAAGCATGTCAACTGCGGCAAAGAAGAGAGATAGAGGCGGCTAATGCTATCTTGTTGGAGAACATGAAATGGCCTACTAAGCTCCTACCATCACCACCACAATTTTCTTTTGGGTTGGGAGAGGGGTTTTGTATAAATGTCACTTTAGTTTGTTTTAGGATAATATTGTCCTACTAAAATTTCTGATATATAACTTTATTTGTTTCAGATCAATTCAAGGAATTAGGCTATGTTCGAGCATGTAGACAATACTGCATGAAGATTTTTTTTGGATTGTCCATCGCAACAAGCCTCGTTGTGGCTGATGGTCTTATGTTCATTGAGCGGTAAGAAGGGTCATACAAACACATAGTCGATGGGCCAAGGAAGAGCCAGGACTTAGCCACGAGTGGCACGACACAAGGACAATGACCTAGGCAGAGCATGGCAACGTGGTCGAGGGTGTGGTGCAGACTGACGATGGTGGTGTGACACAAGCCATAGTGATGAAACTAAGGGCATAGGGGTAGGGTGAGAACGGTGGCAAAGGCATGACTCACAGTAGGGATGAAGCTGTGTCGAGCATTGCGTTGGAGCTAAGGGTGTGGCACAGACTCAACGTATTGAGGTAATATGATTCTTTTAAGTAAAATGTTTTAGGGGTTTTAGAGCATATAATATGTTTTTTATTCCGTCTTGTTGCTACTGTTGTAGCCTCGTGCCTCCGTCGCCATGCCTCACATTTTTTCCACACTACTGCTGCACAGTCGTGTCACCTACTCCCATACCTGACCATGAACACTCCTACATCATCACTGCCGCTCTCGCGCTATGAGCCACCACCATCCTCGCCGTGCCATACGTGCATGCCCACACTTATTCCCTGATAGCCCAATGTGGAATGTGCGCCCCCTCGGCATCACGCATTGCACCACCGTCCGCGTCATGCTGCACTCCTGCTGCATAGCAAACACCACCTGTCGTTGCTTATTTAAGGCAGGCGAGCCCTACCTACAGCACCTCCCACTCCCCTCCAGTCCCCCATCCTCCTTGATTCTCCCACATAGCTAAATTTGCACATCATTATAAACAATTATTTTAAGGAAATAATAGTGCATAAATAAGGAATAATGAAAGTACTGATAATTAAAAAATTAAGGAATATAGGTTTAATATGATCAAAAACATGTGACTTGCCTCTTTATCCATAGTCTCTGATTATTTTAATGTAAAGACGGACAATTCACTTATACTTCAACATTTCCCTCACGTGTAGACTCCTACAGGCCTAAGGCGTAAAATAGAAGTGGGCTGCAATTATTTTTTTAATTGTGCCAATCGGATCTTGAACTCAACATCTCTTGGCTCTGATACCATAGAAGATTTGTAAAGTGAGCAAGAAAGAAAGTTTTGAAAAGAATCCCCACACTGGAGAAGTGCCAGGTTCTGCCTGTTAAGCAATTTCAGGATTGTCAACAGTACATCCGAAAATACAGAGTGCATGCACTATGAGCTCAACATTATCAGCCCCTTCCCGATCCCTATTCCTTGCTTTAATTCTCAACATATTTTTTACACTTAGACCCTACCATAGTTCTATCTTGTACATACATCCATCAACACATAACAAAACGTCAAAACCCAGGCATGACAAATTGCTAGTACATGTACAAATGCAAGATTTTTAGCCAGGGATCAGTAGCTTCGGAAAGCAAACATTTTAGTAGGACTCGTTACTTAACAACATCATTCAAGCATCAGACTCACAAATATACAGAAAAGAAACAGCCATTAATTAACCCGAACTCCATATCGTAAATCTGTTTAAACAATCTCCAAATGAATACAGCAAGAGATCAGCGCGATACAAAGCGAGACGCGTCTTCGGTGAAGGTGAACCCATGCACATGCACGGCACGATCAGGTCCTCTTGACGGGGTCGAAGTTGGAGACGGCGACGACGGCGCCGACGATGGCCACGAGCACGACCCCGCCGGACACGATGCTGAGCAGGAAGTTCTTCAGCGACGGCGACAGCCCCGGCTGCGCGGCCTCCGCGATGTCGGGCAGGACCAGCGCCGCCGCCACGGCCGCGGCCGTCAGCCCGGCCGTCGCCTTCTCCTTCATGGACGCCGACGCCTGGACGGCCATCCTCGCCGCCGGCCTCGCCCTCGGCAGGGGCTGGAACGCCGACGACGCGGCGCCGAGCGGCTTCTTGAGCCCCGCGAAGGGCAGCGGCGCCGCGACGGCGGTCAAGGACGCGGTGGCGGCCATGGAGAAGGTCGACGCGAGCTCACGTACGTGCGTGTGTGGCGTTTTCTTTGGCGCGCGTTAGAGACGAGCGGTGTGTGGGGATGGTTGGCGCAGAGAAGGTTAAAGTAGGATGGGTGGAGGCGGATGACAGCGCGCCGCGCGGGAGTCCGACGTGGGGAGCTGTGGTCGCGCCATTGCAGGATAAGGCTTATCTTCGGAGGAGGCCTGCGGTTGTGGTGTCTGAGGTTTTTAGATTTTGGGTTCAGATCTCATGGCTGAGGTCCATACGTGTGGTGTCGTCTGAATTAATCCGCCGACCTCGGTTTAAGTCCGGTTTCGTTGTACAGAGTTTAAATCGGACCAACTTGAAAGTACACCGCTCGTTCATAAATGAAATAATGATAAGTATATACTGATTTGCAATATCTGTTTTACGCAGTATAAATGATCTACACCCTTATTAGTTTTTACATTAAGGTGATAATTGTTGCCTTCAGGGAAGCAGATTAGCAGAGCAATGATATTCCTGGCTGGGTGACAACGGTTCAAGATGAGCTTGATTCAGGAAATTGTGGATCAGGTCCTTCGAGAGGCGGGAACCATGCACTGGGAGTTCTCTCAGACAGTCATTGATGAATACAATGTTTTGCCGCTGTCGTTATTTATTCTGCATTGTGATTCAATGGCCGTGTTCTTTTTCAGCTTTTGTCTTCTGCTTTTGGCTTTTCTACAGTAACTAGTTAATTATAATATATATTGTACCGACTTTATTTATATCGGCAAAAACCGCACGTGAGTTTACATTCTCTGTAATCTCTCGCATCGACAATTTCAAAAGTCATGGCCGTAGCTAAAAACCATAAATCTCAGCCAGAAAGAACATGCCCAATGATCCTTGCCTCAGGCTCATTGTTTTTCTGCAAATATTGCAAATGGTGTACCTTAAAAGAAGTGAAATAAGGCAAAATAACCATGTACAGTAGCCAGGTTGTATAGTTCGGGCCCATCTGTAGCCGCGCAGCAGCGTCGTAATTGTGCTTATCCGGGCCAGCTCTGCTAATTGCTCAATCAGATTTGGCCCAAAAGCAACAGAACCTATGGTTTTGCCTCATGCTGCGTAGAGCTGTGAAATTCATACATCTTTTTAGGCAGTAGAATTCATAGTCGGATTTGCTTTTGACGCTGAATTTACCTTCGTTTTCCAGTTTTTTTCGTCGGCAGCAGCAGCATTAAGAAGATTCTCAGTAGGAAAATGTTCAGCCAGTGTTTGGAAGCCAAGAAATGTGGTCAACTGGAACAGCACAAACACTAGAAAACACATCAGCTGATGCAGCACAGAAGCTTCGTTTTCCAGGGAACGAAACTAATTTACAGATTACAACGAAGCAGCAGGACGCCGAGCACATGCACACATGCACAGATGCCCCTCTCGCAGACCGCAGTGTCCTACTCGTCGTCGTCACCGCCGAACAGCGATGACTTGTAGTACAGCATCATGAGGATGAGCAGCAGCGCGAGCGCCACCCCGACCGGCGAGCCCCCGACGCGGTGGACGGCGTCTGGCGAGCCGCCGAAGGCGAAGACGCCGGCGAGCGCGGCGGCGCCGCGGTCGGAGGAGAGGACGCGGATGAGGAGGACGAGGCCGATGGGGAGCAGCAGGATCCCCACGGGGCTGAGGAGCTCCGTCACGGCCTCAGTGACGACCTCCCCGCCGTCGCCGAGGAATAGCGGCCCCGCCACCACCAGCCCCAGCACCACCGCAAGCAGCAGCCCGTGCGGCGCCCCCCGCGGGCCGTAGTACTCCTCAGCCCCCGCCGCCATCATTCCTTCGATCTTTGGGGCTAGGCTAGGCTTGGAACTTGCAAGACAGGACGGCGGGGTGGGAGTTGGAATGGCTATGACGACGAGGAGGAGGTAGCATGTGGGGGTGGAAGTGACGTATCACATGAGGCGGATGAGCACAGTGGAAAAGAAAAAACACATAGCTCGTAAATATCAGAGAGATTTTATTTATTAGCCTAGTCTTTTTTATGGATAAAGTCTAATATCGTTTATAAGGCTGTTGTTTAGAGCTTGCATACGGTAATCATAGGTTTAGTTGTATTCAGCCTATTTAGATCTAGTGCCTAAGGAGTAATTCCAGTTGGAACTAGGCTTATGGCTAGAATCTGATTTAACAATTGGTATAAGAGCCCAGACATCTAATATCTCCTTGGACTTCATTAGAGCTTAGATGACTACCGTCTTTTTAGACTTCATGGTTATGAAAATACACCGTGTGTGAGAGATCTCATCTATTAGGCTAGTCTTTTAAGACTGTGGGCTTAATTATGTTCAGCTCGTTTAGACCTAGACCACGGGAAATAAATTTGATTGGATCTAGACATACGGCCAGCGTCCGACCTAACCGAGACTACGGCCGCGTGGTGGGTGGGGGGTGTTCCATTTTCGCGCTAGATGGGCGAGGACTCTTTCAGGAGAGGACTCGTGTTTGCCGTGGTTGGCAGGGGCATAGGGGGATTCACCAAAATGGCAGGCAATGCATTTCACGGTTTTGGGGTAAGCCGACAGCACAAGTTTCGTGCATGCATGCGCTAATTGGCCAGGCCAAGCTGGGCTTGAAAGCTCCATTGCAATAAATGTTATTTCGGTTTTGCTATTGCACAGTTGACTGAAATTTTTTTATCTCCCAATCACCTAAATTTGTATTGTACTAATTCCCCCTACCTGAAGTTGCACTCTTAGTCACCTAAAATTGCAATATAAAAAGTGACTAAAGATGAAGGGAAAAAACAGTCGCCTGTGCAATAGTCACTCCCATTTTACTATGCTGACATTGCATGACTCCTTCGATGTGCTTAAATGCAGTACTACATTTTACACTGGAGTGACGTATAGTCAAACATACATTTGAGAAATTGAGAATGCAAATTGTTTAGCAATGACAAAACATCCAATTAGGAAGCTTAGCATCATAATGTAATTACATGTGCTATTCAAGGGAGAAATGAAAATACGGCACTCTACAACCCCATGATTACTGCAAAACTGATGTGGTTAGTTTTTATGCATATATGAAATGAATGGATATTCGTCAGGCCAAGCTAGGTTGAAAGCACCATAAATTATACTTTGCTGACAAGGCATGACTCCTTCGATATTGAAATTCGAAGGACCACGTGAGAAGCTCCAGAATAGTGTTGTGATGAATCATTGCCATTTCGGAGAAGTGAAAAACGTGGATTTGCAAATTTGCGGTTTTCTCTGGTGTAAAATCAAGGAGACCAACAAGAGGAGGTTGAATAGGTGGTTTTAAAAATCTTTCTTTTATTTCTATTTTTACTAAAATGAAGTATATAATGCGAAAGTGTAACTCAATTTAGTTTAGCAGAAACAAGACCTAAATCAATTAGGTTTACCTAAGTGCACCAACAATCTAAGTCTATGTCAAAGGTTTGCAATCCTAGAATGACAAGCAATCAATTTAATTCTATGAATGTAATTACTTGAGTGTAAATTAAGCACAAGAGAACAAACCACAATTGACACGGTTCTTTTTTATCGTGGTGTTTGGAGACTTGCCGGTCTCTCATAGTCCACGTTATGTGCAGATCGAGAGATCCTAGCGTTACCTGATGCGGCGGAGACGGGAGAGCGGATCGATCTGAAGGCTGGCTAGTTGTTGCGCGGGTGAATCCAAGATCGACGTCATGGATTCGATTTGGCGGTGACTTTATGGGGGAAGAGGAAGAGGAGACGAAGGGATTTTGGGGGGAGACGGCACGACGATGGCACTAGAGGGAGGCGGCCCGCTACTGCTACTGCTTCGATTGCGTCATCGCGTGTGACGGCTCGCATGGATGAGAACGAGACTCCAGAGGATGAGGGATTGAGGATCTAGGGTTACTCGAGAGGATGAGAACGAGACATCGCGTGTGGTGTGCAGTGAGGATCTAGGGTTATTGAGTCACTGGTATTAAGTCTCGGTCGGGCCGAGCCTTTCCAGTGGGCCTCAAACTTACTGATCCAATGGGCCAGCTCTTAGTCGTGCGGCTGGACATGGCTGACTAGCCGTGACTAGTCGTCCGGCCGCTCGACTAGTCGTTCAAGTCGAGTCGGCCTCTCTAGTCGTCCGTCATGTACCGACTAGACAACTAGTCGTGGATTAGTCGCCGACTTAATAACACTGGCATTTGTTTCTTTGCATCCAAATAAGCCAACAGCCCATGGTAATTAGTTCCTTGAAAAAGATATTAATGTGCATATTTTGACTTCTAGCCAGATCAAGCATATCCAGAATTTCCAAAGAAGTATCCCAAGATAGACTGATTGAGCTCCAGCACTCTTTACTGAATTGACCACTCTTCTCTGATCTGAGCATTACATAGCACACAAGAAACATCATCAAGATGTAAATTTTTTCTTTGCATTAGTCCTCTGGTATTATTCCTACCATAGAGCAGAAGCCATAGGAAAAATTCTATGTTTCAACATACATTTGTTTTTCCATTTTCACCAATATATTGGGGAAGTTTCTGAATGCCCAAATAAAGCTTGATAAGTCTTTTTTGTGGAAAATTTGTCTAAACACCAAATAAATGACCAAGAATCAGGCTGATCAGAGAATGCAACCAGAGACAATCTGATTAGAAGCTCCTGTAATTGCTCAATAGTTATTTCAGACATAGGATGATGAAATATTTCCAAAAAAAATATCAAGAGCTACACTGTCAGAGACCAACAAGTTGCTTTTTTCGCATGTGAGTATAACTGTGAGTAATCTTCTTTTAGAACTGAATTTAACCAAAGGTCTTCCCAAAAGATAATAGAGCTTCCATTACCTATCTCAGGCTTTGCAAATGCTTTAAACCAGCCTAATTGCTTCAGGACATCCCTCCACCAGAAAGATCCTTTGGCACTTTCTTCACTAGGAACAGATCTGTAGTAATATCTCTTCCACATGAAATCCACCTAGGGATAGTCTAAGTGATTGAAAACTTACAGAGATATTTCAAGACCAAGGCCACATTCTGCCTTCTGATATTTAGCACCCCAACCCCCAGCTTTCTTGGGCATGCAGACTAGTTTCCAAGCAACAAGACAAGCACCACCATTTGCTTTAGATTCTCCTTTCCAAAAGAAAGCCCTTCTGATCCTATCAATCATAGAGATAACTTCTACCGGCAGCAAGAATGTACTAATGTGAAACATAGGCAAAGCTGACAAAACTGCATTAACAAGAGTCAATCTACCACCTTTTGACAAAAAAACTAGCTTCCCAACCAGATAGTCTTGCAGAGCATTTGTCAATTATGCTTGTAAAGTCTTGAATTCTAGGCTTAGTCACACACATAGGCAATCCCAAATAGGTGAAGGGGAAAGATTCAATTTTGTAACCTAGGATACTAACTAATATTTTTGTGTGTTCTTGCTCCATATTCAGGGGCACCAAGAATGATTTAGAAAAGTTGACTTTTAGCCCAGTAGTTGATATAAATGACTGTAGCATATTTTTCAATTAAGTGACATCTTCTTGACATGCTTTCATTACTACTAAAGTATCATCAGCATATTGATACACTGGGTAATCTAAACCATATTCAGCACTATAAGGCATAGAAATCAAACCTTGGTGAAGGGCAGCATTAAACATATTGTAATGCCACTAAATTTCAAAAGAGAGAATTAAGGAAAGAAATGAGCGGTTTTGCCGTCAGACCCATCGGCTTTTAGAACGCCGAACAAACAACGCTCTCAGAGGTTCCCAGACCACCCAGGGACGGTCGGCACCATCAAGAAAGCGGCGAAAGTAGCGCTCTCGAGGTTCCCAGACCGTCCGGGGTCGGTCGGCAAATCTCGCGTTGTGGGTTTTAAATCATTCGGCAGAAATTCTATTTTTTACATTACCGATTCTGGCCGCAGATGAAGAGCACCAAATGGTTTAGGGCTGCGTTGGACCAAAAGCCCTTAGTGCCATTCCCGCCAAGGCAAAAGGGAAGGGCAAAGAGTCATTTCGGTGAGAGTGTGACCATGGCCTTAAGTAGACAAGACAACTCACACTGCCACTTTTCCTGCTCCACTCCTCTGCCATAGCCAGAGCCAAGCCTAGCTCCATCTCACTTTTCCTCCCCCAGCCCCAGCCGAGAGAAAGATAGCAAGCAAAGAGCAAGGAGCAGAAGGGCGAGGAGGAGAGGAAGGCCCCAGGAGCTCAGAAGGCCAAGGCGTGAGGGCTTCGTCGCCTGCGACGGAGGACGTCAACGCCGTCGAACCCCACACCAAGCCAACCCGTGAGTACAACCACCCACCTCCTCACCCATAGCGCACAATAGCACAACAATAGCATGCAAAGGTAGAAGGAGAGCACATGAGAGTTAGGGGCAAACCGTCACGGTGGTGGTGAGGTCGGCCGGCCGGTGCAAGCCGTGGCCGTGAGCTCAACGGCGAGTGGCCGAGGGCACGGGGGCGGCAGAGCCGGGAGGCAGGAAACCACTAGATCCAGTAGTAGCCACGGATCCGAGGAAGGCGTCCGGATCCACGAGAAGGAGGCGAAGGACGGGGGGGAGCGGAGGCCGACCGGTGAGGCCAGTGGTCGGCGAGCCGAGCTCGCCACGCGCCGACGCCGCACCGCCGGAGCCGCCCGACCGAGCGACCGAGAGGATTGGGGGCGTCGCCCGAACGAGAGGAAGGAGAGAAGAAGGTGGAGGCGGGGTCGTGCGGTGGAGCCGCCGGCGTCGAGACTCTGGCCGTGACGCCGAGTCAGCCGCACGCCCGGGGGGTTCTTGTGGGCGTCGCCGCCGCGAGAGAGAGAGAGAGGGTGGAGAGTGAGGCCGTTCGGCCGAAGGGGATAAGGAGAGAGGGAGCGGCCGGGTAAGAAAAAGAGAAAGAGAAAGAAAGGGTAAGAAAAAGAGAAAGAGAAAGAAAGGAAAAGAAAAAGAGAAAAGAGAAAGAAAGGAAAAGAAAAAAAAAGAGGAAAAGAAAAAGAAAAAAAGGGAATTTGGTACTGTGCGACATGTCCACGAAACCCGTATGATTTTACGCCGTAATCGAGATCTTGCGTGTAGTATCGCCGTCGCCTATTTTATATCTGGTTTCGTTATGATGCGTTAAGTCGGATTAAATTGCTTGTCCGGTGAAGGTCTGAGTCGGCGTCGTGCGACGTCGCTTCGCTCCATTTGGCTAACCGAGCAAGTGCATGGTAAAGCAGTAAATTCGGGTAATGTGGTTTCTGTTAGATGAATGATGGTGCATAGTTTATCATGTTATGGTAAGTTAATTACTTTTGGATGCGTGACGAGAAATGATGGACGATGAATGCTGGGGCATGACATGTTGATATACATAAATGGAGAAACTGCATTGCATGCATGCCATGAAAAGAGATAGTCTTGGTCCGCTTTGTGTGGACACTCCACGGGAGTGGAGATTGAGGTCCCGCATGAAAATGACAGACTCTTGTGGTCCCCGTATGAAAAAGGACGGGCTTGAGGTCCCCGCATGGAAACATAGCGGGCTGGGTGAGCATCGACGGTGCTCGCTCGCTATACCCAGTATAGACTAAAGAGAAAAGAAAGAAGTGCATGTGCATATGCATCACGATTGGTTGATGAGAATTTGAGATTAGATGGAAATGAGTGGTGAATGAAACTGTGATGATGCTAGTCTGACTCGTAAACCTGTTATTTTCTGTTTTGCTTTGTGCTTCTTGAGTCTTTGACTCACCCTTGCTTTGTTGTTGTTTTAGGTGACCGTTGAGGACGACATGCATGGGCGGAATAGCACATGAATGTTCTTCACGAACCAACATCACTTTTGTACCACCTTTGTCCGACTATGCTAGTCTCTTCTAGGTCGCTAGAGCATGGGCTAAACAAAGAACTATGTTGTATCTTTTCGCTGCTATCTAAATATTTTAGTGTGGATTTTCTGGTAATTGAAGGTAGAAACTTGCATGGGTGGTAGCATTCTGGCCCAGAGGATGGGCGGGGTGTTACAGTTGGTATCAGAGCGGGCGTTAGGTCCGTGGTAAAGAAATTTGACAGTTTAGGTTAATTATTCTACTAAAATTTGACTTAGGCCTAATGAAAAAAAAAATTGACACACTGGTGCACCATAGGATGGGGAATGGGTTTTACATTGCAATTACGCTTTCGCTAGCTTTGATGTTGATTTATGTTGTTGAAATGATTGTTCGTGGGCTAGTTGCGTGATTGGCTATCTGTCTTGAACAGAGATGCCGAGAGCAAGAGGTCGTGGGCGTGGCCGTGGAGGTCGCGGCCGTGGTCGTGTGCCAAGCGAGCCACCGCTGAGGCTCGGCAGAGGCACCGATGCGAGAGGTTGCCTCATTGAGCGATCCGTAGCCCGAGACCCAAGCAAGGTCTTGACCTTCGAGGGAATTCTTAGAGGAGGTCCGTGCGCTTCGCCATCAAGAGCCGACAGCCGCTGCTGCATTGCCTCGCCGCCGCCGCTGCTCCTCTGCCGCTGCTCTGCGGCCGCCCGGTCGTCTGGGAGGCAAGGATGGGCCTTCGAGTGGTTGGCCTTGCGACTAGATAGCTTCGATGGATCGGGCACACCAGTCCAGGCTGCGGATTGGCTGCGCTACATGGAGAGGCAGTTCGAGGCCCTTGAGATGAGTTCTCGGTGGCTCGCTTTGTGGCTTTCAATTGAAGGGTCAGCGAACATCCGGTGGGAAGGGTTCTTTCCATGGGACCCCCGCCTGTGGTCTGTTACAGGAAGTCTTTGCCGAGCAGTTCAAGGCGGTATTACCCAGATTCTTTTGTGGAGAGTATGGAGGTCGCATACATCGACTTTTGTGCGAGGAAAGATGATCAGTAGTGAATCTGACGGATTCAATAATCTAATCCGCTTGCACCAACAGCATGCGACCAATGACCTTGAGAAGGCCAAAAGGTTCCGCCGAGGGCTCAACTCCGAGTTCCGGCATATCATGGGAGCTACTGCACCGCGTGACTTTAGGTCCGTGGTGGAGCAGGCTAGAGGGATGGAGATGGAGATGCAGCTCACTAAAGGGCTGCAGCCCTCTGGTGGTCCGAGTGCTTCTGGTGGTGACCAGAAAAGAAGCTTCACTGAAGGAGGTGGATCATCCCAGCGGCCCGCTCCAAAGAAGTCCAAGTGGGGCCAGCGTCCCCCACAATCATCCAAGTTCAAGACTTCGAGGTCGTCTTCTTGACACCTCGTTCTTCATCGATGACCTCGACCTTGCGTCTGTCCCGAGGCAAGGCATGATCTGTTCAAGTGCGGTGATGGACACGCACGCCGAAAGTGTTCTGGACCGAGGCGTCGGCATTGTGTGCCAAGCGGCCACAAAATGTTGGTTTGTCGTCGAATCACGCTAGCATCATCAAGTGGGGCCGGTATCCTCATCTTCATCAAATACTACACCTCGGGGGTCAGTCCAGATGATGGCGGCTGCCCCTGTGCCGCAGCCTCCACTCTCCTGGGCTCCACCGCCGGGTATTACTGGCATCCTGCAGCAACTCCTTCACTCCAGTATGCTACACCGCCTCCAATCCCGTTGCCGCCACAGCAGAGCGTCGGGGCTCTCGCCGCCCCGACACCACCCGGAGTCTACTCCTTCGCTTCTTGAGTCCATGGTCGACCGACGTGGTGACAGTACCTTGTTAGTGGACTCATATGAAGCCCTTGTTCTTTTCGACTCGGTGCTACTTATTCTTTTGTGTCTCGGGAGTTTGTTAGGAGGGCCAAGTTGGGTGTCCAACAAATTTCCCGATCGGTTGTGGTTAGCACCCAAGGGTATCCTTGCTAGCTCCACAAGTATGCCACAGGCGTGTGGTTGCAATAGATGGCGAGGAATTTATTGCCAACCTCATGGTTATCCGATTGAAACCTTCGATGTTATCCTTGGCATGGGTGGTTGCATTGCTACCAAGCCGTGATTTCCTGCTTCTGGAGGACAGTCACCTTGCAATCTCCATCAGGAAAGGAGATAATCTTTCCGGGGAATGCACCCACGTGTTCCCTCTTGGTGTTGGACTTGTTCCTGGCCGACGAGCGATGAAGTCGGGTTACTTCTAGCAATTGCGGAGAAGCCAAGTCTTGTTGTTGCACATTGAGGATATTCACGTGGTGCGTGAGTATCGATGTGTTTCTGAAGAGCTTCGGGTATGCCACCCAAGCGAGATGTGGAGTTCGAAATTGATCTTGTTCACGGTACAAGACCTATCTCTATGTCTCCCTATCGCTTGGCGCGACCCTGCAGGAGGAGTTGAAGAAGCAAGCTGGATGAGCTATTATCCAAAGGCTTGATTCGTAAGTAGTGTGTCACCTTGGGAGCCCTGTCCTATTCACTGAGAAAAAGGATGGGAGTTGGCGCATGTGTATAGATTACCGTGCTCTAAATCAAGTGACCATCAAGAATAAATACCCTTTGCCTCGCATCGAAGACTTGTTTGATCAAGCGAAAGGAGCCAAGGTGTTCTCAAAATTGATCTGATGCGGGTATAATCGGATCCGAGTGCGGGAGCAAGACATTGAGAAGACGGCTTTTCAACAAGATATGGGCACTATGAGTTCTGATTATGTCCTTTGGATGACTAATGCCCTATTTGTTTTCATGGAAGCGATGAGCGATATGCTACACAAGTACGGATGACTTTGTAGTGGTGTTCATCGATGATATCTGATTTATTCCAAGGCGAATGAAGAGCATGAGAAGCATCTGAGGCTCGTGCTTGAGACTCTGAGGAACAATCAATTCTTTGCCAAGTTGAAGAAGTGCGAGTTCTGGATTTCTGAAGTGAGCTTTCTAGGTCATGTAATTAACCGGGAAGGCATTTCGGTAGATCCAAGCAAGATTTCCTTGTCATGGATTGGAAGAGGCCATCTAATGTTAAAGAAGTGAGGAGTTTTCTTGGCCTAGTGGTTATTACCGGCGCGCCGTGAAAGACTTCTCCATTATTGCCAAGCCAATGTCTCGACTCACACGGAAGAATGTGAAATTCCGGTGGGACCGATGAATGTGAGCACAGTTTAATACTACGAAGAGAAGTTAGTGCTTGCTCTGTTCTCACACTTCCCGAGCAGGAGGCGTTTCACGGTCTACTCGGATGCATCTCAAGTGGGTCTCGGTTGTGTGCTCATGCAAGATAACAAAGTGATCGCGTATGCCTCATGACGATTGAAGAAACATGAGCAAAACTACCCTACTCACGATTTAGAGCTTGCATGATGGTTTTGCTCTAAAAATTTGGAGGCATTATTTGTATGGGGAATCTTGTGATATCTTCACTGACCACAAAAGCCTTAAATACATTTTCACTCAGAAGGAGTTGAATTTGAGGCAACGGAGGTGGTTGGAGCTTATTAAAGACTATGATCTCACTCTTCAGTACCATCCGGGCAAGGCAAATGTGGTTGCTGATGCCCTTAGTCGCAAGACGACACCCTCTACTCTAGGTTGTCTCGTTGCTGACTTTGAGCGGATGGGAATTTCCTATTGTTATCTTTGGTACCGCATGCATCGAGATGCGATTCTTCTTTGGAATCGAAATTCCAAAGCGAGTAAAGGAGGCTGTGACATGATCGGTTGCTTGACAAGTGAGAAGCGACTTGATGAAGGAAAAATCGGGGATTTCAGCCTTGATGACTCAGGCGTATTGCGATTTAAAGGCCGCCTTTGTGTACCGCAGAAGGCTCAAGACAAGGGTGATATTTTGAAAGAAGCTCATCGAACCCCGTACACGGTGCATCCCGGTGAAACCAAGATGTATCGTGATCTTAAGAAGAACTTCTGGTGGAAGAGGATGAAAGTGGACGTCCCCAAGTATGTGGCATCTTGCGGGGTTTGCCGGCAAGTAAAGGCTGAGCATAAGCGTCCATTGGGCTATTGCGACCTTTGGAGGTTCCTCGATGGCCTTGGGATGATATCACCATGGATTTCGTAGTCGAAACACCTCGTACCCAGCGAGGTAAGGATGCAATTGGGTAGTGGTGGACCGATTCAGTAAGACCGCGCACTTCATCCCCATCCGCACAACGAACTCAGCAAGTGAGTTAGCTCCCATCTATGTGCGAGAAATTGTGAGATTGCATGGTGTTCCCAAGTCGATAGTTTGGACGAGAGATGCCAAGTTTGTCTCAAGTTTTGGGAGAGCTTGCAGGCGCTTTGGGCACGAAACTCCGGTTTAGTCTTGCTTTCCACCGCAGACGGATGGGCGGTCGAACGCACTATTCGAGACACTAGAGGACATGTTGAGGTCCTGTGTTTTATCCTGGAGGGGTAGCTGGGAGGATCATTTGGCACTTGCAGAATTTGCTTATAACAACAGCTACCACTCCAGTGTTCGAGCAGCGCCATTCGAGGTTCTTTATGGGCGTAAGTGTAGATCGCCACTGTGTTGGGATGCGGTGGGCGAGAAGTCCGTTCTAGGTCCAGTTGGGTCCGACAAGCGGTGGAGCAGTAGCGGAAATTAGACAAAATCTGCTAGCTGCCCGAGTAGGCAGAAGAGCTACGCCGATGTCAGGAGGCGAGAGCTAGAGTTCGAAGTGGGGGATCGTGTGCTCCTGAGAGTATCTCCTACTAAAGGCATAGTGCGATTTGGTACCAAAGGGAAGCTTAGCCCGAGGTACATTGGGCCATTCCCATTCTGGCACGAATTGGAAAGTTGGCATATCGCTTGGACCTCCCTGAGTCCATGCGAGGGTGCATAATGTGTTCCATGTTTCGATGTTGAGGAAGTACTTGCGAGATCCAGAGCATGAGGTTGTGTTGGAACCGGTGTCCATAAAGCAAGACCTCACCGAATCTCGCCCGATTCGGATTCGGAGGAATCGAGAGAAGGTGTTGAGGCATAAACGATAAAGTATGTTAAAGTGCTTTGGGCACATCGATCGAGCGAAGCGACATGGGAGTTGGAATCTCGCATGCGCGAGAGCTACCCGGACTTGTTCTCCAAGGGTATGAGTTAACGTTATGTTATGTGTAGTTTATTTTATTACTTTTTACGCACGGATTGCTATGCGCGAATCGGGGTCGAATTACATTAAGGGGGTAGAATGTAATGCCACTAAATTTCAAAAGAGAGAATTAAGGAAAGAAATGAGCGGTTTTGCCGTCAGACCCATCGGCTTTTAGAACACCGAACAAACAACGCTCTCAGAGGTTCCCAGACCACCCAGGGACGGTCGGCACCATCAAGAAAGCGACTGAAAGTAGCGCTCTCAGAGGTTCCCAGACCGTCCAGGGCCGGTCGGCACCGTCTCGCGTTGTGGGTTTTCGTCATTCGGCAGGAAATTCTATTTTTTTTACCTGTTACCGATTTACCGGCCGCAGTAGAAGAGCACCAAATGGTTTAGGGCTGCCGTTGGACCAAAAAGCCCTTAGTGCCATTCCCAGCCAAGGCAAAAAGGGGAAGGGCAAAGAGTCATTTCGGTGAGAGTGATGACCATGGCCTTAAGTAGACAAGACAACTCACACGACCACTTTTCTGCTCCACTCCCGCCATAGCTGTGAGCCAAGCCTAGCTCCATCTCACTTTTCCTCCCCCAGCCCCAGCCTAGAGAAAGATAGCAAGCAAAGAGCAAGGAGCGGAAGGGCGAGGAGGGAGGAAGGCCCAGGAGCTCGAAGGCCAAGGCGTGAGGGCTTCGTCGCCTGCGACGGAGGACGTCAACGGCCGTCGAACCCCCACACCAAGCCAACCCGTGAGTACAACCACCCACCTCCTCAGCCCCATAGCGCACAATAGCACAACAATAGCATGCAAAAGGTAGAAGGAGAGCACATGAGAGTTAGGGGCAAACCGTCACGGTGGTGGTGAGGTCACGGCCGTGCAAGCCGTGGCCGTGAGCTCAACGGCAGGAGTGGCCGAGGCCTGGGGCGGCGGGAGCCGGAGGCAGGAAACCACTAGATCCAGTAGTGGCCGTGGGATCGAGGAAGGCGTCATGGGATCCACGAAGGAGGCGAAGGACGGGGGGCGCGGAGGCCGGCCAGAGGCCAGTGGCCGGCGAGCCGAGCTCGACCCACGCCACGACGCCGCGACCGCCGGAGCCGCCCGACCGAGCGACCGAGAGGATTGGGGCGTCGCCGAACGAGAGGAAGGGAGAGAAGAAGGTGGAGGCGGGGTCGGTGGTGGAGCCGCCGGCGTCAGACTCTGGCGGCCGTGAGTCGAGCCGCCTGCCGGGGGTTCTTGCCGGCGTCGCCACGCGAGAGAGAGAGAGAGGGGTGGAGAGGTGAGGCCGTTCGGTAGAAGGGGATAAGGAGAGAGGGAGGTAGGGTAAGAAAAAAGAAAGAGAAAGAAAGGGTAAGAAAAGAGAAAGAGAAAGAAAGGAAAAGAAAAAGAAGAGAAAGAAAGGAAAAGAAAAAAGAGGAAAAGAAAAAGAAAAAAAGGGAATTTGGTACATGCGACATGTCCACGAAACCCGTATGATTTTACGCCGTAATCGAGATGCGCGTGTAGTATCGCCGTCGCCTATTTTATATCTGGTTTCGTTATGATCGTTAAGTCGGATTAAATTGCTTGTCGGTGAAGGTCCCGAGTCGGCGTCGTGCGCATCGCGTCGCTCCATTTGGCTAACCGAGGCAAGTGCATGGTAAAGCAGTAAATTCGGGTAATGTGGTTTCGTTAGATGAATGATGGTGCATAGTTTATCATGTTATGGTAAGTTAATTACTTTTGGATGCGTGACGAAATGATGGACGATGAATCTTTGGGGCATGACATGTTGATATACATAAATGGAGAAAGCGCATTGCATGCATGCCATGAAAAGAGATAGTCTTTGGTCCGCTTTGTGTGGACACTCCACGGGAGTGGAGATTGAGGTCCCGCATGAAAATGACAGACTCTTGTGGTCCCCG
Organism: Bonia amplexicaulis; assembly: GCA_036346245.1. Classification (NCBI taxonomy): domain Eukaryota; kingdom Viridiplantae; phylum Streptophyta; class Magnoliopsida; order Poales; family Poaceae; genus Bonia; species Bonia amplexicaulis. The sequence continues at coordinate 749,628 of CM070753.1, read as the reverse complement.
TATGAAAAAGGACGGGCTTGAGGTCCCCGCATGGAAACATGAGCGGGCACTGGGTGAGCATCGACGGTGCTCGCTCTGCTATCCAGTATAGACTAAAGAGAAAAGAAAGAAGTGCATGTGCATATGCATCACGATTGGTTGATGAGAATTTGAGATTAGATGGAAATGAGTGGTGAATGAAACTGTGATGATGCTAGTCTGACTCGTAAACCTGTTATTTTCTGTTTTGCTTTGTGCTTGCTGAGTCTTTTGACTCACCCTTGCTTTGCTGTTGTTTTTAGGTGACCGTTGAGGACGACATGCATGGGCGGGAATAGCACATGAATGTTCTTCACGAACCAACATCACTTTTTGTACCACCTTTTGTCTGACTATGCTAGTCTCTTCTAGGCTGCTAGAGCATGGGCTAAACAAAGAACTATGTTGTATCTTTTCGCTGCTATCTAAATATTTTAGTGTGGATTTTCTGGTAATTGAAGGTAGAAACTTGCATGGGTGGTAGCATTCTGGCCCAGAGGATGGGCGGGGTGTTACACATATCTTGCAATAAATCAGCCACAAGAGCAAATAAAAGTGGAGAGATGGGATCGCCTTGCCTTAGGCCTCTTTTATAATGAAATTTTTTCCCTGGGATCCCATTCAGAATAATTGCTGAAGTAACACTTTGGATGATAAGCCTTAACCAACTTATCCATCTTTGACCAAAACCTTTCCTTTGCATAATTTGTAGAAGAGCTTCATCCTCCACTGTATCAAAAGCCTTCTCAAAGTCCAATTTAAGCACAATGATTTCTCTTTTAGATTTCGTGCAGGCATAAATATTCAACAACAGTTGCAAAACAATCCTGAATTGATCTTGTTTTAATAAACCCAAATTGATTTTTATGAACCAATTGCTACATGCAAGGTTGTAATCTGTTGGTGAGTAGCTTCATCAATAATTCCATTATTTCATTGATCAAAGATATAGGTCTAAAGTCATTATTTGTCTCTGGACAGGTTTTCTTAGGTCTAATTTCACCAACTCTTTGTCATTTAAGATGTCATTGAACTCCTTCATGTCAGACAGATTAAGCACACCTCTATTTCTGCATTCGATCCTCCTGACCAAGTTGAAATCACCAACAATCAGCCATAGCATATTATTAGGAATAGAGAAACTGTTAAACCATGCAAAGAAATCTCCTTTCTTATCTCTGCTAGCAGGGCCATAAACATTAGTTAAAATCCAGCTAGTGCCAGTAGCTTTTGATGTAAAGAAATCTCCTTTCTTATCTCTGCTGCATTGTTGGCACTGCTGCTCAATCGGCAATCGAGCTACATGTCCTTTAATCTCTTTGATCTTTTTACCTTGGCAGGCTGCATGCTCAGGCCCTCACCCTGGCTGCCTTGGCTGGTTCTGCACTGGTGTTGTACTACGATCATCAGTCGGGATCAGGATCAAAAGTTCACCAATATGCAAAGCAGTTCCTCACATCTGACAGCAACCCACAAAAAGATTAGGATGTACTATGTAGAAGGGGCAGCAAGTTACAAACTACCTGTTGATACAGATTGTTTTGATGTTATGTTCTAAGAAAAAAACTCTGGAACTTTATTGTCTGTTGGCTGCCTATTTTCTGTATAAGCTACTTAACCAGCATTCGGATGCTGCGATATGCAGATGGATGGTAATAGGGTGACGCACTTTCCTGAGTAGCTGTGAATGGCATTGTTGTCACTTCACAGACATGAATGGAACGTTTCGATCTAGTAGTGATGAAGTGCGTACCAAGAAAATGCCATTTTACATGATCCCAAGTTGTATACTGTCACTGCGCTTCGACTCAGATAGGTCGGTATTACCGTATTAGCGCTGATTGTAATACGTTTTACAGTTTGTACACTTTCTATTTGTAAGTTGCCTGATTTCTGCATTCCAAGTGTTATTTCAGTGACCCCCTCAAAAAAAAAAAAAAAAGGTGTCATTTCGGTGACCGGTTCCATGTCGATGAGTGTTCTGCAGTTCATCATGGAGGGCTCTCTGCTTCAACGAATCAACCATTTTTGTATTTGCCTCAACTGCATGTCTGCATCGACGCTGCATGGGGCATCAGTTCGTCAGTCGCTATGTATGGTTTGTTGTGCCGTAGACCAATGCTACTTGTGCAGTGACAGATTGAAGAAAGCACCAACGCACGTCCGCCCAAATCATCACCAACGCACGTCCGCCCAAATCACCAACGCACGTCCGCCCAAATCAAGAAAACGATATACAGTTATACACAAAGGTCAGGTGATGCATGATAATTGTCTGTTTGGAGTATAATACTAAAGGTAGTACTAGTACGTGGGAGGCATTAACTAAAGCACATGCTATTATGGTAGGTATGGAGGTGATGAGTGAAACATCAGTGTTGCTTCCAACACTAATCATTCATGATTCATCCCTGCAGGAAAAGAGGGAGAAAAGGGAAGATCCCAATTGGGTGATTGATTTGTAGTGTCCTAATGAGCATTGTTTAATTGGACCAAACCTAGATAGCTGCATGGTCTGTCGGTGTCGTTCGTCATCGGGTCTCATGGATCTTGAGTATGCTAGAAGATAACAGAAGTAGCTAATCTGCCCCGAGTTATGCTGCTGATCGAATGCCTGAATTTGTTGGCTTGCAAGCTACTAAACATTCTGCACCTAGTAGTAATAGGCCAGGGGAGCATATCAGAATTCATAAGAAGAAATTGTGCAGGACATAACAATGTGGAAGAACAGCCAGGTTCAGTAACAAGTGAATGCTTAAAAATATGAGCATGACCGGCTCAACAATCAAAGACCTAGGACAGACAAAACATTACTGTACTTGTACTAAAAATTAGATAGAAATATGTCTTTGTTTTCTTCGATTACCAGAAGAAGATTTCTTTACTGTAAACACGTTAGGTGATTGACCTCTCCATCAAAGAACTTGGATCTCGGAGTAATCGAATATCCTCGAATACCACTACTTAGTTTTATCGAAAGGCTTGAGGCACTAGTAGTAGTTTCAGACTCACCAGTTTAATATAGCGTGCTCAGCATTTGGTCAAGAGTGAAGACAGAGCACATGAAATACAGAGTAGGGCGTTGTTGTGAGAGAGTAATGGCCTGGTGATCTGCTCATGAATCATGAAGCAGGAAATAATTGAGGGACATGGCCTAGATCAAGTCGCCATTGCTGTTACCAACAACTCATAACGACCTAACACCACCTATCACCATTGTCTTTTTCTCAGCTTGCGCTTGCCTTTCTTGACGCAGTATGAATCATGACGCAAAACTGCAAAAAGGGCCCACAGGCTACTACAAAACAGAAGAAAAAAAGAGAAGGAAAGAATAAAGAATGTCTGACGAGATCACAAAACGATCCTGCCTTTCATTCTGGATACACACGCTGTCGGTTCCGAAATCATCGGGCAGTTAAGCATTTGCAGTGAGAACTGGGGTGCCGGTCAAAGTTCAAACAAACTTGCAAAACAAAGAAAAACTAATCTTTAAGTTGTATGTGTCATGTGAATTATACCATGTCATTTCATTCCTTTTCCTAATCCCTACAAACTGATGTTCCAGACGCCATTGTTTATTTCTTGATCGCTCTGAAGAAGTGTATGAAACTTATGCTGAATTTCCCATGTAGGTCCAAGAGGCCAGGACCCGGCCACCTAACATTGCCAAACCGAGTGTCATAAAGAAAGCAAAACACATGAGGATACGCGACCTGATGAACATAGGCACCTGCCATTTGTACTTTATCAGTATCCGGACTCTTCAGAGTCCAGATCTGGAGTAGTCCTGCACCGAAACACCCTACCGACTTCTTTACACCCTGGGTTTATCAAAAGGAAGTTATACAACCTGGCTCGGCTTCTGAACCGAATTGTGCATGTTGGTGACACCAACCTTTCTTTCTGGAAGTCTTAGCATACTTGGAACCGAACAGCCTGTTGGTCTTAGCATAGTTGTTCATAGGTAAAAGCTGCGAATAAGCATAGGTCTAATTTGTGTTTCTGTGTTTTGATTCTGGATCTCTGAAATTGACACAGCGTTACGGTTTCAATTCAGTCATCCTACGGTATTTAGCTAACTGAGTTGATTTCAGTGATGATGTATCGACATCGTCGCCCTCGTTTTCAGGTGATTGCTCTCGTTTTGTTTCTTTCCTTAACAAGTTTTCTGGCGAGCTCTGACTCGGGACTTGCTCTCTGCTCCCTGCAAGTTTGGCGTACCAGTCGACGGATTCGCCATCATCTCAACCTAATTTCTGGTGCCTAATTTGCCATGGCAAAAGGGAGAAGAAACTGACCTGTGGAAGAAAAAGCTTCTCCCCAGATTAATTAGCACTCGTTTTTCATGGCGCTCGCCCTTGATTTTCTTAGGCATATGCCTGCCTTTTTCTCCTGGTAAGCAACATTTTTTTTGTACAGATTGGTAAGCAACATAAATGTAGAGGTAACTAGTAGGAATAGTATATGAAAAAGCATAAGCGTACGTAGGAAGCTCAACTTGATCTATACGTGCGAGTTTCACAAGCACTTGACTTCCAAAAGGTTCAACTTTTTTCAGATGGATATCTCCATAGCCACGATGAATTCTTGCTCTCAGTTTACCCTTTTCCCTGTGGTAGCCAAGGACATGTGGCTAACTTTTGTGGTGATCGGTTAAATTTGAAATTTGAAAGCTTATATTTGAAAACATGTGGTGGTGAAAAAATCATGAATGAGAGAGGTTTATTTAACATAATTAAATTTAAAAAAATTGAAAAATATAAAAAATATGTTAGTCCATCACAGACAACGCAAACGAATACGAGAAAAAAAAGACCGACAAAAAAACTCAAAAAAAAGTCAAAAATTCAGAAAAAGACGAAATTATAAATAGTGCAAAAATAAACTTAAGCTTTAAGCCATAAGCTATATTGAGCAGGGCCTTAATTTCCTAATGAGAAGGCAGTACCCTGGAGCACAGCTTTTTTTGCAGTAAAGCTGATTGTGTATGATGCTGTGGTTATGAAAAAGAAGAGGGGAAAAGGTGAAGGTGGTTTCTTGTCATGCATGAAACTTTCAGCCAAGACTAGTGCTACCTGACTCTGTTGGTGTGTCCCTCTCACCCTCGCACTGTTCGCCAACTGATCCAGGCTTATTTAGCCAGCAGTTGCACTTTGCATTAGTAGTTTTGCCTGGATATTTCTCAGACCAATCACAGTGCGCTCATGCACATATCACTTCGCCAGGTAACGAGGCGTTGTGGTTGCTTGAGTCGATTTGCAGGCGCAGAATTTACAAAAACAAAGCGACGCGTTTGAGGTCCTACGTACGCTCTTGCTGGCCGGATCTCTCACACGCAGGGTACATGGGTAGTGCATAAAACGCAAGTGCGACCGTGTCCTTGCCAGCGTCGTCGTCGTCGGCGGCGGCGGCGGCTAACGAACTCAACGTGTGCCCAAAGACAAAAACTACACGGAACGCACGCACAGACCGACTACTGACGGCAAATGCACCGGCACGAACGCATGGATGCATGGACGACTCCCGTGCCAAAAGAACAGGGCCCTAATTTCCATCCGCCGGCCGAGACGCCGCACCGACGAACGCGCGTTATCTCCGCCAACAACCCCGGTGCAGCCCGTCGGATCCGCCGGCCGATTGGTCAAATACATCACGCGGCACGCTAGCCTAGTTGCATGTGACGGGCGGCTAGTAGCCAGCCGAAAAAGACCTTCACGAGAAAGTAGTGCCACTCACTTGTATAGGGGGAGGCCTGTTCTTTTTCTCCCATGGTGACGACTTTTAGCTTTTTTTTTTGTTATAGTATCTAACTTTTAAATGGAGTATTTTTTTAAGACATAGTTTATAAGTTAAACGATCTACACGTTAAAAGCTCAACATCTGTACCAGCAAAAATCGCAAGTGAGCATCTGTCTCTCCGTAATCTGTACCTTAAACAGCCAAAATTCAAAAATTTTAGTCAAAAGCTATAAGCCGCAGCCGCACCCAAACAGGCCCCTAGGGCAGCAGGAGACTAGGGTCAGGGTTCACAATTTCCATAAAATCTTGTTTCTTTTTGTTAGTTGTTACCCTTCGAAAGAAAGATGATTCGTCCAAATTCTAAAAGAATTTGTTTTCATTTGAGTTTGTTCTATTTTTTGTTTAAATTTTGGTTAATTTTTGTCAAAAATCCAAATGGCTTTCGAATATTTTTTCATGACAATATAACGATTTTTTTTAAAAAAATCAATTTTTTCTAGTATTTTTTAGAAAAAGCTAACATGCGCTATATTGCAATTTCAGTCTAAACCCATGAGCCAGGCCGTGAGCCGCTTGACAAGATATCAATTTTCCACGAAACAATTCTGAAAGCATCTAGGCCCCTAAAAATGATTTTGGTAATTAATGAATTTATATGAATATGGGACTAACCGTTTAATGAGTGTTTAAAGGTTAAGTCCAGGTTATGGTTGACAAATGCAAGCCAAAGGATAAGGATGAAGATCAAACATGGTTCAAGATAGAGGTATATGTAGAATAGGATTCCCTTTTACAAATTTACCGGTCTTAGGAGAATGGTGGAAGACCGGATTATAGGGTAAATAATCGTACCATAAAGAGGGATCATGGCAAGTAGCTTGATAGCAATTCTTAAGTGTCCATGGATCAACTAGGATCATGCATTCTTGAAAAATCTGTTTTAAAAGTCTAAACTGTGCTCTGTCTGGACGTGCGGTAGTTCCGATTTTCAACGTCGGTACTACCTTGACGAGGTAGTACTGCATTGGATAAATCGGAACTACCGCGATCGGAAGTTCCGAACCTCAAGCGGACCCATTTTCCGAGAGCACCCTCGGACTCATTTCCAAAATCGAGAAGCGGTAGTTCATTGTCGAGCGGTACTAGGTCACGCTGTAGTTCGGAGGTGGATCGGACCCTTTCTCCGAGAGCACCCTCCGGATGGCCCCTGAGTTTTTAGGAAAGCGGTAGTTCCACTGTCGAGCGGTACTACAGGCCACAGTAGTTCCGGATGGGAATCGAGCCTTTTTCCAGAGTGACTTTTGGAGCTCGGCTCAGCGGTAGTCTGCGCCGACTTTCTTGATACCTGGGTGAGCGGTAGTCTGGGACTTTATAACGTCGGTAGTACTGCGCACCGACGGACCAGCGATCACTGCAGAAGCTCGACATAGCCGTTACGATCGGCCGGATAGGGAGCGGTACTCTCGGCCTCGGGCCGTGAGTAGTTCCGCTCACACGATTTTTCGGAATTTGTTCCAAGCGGCTAGTTTTGGTAGGTGGAAGGTATAAATACCCGTACCACTGCTCATAGACATATGCTAGAGACTCTATTGATCATTCTTGAGCATTGGGCATTCACTCCACACCTACTTTCACTCTTGAGCATTCATTTGAGGTGTTTGAGCATAAAGTGCATAGCATTCATTAGTTTGATCCTTGGCACTAGCTTGCAATCAAGCGAAGCTCGTGGTTTGTTACTCTTGGTGCTTGGCACACCGGACGATTGGGAGAAGCTTGTTCGGTGATCTTCTCAAAGAAGCTTGTGAGAAGACCCGGCTTTCGTGTGAAGGTTGGAGCTCGCCTACCGGAGCGGGAAGAGCTACCTCTAGTGATCGAGGTGCTTGGCTCAATTCGTGGAGCCGGTTCGATTCGTTCGAGCTAACCTCAACGTGGACTAGTGGAACCAAGCAAGTTTCCGATACCACGGTAAAAACATTGAAGTGTGCACATCTCTCTATTGCTTTCTAAATAGTTCCAAGATTTTATGCTTAGTGCTTTGTTTAGTCCTTGTTATTACTAGTATTGCTAATTGCTTGACTAGTATTGTGTAAGCTTAAAATTGTCTTCCATTCTTGTTCTTAGAAATAGAGAAATTTAGCCTAGTTGAAAAGAAAATTTAAAAACCGCCTATTCACCCCCCTCTAGTCGGTATCCTTGATCCTACAAGTGGTATCAGAGCTTGGTCTCTCATTTTTTAGACTTAACCGTCTAGAGAAAAGGATGGCTAGCGAGGATTTGCTATAGGCAAGGCACCTTTCTTTGATGGATCAAATTATGCTTATTGGAAAATTAGAATGTCAATTTATTTAAAGGCTATGAGTCCAAGCGTTTGGAAAATTGTAAATGAGGGTTACGTCATGGCGCTTGATCCATTGAATCCAACGGATCAAGGCAGGCGAAATGCTCATTTAGATGCCCAAGCAATGAATGCTATTTTGGAGCTTTAAGCGGATGAGTTCAATAGGGTGAGTAATCTTGAGGCGGCTCACGCTATTTGGACAACCCTTCCGAAATCCATGAAGGGACATCCACGGTTAAAGAAGCAAAATTGCATCGACTTAGATTAAATATGAGACATTCACAATGTTGCCTCATGAGGACATCAATGAGATGTACACACGACTCAACAATATTGTGAATGAGCTCAAAGGCCTTGGTACTAACCTTCCGATCTTGACATTGTGAGAAAGATGCTTAGGGCTTTGCACGAAAATACGAAATGTTGGTGACACTCTTCCTCAACTCACCGGAGTTAGCAAGAATGACCCCAACACAACTATTGGGCAACCTCATCACAAATGAGCTATACAAGAAGGATAAGGAGGAGCTCTTGGAGCAATCCTCATCAAAAGCCAAAAGATCACCGCTTTTAAGGCCAAAGCGGTGGTAAGTGAAGAATCAAGATGATGAGGAAAACTCAAGAAGAACTTGCTCTTCTAGTAAGAAGAATGAACAAGTTCATGAGAAGGCGTTCAAACCGGAGCGCAAATTATGACAAAGCAAAGAAGGGCACTCCTACTCCAACAGCGATATAGCAACATCCGTTGCTATGAATGTGATGAGAAAGGGCACATTGCCTCAAATTGCCCCAACAAGAAAGATGACAAAGAGAAGTCATCAAACAAGAAGAGTTATAACGGCAAGAAGAAGCTTTTCAAGAAGCTTCACAAAGATGGCAAGAATGAAGCCCACATTGGAGAATGGGATTAGAAGAAGAGTATTCGACTCGAATCAAGTGAAGATGAGTCCTCCAAGAAGAAGGGACTTGTCGAATTGCAATCAAGGAAGCTCCATCACTATTCTCCACTCCAACTTGCCTCATGGCAAAAGGAGATAAGGTAAAATTCCTTGATGATGATGAGCCTTCATATGATGATCTTATGGATATGCTTGTTGAACTAAATGAATTTCTTGGAAAGAGAAATCAAAATTTAAGATCTTGAAGAGGAACATACAACTCTACAAGAATCTTATAAGGAGCTAAAGGAAGCTCATGATTTGCTCATCCATGAAAAATCTTGCACTAGCATTGGAATTACTTGCGATATTATAAATGAAATGCCTAGTGTAAAAGTAGCTAAATCTAGCATATCTACATCATGTGATGAACTCCTTACCTTGCCATGCTCTTCTAATATTGATTCTAGAAATGTCATATCTTTTGTCCATGATGATTTACTTGTTCATGAAAACAAAGATTTAAAGGAACAAGTGTTAAAATTGAACAAAAGCTTGGAAAGAGCATACAAAGGAAAGGCTACACTTGATAAACTATTAAGTGATCAAAGATGTTCATTCAACAAAGAAGGACTTGGGTATATTCCCAAGAAAGGTAAGAAACCGGTATACAAGCCCCCAAGGTTTGTAAAAGAAAATGGTAAGTATTGTACAAAATGCCGGGATTTGGGACATAAGTCTCAAAATTGTTCTAAGGGTAAGATACAATCCATTGGTTTATATGACTCATGTTATATGCTTAGAAAAACTGAAAATGGAAATATTCTTGCTCATTTCATTGGCACCTCGATTTTGGGTGCTAAAAGGAAATCCATTTGAGTGCCCAAAACCTTGGTTACTAACCTCCAAGGACCCAAACAAATTTGGGTACCTAAAGAACTTGATTCTCTTTGTAGGTGAACTACAAGACCGGTGGAAGGCATTGGGTGTTGGATAGTGGATGCACTCAACACATGACCGGAGATCGGAAAATGTTCACCACCTTTGAGAGCGGGAGCAATGAGAAAATCACCTTTGGAGACAATAGCAAAGGAAAGGTACTTGGTTTGGGTAAAATTGCTATCTCCAATGACCTTTCCATTTCTAATGTATCTTTAGTAGAAACCCTAAATTTTAATTTGCTATCCGTTGCTCAATTATGTGATTTAGGATTAACTTGTTCTTTCTCTAAAGAAAATGTCATTATTTCAAAAGAAAATGAAAAGGAAATTGTTTTCAAAGGTTTTAGATTTGGAAATCTTTACCTAGTGGATTTCACTTCAAATGAGTCTTGCTTAAAAACTTGTTTAATTGCAAAAACATCTTTGGGTTGGTTATGGCATAGAAGGTTAGGTCATGTGGGTATGATTCAACTTAAAAAGCTTTTCAAACATGACTTAGTTGTTGGCTTGAAAGATGTGAAGTTTGAGAAAAATAGACTTTGTAGTGCTTGCCAAGCCGGGAAGCAAGTTGCAAACTCTCATCCTTCCAAAAGTATCATGTCAACATCTAGGCCATTGGAACTCTTACATATGGATTTGTTTGGGCCAACAACCTATAAGAGTATCGGAGGCAATAGCTATTGTTTAGTCATTGTAGATGACCACTCTAGATATACATGGGTGTTCTTCTTAAATGACAAAGGCGAAACCTCCGGAATTTTCAAAAGTTTCTCAAAAAGAGCCCAAAATGAATTTGATTTTAAAATAAAGAAAATTAGGAGTGATAACGGTTCCGAGTTCAAAAACACTAAAATTGAAGATTTTTGTGATGAACTTGGAATAAAGCATGAACTTTCCACAACCTACACTCCGGAACAAAATGGAGTTGTAGAAAGGAAAAATCGAACATTGATTGAAATGGCTAGGACAATGCTTGATGAATATAATACTTAGATAGATTTTGGGCGGAAGCTATTAACACCGCTTGTCATGCCATAAATCGCCTTTATTTGCATCGTCTTTTGAAAAGACCTCCTATGAACTTCTCATTGGGAGAAAACCGAACATTTCCTACTTTAGAGTATTTGGATGCAAATGCTATATCTTAAGAAAGGGTGTTCGGCTCTCTAAATTTCAAAGTCGATGTGATGAAGGATTTTTATTAGGATATTCTTCAAATAGCAAGGCTTATAGAGTATTCAATAAAAATTCGGGTTTGGTTGAAGAATCTTGTGATGTACAATTTGATGAAACTAATGGCTCTCAAGAAGAGCAAGATAATTTGGATGATGTAGGAGAAGAAGGATTACGCAAAGCCATGGAAAACATGCAAATTGGCGACATCAAGCCAAAGGAAGATACTACATCACCCATCTCATCAAGACAAGTTGAACCACCTACTTCCTCAACTTCAAGCGATGTACAAGAAATAGATGATGAAGCAAAGATCAACAACAACCCTTCAAGATCCATAATGCAATTGCAAAAGATCATCCAATAGACCAAATATTGGGTGATGTGAGTAAGGGTGTTCAAACTCGCTCTAGAGTAGCTTCATTTTGTGAACATTATTCGTTTGTATCTTCTCTTGAGCCAAAGTTTGTAGAAGAAGCTCTAGATGATCCGGATTGGATAAATGCCATGCATGAAGAGCTAAACAACTTCTCCAAAAATGATGTATGGACGTTGGTAGAAAGGCCCAAGGAGCAAAATGTGATTGGTACAAAATGGGTCTTTCGAAACAAGCAAGATGAAACGGACTTGTGGTAAGAAATAAAGCAAGGTTAGTTGCTCAAGGCTACACTCAAGTTGAGGGTTTAGATTATGATGAAACCTTTGCACCGTAGCTAGACTTGAGTCAATTAGAATCTTGTTAGCTTTTGCATCTAGCTTTGATATTAAGTTATTTCAAATGGATGTTAAAAGTGCCTTCTTAAATGGAACTATCTCCGAACTTGTTTATGTTGAACAACCTCCGGGGTTCGAAGACTTGAAATATCCTAATCATGTATACAAGCTCTCTAAGGCGCTATATGGTTTAAAACAAGCTCCTAGAGCATGGTATGAGCGCCTTCGAGATTTTCTTGTTTCAAAAGGATTTAAAATTGGTAAAGTAGATACCACTCTATTCACAAAAATCATCAATAGTGATTTCTTCGTTTGTCAAATATATGTTGATGATATTATATTTGGTTCTACTAATCAAGACTTTTGCAAAGAGTTTGGTGATATGATGTCTAGGAATTTGAGATGTCAATGATTGGTGAACTAAGCTTTTCCTTGGATTACAAATCAAGCAATTCAAAGATGGGACCTTCATAAGCCAAACAAAGTATGTGAAAGACTTATTCAAGAAGTTTGGGATGGAAGATGCGAAACCTATCAAAACACCAATGGCAACAAATGGACATCTAGACCTCGACGAAGGAGGTAAATCGGTAGATACTAAACTTTATAGATCTATGATTGGTAGTTTACTCTATCTTACCGCATCTAGGCCCGATATAATGTTTAGTGTTTGCATGTGTGCTAGGTTTCAAGCTTCTCCAAAAGAATGTCATTTAAAGGCCGTAAAAAGGATTTTGAGATATTTAAAACATTCCTATAATATAGGGCTTTGGTATCCTAAAGGTGCTAAATTTGAATTAATTGGATATTCGGATTCGATTATGCGGGTTGCAAAGTGGATAGAAAAAGCACCTCGGGATGTTGTCAATTTTAGGAAGATCCTTAGTTTCTTGGTCTTCAAAGAAACAAAACTCCGTAGCACTTTCAACCAAGCCGAATATGTTTCCGCGGAAGTTGTTGTGCTCAATTATTGTGGATGAGGCAAACTTTGATGGATTATGGAATCAATTTTGATAAAGTGTCTTTATTGTGTGATAATGATAGTGCGTCAAAATCTCCAATAATCGATCCAACACTCAAGAACCAAGCATATAGATATCCGCCACCATTTCTTGAGAGATCATGTTGGGAAGGAGATATTTGCATTAGCCACATCCGGACCGAAAACCAATTAGCGGACATTTTCACCAAGCCTTTAGATGAAAGCCATTTTGCAAACTTAGGAGTGAGTTAAATGTCTTAGACTATTCCAACATTGCATAATTTTATGGCTCACTTAAATGCATACTTTTTGGAGTGGCTTGGACAATGTTGTGAAAAAGTTTCTTGTGAAAAGTCTTTAAAATTTGATTAAATGCAAAATTATTTAAAATTATTATTTTAATATATTTAATGCATAATGATCCTTAAAGATGTTAGTTGAGTGCAAAAAAAAAAACTAGGGATCATTTGCATACTATACCTTTCTTCTCAAAATTCTGCAAGTCCCGGAAAAATCGGACTACTGTGAGTCTCAAGCGGTACTACTGGTTGAGCTGAACTTCTGCTTGCTTGCAGGCGGAACTAGGATATGACTTAAAAATTGGGATTTCAAACCCTAGTTCCTTGCGGCTTCTCTCTCTCTCCTCTCTCTCTCCCAGCGCAGACGGTTATTCCGCTCCCTTCACCGCCTCTCTCTCTCTCTCTCTCTCAAAACCTCCACAAAACCGAACTTGGATCTTCAAATCGCTCGGTTTTTCTCGGATTTTGAGCCTTGCGTCTTCCCAAGGACTCACCTCCTCCATTCCTCAAGGTATTTTGGATCATCCCCATCTCTTATTGTCTCTTTGAACCCTAGATTGATTTTTAGGGTTTTCAAAATGAGGATGAGTTTTTGCGGTTTAAACTAGGGTAAATGTTGTATTTTGGTATCTAGAGGTGTTTACACACCCATTTCATGGATTCAATCCAAGAAAATACCACAATCACAAACCATTGCTTAACCCTAGAATCGGTCGAGCAAGCGGTACTACTGCCTGACCGAGCGGTACTCTCGTCGGCGGTACTACCGGCTCGAGCAGTACTACCGATTGCCACGATTAAACAATGAGACTCTTTCAATTCCCTTTCAATTCTATTTGATCCATCCTAGTAAGGCTCCAATCTGTATCTTCTTTCTTTTAGATGCTGTTACTAGGAGAGCGACGAGGAGACTTTACTCCTCTGCCGGACGGTCAGGAGAATCCTCCGCTCCTGCAGCTCGAGGCCTCTCGGAAGGCGGCCCAGACCGTGGCAAGGGTCCAGTGAGCCTTGAGTCGAGGAGAGCGAGCCACAGCGACCACAGTATAGCTCCCCATGGAAGATTCGAGGAGGATCTCACAGGAGGAAGATCCTCAAATTGACTTGAGGAAGATTTCAGAAGATTATATCGGACTTCGTCGCAGAAATCGATATGAGTTACCTTCAACTCCATCAACCCCAAGTTTCACACCAAATTTCAGAGCAAATTTTGATCATTGTATGGAGAAAGTCGACGATTCACGATCATAAGTGGGTGGATTGGGAGCACTTGTCCTCCATTGACAAGTATGATGGCACTCGAGCTCTTTCGGAGATGTGGATTGCATCGGTTGGCGACACTGCGATCGGACTATAATGAGGAGATCATTCGCCGATTTTATGCTACGGTGCACATTTCTCCAGTTTTCAAACACATGACACGGATGACGGTGTGCACACAGTTGGAGGCGACCAAGCATGAGTTCGAGCTTGCCTTGAGAGTCGCTGGTGAGTGGACATGAGAAGGTATATGACAAGCCGACTCTTGAGATCTCGCATTTTCGCCTTCTACAACCTCAATGAGAGGTCATCCCGGCACCTTGGTTGGTCTTCTCCTATTCCTAGCATCATCAATAGGATTATCAACCATACTATTCTTCCCAAGAGTGGGAATTTCGATGCCATAAGAGGACATGCTTGGAATCTTATAGACTACATCATGAGGGTCGAAGTTTGATGTAGTGGACTTGATCATTCGGAGATTGCCTCTTCCAAAATGAGAATCAAGCGCATTAATTATGGACCTTATATCTTTGCCTTGATTGAGACCAAGTTCGATTTAGAGGCGGCTACAACAAGAGGCATAAGGCATATAAGCGAGACACGAGCCTCCCATTCCCACTGCCGCCAGAGCTCGACAGTCAGATCCGGCGGGGAGGATTCTCGAAGAAGCACCGGCGACTCCGCGGCCCAGAGCGGCGGCGGCGGCTTCTCGGACCGACGTGGCCACTCTCTCGGATCTACTCCACTGCCCGGATGAGAGAGTCTCGGCCGAGGGGTTTGCCTCCTCTCTTCTCGCATGGACTCCACGGATGGGCGTGTTGCGACCATCGGCGGTCCTGGCTCACCTCCTTCGCCCATGCGCTATACTCGTCGCCGTGTCGCGATCCTTCTCCTCCGGTCCCGGGAGTAGCTTCTTTTGGTATTTGATGCCAAAGGGGAGAAGAATGGAAACTAGGGCTATTAGGGCTATCTATCTCTATTTTATGTTTTATGGATGATTGTAATGAACTTGGTTATCTATGCTTTTGATGTATTCTGGATGTAATGACTATTGTTTACTTCTATGAAATTGCTTCTCTTATTTGTCTCATGTTATGATCTCAATTGTGCATCTTGTCAAAATTGTGATAAAATGAGATTTTCTCTCTTGTTGTAAAATTTCATGCACAAATTTAGGGGAGTTCTCACCTCTTTGACTTTAAAAGGAAAATTCATATTCTTGCCAAAATGAAAATCATTGCTAGAATTTTCTCTTTTCAAAAGTCACAAAAGAATATACAACTAATTATCAAAATAAGTGGTATATTCAAACATTACATTCCATATAAAATGTGTTGTCATCAATTACCAAAAGGGAGATTGAAAGCATCTAGGCCCCTAAAATGATTTTGGTAATTAATGAATTTATATGAATATGGGACTAACCGTTTAATGAGTGTTTAAAGGTTAAGTCCAGGTTATGGTTGACAAATGCAAGCCAAAGGATAAGGATGAAGATCAAACATGGTTCAAGATAGAGGTATATGTAGAATAGGATTCCCTTTACAAATTCTGGGTCTTAGGAGAATGGTGGAAGACCGGATTATAGGGTAAATAATCGTACCATAAAGAGGATCATGGCAAGTAGCTTGATAGCAATTCTTAAGTGTCCATGGATCAACTAGGATCATGCATTCTTGAAAATCTGTTTTAAAAGTCTAAAGCGTGCTCATGCGGACGTGCGGTAGTTCCATGATTTTCAACGTCGGTACTACCTTGACGGTAGTCTGCATTGGATAAATCGGAACTACCGCGATCGGAAGTTCCGAACCTCAAGCGGACCCATTTTTCGAGAGCACCCTCGGACTCATTTCCAAAATCGAGGAAGCGGTAGTTCATTGTCGAGGCAGTACTCTAGGTCACGTGTAGTTCGGAGGTGGATCGGACCCTTTCTCCGAGAGCACCCTCCGGATGGCCCCGAGTTTTAGGAAGCGGTAGTTCATTGTCGAGCGGTACTCTAGGCCACGGTAGTTCCGGATGGGAATCGAGCCTTTTTCCAGAGTGACTTTTGGAGCTCGGCTCAGCGGTAGTAATCTGGCCGACTTTCTTGATACTAGGTGAGCGGTAGTCTGGGACTTTATAACGTCGGTAGTACTGCGCCGAGCGGACCAACGATCACTGCAGAAGCTCGACATAGCCGTTACGATCGTCGGATAGGGGGCGGTACTCTAGGCCTCGGGCCGTGAGTTCCGCTCACCGATTTTTCCGGAATTTGTTCCAAGCGGCTAGTTTTGGTAGGTGGAAGGTATAAATACCGTACCAACGCTCATAGACATATGCTAGAGACTCTATTGATCATTCTTGAGCATTGGGCATTCACTCCACACCTACTTTCACTCTTGAGCATTCATTTGAGGTGTTTGAGCATAAAGTGCATAGCATTCATTAGTTTGATCCTTGGCACTAGCTTGCAATCAAGCGAAGCTCGTGGTTTGTTACTCTTGGTGCTTGCCGGCACCTGGACGATTGGGAGAAGCTTGTTCGGTGATCTTCTCAAAGAAGTTTGTGAGAAGACCCGGCTTTCGTGTGAAGGTTGGAGCTCGCCTACCGGGCGGGAAGAGCTACCTCTAGTGATCGAGGTGCTTCGGCTCAATTCGTGGAGCCGGTTCGATTCGTTCGAGCTAACCTCAACGTGGACTAGTGGGAACCGGCAAGTTTCCGATACCACGGTAAAAACATTGAAGTGTGCACATCTCTCTATTGCTTTCTAAATAGTTCCAAGATTTTATGCTTAGTGCTTTGTTTAGTCCTTGTTATTACTAGTATTGCTAATTGCTTGACTAGTATTGTGTAAGCTTAAAATTGTCTTCCATTCTTGTTCTTAGAAATAGAGAAATTTAGCTTAGTTGAAAAGAAAATTTAAAAACTGCCTATTCACCCCCCTCTAGTCGGTATCCTTGATCCTACAAATTCGATACTTGTATTAATCTTATAAAATTTCCGTATCGCAAATGACCGGTTACAGATAATTGACAAGTCGTGCGGTACCCTCACCTTTTGAGCTCTGCACGCGAACATAGCTAGGTTAATTAATGACATGAAGGCAGTACTAGGCCGATGGACTTCTTAATTTAACTCAGGCACGCACTGTGTCCTAATCTAATGCAAACAATCAGACTAGCCGTTAACTAAGAGTAAGATGGACCACTAGTCTACTGTAATTTAGCTGATGATATCTTATTTAGCGTAACTAAATTTAATAATAATATAAAAATATGTTAGCCTATCACAAATAATACAAACAATACAAACGAGTGTTGAAGTTTTGAAGTTTCTTAATTAATTAATTGCGAGTGTTGCAACTCTGCTCATAGCTGCGAAGATAAAATATTGTTACATGTGTACCCAGTACCCCTCCGATGTACACTCTCTCTAACGCGCCAATTAGTGGACCACACCGAGGGTACAAGCGCAACAGTTCAAAAGTGTCAAAACTCATACATCGTATTCAAATAATTGTCAAGCACCCCCTAAGTTCAGTTACTGCCACGAGGAAATGGCCATTCGTTTCCATCCATCCGTCTCTATCCCCAATAACAACTAGACTTGAGTTTTTTTTTGGGCGTAAATTGCTTGGTACTTTTTACAAGGATCATTTAAGTTAAAAAGTACAATCGATGTGTTACTAACATGTGATCTTAGAGTCCGTCTATCAGTCTCATATGCAATGGTATTTTTCAATTTGTATGTCATTAGAAGTTAATTTTCTCTTTTTTTGAATGACGGGCAGTAGCACTGCAGATTCAATTTAAGTAGTATTGAGAAGCAAAAGGTCATAGGTACAGGAAGAAAGCATGATGCTTTAAGATGAAACGAGCACCTCACATGAGCTTTCCAACTGACAAAACACGCTTGCTAGTTGCTTCTTCAAACCACTGTTACATGACCTTTCCCACTTGTAGTGCCATTTTTATTTGAAGGGGGGGAACAACAACACTTTGTCAGTCACATACCAAACACCAGTACATGAACGCATCAACAATTTGCGCACATCCAATGACGGGTCCACGTGGGCGGCCCCCGATCCGATCGCACGGCCCACGCGTCGCCCGCGAGCTCACCGCCGCGCCTCGTCAAATACACGCCACTCCCCTCCTCTCTTCTCAACTCGTCCCATCGATCGCGGAGAAGAGAGGACAAGCTCTTCTCTCTTCGATCCATGGCGTCCATGGGCTCCTCCGAGCTGGTCTATAGAGGGCACGAGGCGCAGGCGATGGACGGCGCCGGCGCGGCCGGGTACTCGGCCAAGCCGCAGAAGCCGCTGCCGTGGCTGGCGCGGCCGCTGCGGTACGCGCTGGGCGAGCAGCGCCTGGTGTTCGCGTTCGTCGGCATGGCCATCGCGTCCCTCGTGTTCCTCCTGGCGCCCACCGGCACGACCACCACCCCCGAGGCGGCCACCACGAGCGTGGCGCACCTGGCGGCGGTGGGGCTCGCGGCGCGGCAGTACTCGGGCGCCGCGCGGATGGCTTACGGGGAGCAGCGCGTGCACCCCGGGCGCGTGCCGCTGGGGCTGAAGCGGAAGGGACTGCGCGTGGTGGTGACGGGCGGCGCTGGGTTCGTGGGGAGCCACCTGGTGGACCGGCTGCTGGCGCGCGGGGACAGCGTCATCGTGGTGGACAACTTCTTCACCGGCCGCAAGGAGAACGTGCTGCACCACGCCGGCAACCCAAACTTCGAGATGATCCGGCACGACGTGGTGGAGCCGATCCTGCTGGAGGTGGACCAGATCTACCACCTTGCCTGCCCGGCCTCCCCCGTGCACTACAAGCACAACCCCGTCAAGACCATCAAGACCAACGTCGTCGGCACGCTCAACATGCTCGGCCTCGCCAAGCGCGTCGGCGCGCGCTTCCTCCTCACCAGCACCAGC
The DNA here is from genome assembly GCA_036346245.1 of Bonia amplexicaulis. Classification (NCBI taxonomy): domain Eukaryota; kingdom Viridiplantae; phylum Streptophyta; class Magnoliopsida; order Poales; family Poaceae; genus Bonia; species Bonia amplexicaulis. Next base: position 730,377 of record CM070753.1, on the reverse strand, counting down.
GAGGTCTACGGCGACCCGCTCCAGCACCCGCAGGTGGAGACCTACTGGGGAAACGTCAACCCCATCGGTACGTGCATGATTGAGCTCCTCCTCGTCTTCCTCACCTTCTTGTTGGACTGTTGCTCTGCACCTGCACGTATGGCGCTGTTGCTGTTCTTTTCTCCGTCGAATTTTCTTCTTTGCATTGCGATTGTTTGATGGATGGAGACGCGTGCTTGCTGTCAATGAAAGGAAGGAAGGAAGCTGGCTCCCGCGTGCGCATGTTTGTTTCTGCAATTGCCGTTTCAAATGTGCGATCGATCGAGCTAGTCGTGACTTCTGGCCAATGAACATGAAGCCTCCCGTCATAACAGGAAGGAAAAGCTGGGCGTTTTCTGTCTACCGAGTCTATAGGAAAAGGGCAGAAATCTTTGTTATGGATTGGAGCTCCAGGAAAAACCAAACGACAAATTAAGAACATATTCTCTTGTGGGCTGCAGTATCAAACTCGTTGTTTGAATAGTCTCTGTGAATGATGGATCAGGTGTGCGAAGCTGCTACGACGAGGGCAAGCGAACGGCGGAGACATTGACCATGGACTACCACCGTGGCGCCAACCTCGAGGTTCGTGCATGTCCTCCCGGCCCCGGCCCCGGCCCCGGCCCCTTCAATCATCCATCGCTCATCCAACTCAACTTTACTGGAAACCAAAGTATTCCATTTCTTTTCATCAGAAAAAAATAGATTATGTTATGACTAGGTCTAGCTCTAGAGCATGGACGCATCGTGCAAGTGGGTGAGGTTTAATTTAGCTAAGCTAATTGGAGTAAGTTAACTATGCTAATTAGGGGTAGTGGTTGTGTTCTCTCTTTCCCTGTGTTCGCAGGTGAGGATTGCTCGGATCTTCAACACCTACGGGCCCCGCATGTGCATCGACGATGGCCGGGTCGTCAGCAACTTCGTCGCTCAGGTAAGAAAACAGATCGTCGATCACAGACGGCCAAGCTACATGCATTGCATGCACGCTTCCACGTTGCCTCTCAATCCGCTTTACCCGCCTTAGTCTTAGGTTTCTACTACTATTCTAGTATCTCTAGATCTAGATCTATACGACAGTGCCACTAGATTACTACTAATATGCACTCCTAATCCCATCACTGATCCTCCGGTGAGCCACAGCCAAAAAAAAAGTATACTTCTATCAGTATCTAGTGCTATTACCTTATGATGTTTATACCTTAGAATTTTGCGGTAATTAATCTGCGACATATGTACTCCAAAATACAGTCTTGCAACATATGTAGTTTTTTAAGACCTGAAAGTAGTTTGATAACGTTATCGTGGATGAGGTTGAAGACAGAAACCCTGTCCCTGCATGCCTAGATAATTCAGCATATCGATTATTCTGGGATTTGCTAGGGGACACAGAAGCAAAAGGGTGGGCCAAGTGTTGATTTGTTAATTTATCGCAAGTCAGATCATGTGGACTATGTGAGTGGCAGTGTGGCGCATGCTGCGAAGCTAGAGAAAAACTAGCTAGTAGCAAGTGGAGATGAGACGTTCCAGTTCTTCTTTTGCTCAAAACTCGACACGAATCCCCCACTTAATTACCCCCAATTGCGTGTGAAGGTCTAGCTAGCTGCAACCTCCATTCAACGGCAGCACCTGTACATGTGAAAGTACAGGTGTGAAGGTTAATAACACGAAGTCACTTGCACACGGCTGGATGAACAACTAGCAGTGATCCTTACATTGTGAAAGCGCATAGACATGACGTGATTTGTCTCAACGTAACTCAATTAATGGATGTATGTACGAAACTGTGGTGTCAACAATTTCGGTAATGGGCGATTGGTTTGATGGGTGCAGGCACTGAGGAAGGAGCCCTTGACGGTGTACGGCGACGGCAAGCAGACGAGGAGCTTCCAGTACGTCTCCGATCTGGTAAGCTCTCCCTTTCAGACGCGCAACAGGTCAATATATTGCCCGTCTTTTCCTCCCTACAGGCTAAGGTTCATCTCGTACAGTTCAAGTTGCCATTGATTTGCATGTGCTGCTTATAGTTGCTTACTAGTGCATCATCAACTTTTTTTCTCTTGTTTAGTTGCTACAAGTTACAAGTTGTAGCAGTAGCACAACAGCATAATTTGCCTGCAAGCTACAAGTTAGTAGCAGTAGCACAATATTCTGTCGGTCTGTCCAATGCGTTGTAAGTTCGTGTCTTCAGAGACGCGGCTAGCTCTCTGTGCAACAGTATCAGTATGTGTGTCGTAGCTAGCTGTTGTCCGTGCTCCCAACGGCACGCAATCACACCTAGGAGGCATCTTTTTTGTGCCACTAGATCGCTGCGTTTTGGACCACCCCAACCCACGAAGGCCATACTGATACGGACCGAATTGGATCGATCGTCAGTTGGGCCTGGGCCTCACCAATTAATCCCCGCAGCCGTGCATTGGTACTGTTGTACATACACTCTAGCTTTGTGGAGTAGCACTGTAGCAGCAGCACGTATTACAAGTCTGGTCCCTTGTCGCTGCTTCGACAGAAAGCAATGAAAACTGCACCAACATTGAACGGAGTGCAGTACTGCACTACTGATGGTAAACAGAGGACCCATATGATTGTTTTTACACGTTTGGACCACGCACGTAGGTAGGTGCTTCCAAACTGCTCAGTGGTTGCTACCGACATGCCAGCCTCAAGTAGCCATCAACCTTTGTGAGCTTGCCGCACGGCAAGAGTCCCCTGTGAGTGAATGCATGAATCATCATCACTGTTCCATTGCGCCCATGAAATTCAACGCCAATCAAGTACTGTGTCATGTCCACGTCCTCCTTTATTACCTTGACGTTGTCTCAGTAGCTTAGTGGTTAGTGCAGTAGTTGTTATTTCTGACAAATGCATTGCGTGGTTAATTGGTGTGTGCAGGTTGAGGGCCTGATGAAGCTGATGGAGGGGGAGCACGTGGGGCCGTTCAACCTGGGGAACCCCGGCGAGTTCACGATGCTGGAGCTGGCCAAGGTGGTGCAGGACACGATCGACCCGAACGCGCGGATCGAGTTCCGGCCAAACACGGCGGACGACCCGCACAAGCGCAAGCCGGACATCGGCCGCGCCATGGAGCTGCTGGGGTGGGAGCCCAAGATCCCGCTCGACAAGGGCCTGCCGCTCATGGTCCAGGACTTCCGCAACCGCATCTTCGGCGACCAGAAGACCGCCGCCGGCGACAACTGAGCTTCATTGGTGGCTCTTCCATTCTCGTATACGGAGTTAAAGGATAGTGCTCCATGACCGAGAGAAAAAGGATCGACCGGAATCTAATCAAGGATACATGTGTGTCGGTTATTAGCTCTGCTGCATAGGCGTGATACAGGTACAGCTGCTGGTGCCTGGTGCTGCTGCTGCTGCAAGAACGGCCATGGGTGAATAGAGGCTGGATGCATGCAGCACGAAGTCGACATCCTTAATTACGACCGTTTCCCTTAAAGTTCTTAATTTCTTTTCCCGTTTTCCTTTTTGCTAGCTAAGTTATTCCTTAATTTTCCCCTTTTTATGTGTTTTTTATAGTTGAAAATGTCAATTGAGACAACTGTTGTTCTGTGTTTGTGATGATGATGTTTCTAGAATAACAAACTGTGGACACTTTTCAAAAAGGAAAAAAACTGGATACCAAATACACCATGTTCATTAACTTTTGCCTCTAGATCTGATGATCCTTTTGTCCTGTGTAAGATCATATATATGGTGGCACCCATGAGAGTGAAGAGTATTTGACACTGTTTGTATTCTATTTTTGTTGTTTGAGTTTGATTTTGAAAAATTACATTTTGAGTTGCTGTTGTTTGGAGCAAGAGATACTACCGATGTTGTAATCGTGGTATGACCAACAAATGGTAGTACCGACCTGTGTCATGGTATGACCGGCCGAAGAAGTAGTACTAGCTTGTGGTTGCCGGTAGCTATTTTCCAAAGAAGGTATTTTTGAAGTAGTACTACCGACATTGAAATCGTGGTACTACTGGAGTGGTGGTATGATCGGCATGAGTGATGCGGTCATACCGACCTTGTCCTAATATGGTTGTGAGTGTTGATTTTGGTGGTGTTAGTCACGGCATGAGTCCATATAAGTGTTAGTCATGAGAAGTCCATGTATATGTGAGTCATGGCATGTGTCCATGCATATGATTTACTAATTAAGAGTCAAGTGTATGTCATTTATACTCGGATCGATTGCTTTATTTTTTAGTGTGCAAGTGCTTTAATGATTGTTATAGCCAACGGCAAGACTGAGGCTACAGAAGGAGTCCTGAGGCCATGGCATGTCTCGTAAGTCCAGGTGAAGCAACATCTTAAGTCAAGAAGAACATGAGAAAGACAACAGTCGTGAAGAGGTAATGCATGCATGTGATGTGCCAAATGGACTTCTGTGTTTCAAGTGGTGACATTCCTCAAAGCAGGCGTATGATCTTGACGGCAAGGTGTTGGTCATCACAGACTGTGAAGTGATGTTGGTGTGCCATGGGACTTGGATGTTTCAAATGGCGATGGCCTCGGTGTAGGCGTATGATTTTAGCGACAAGTCATAGTCATCGCATCATCGTAAAGACCGGTGGGTGGCAATTTAGGAAATTATCCAAAACTGAAAAGAGTAGCGGTTTGCTAAACCGCATCTTTGGCCTAACTGATTTATGTCACGTCTTTGTGGATAGAATGTCTTATTGTAGCACCTCACATACCATATAAGATGCCACTATCAAACGTCATCGACAAAGTAAAGAATAAGTAAAAGAAACAATAGAAATCAAAAGAAATTAAAACTTGATTAGCACTTTATTAGATAACTAGTGGAAGCTGAAGTAAATGTTTGAAATATGGGACCAGTCTACTTCTAATCAAATAAAAAGTAAATAAGATAACATAAATTGTGATAAGCCACGATGTTGAAAACTTGAGTGCTCCCACCCATGCATATTGCAATCACTCCACTGACCTTTTACCTGAGAATGGAAAGAGCAAACATGAGATTTGGTAATCTCAGTAAGCACCCAACAATGGTCACAAGCAAAGTGATCAATGGACAAGTAATTCTAAGTAATTGACATAGGTTAATGCAATGTGATTAGGTTACTGGAAACACTGATGAAGATCGGAGATAGAGGCAATAGGAACAATGAAATTAGAGATAATTGTTATTTAGCAAGTTATGACGATGACACTGACGATTATTTCTCACATACCCGATTATACGAGAGTAGTCAGACACGTTATTGTCATTGACTATATAACCACAAACAGGATCTAATATACCGGGTAACGAAAGTGTGGGTGAAAATCTCCCCTATATATGGGTAACCCAAGGCTATATGACCGATATATTATTAGCAGATTATATGGTATGAATTTAAGAAAACTAAGGAAGGGCTAAGATAAGGTTATGAGAAGTGGAAGGATTTGCTAAGAAATGGAAATGGAAAAGCATAATTTTCGATATGAGGTTGACGTGGAATGATAATATGGTGATAGCGATCTAGGAATTATTCTAAAAGGGGTATTATAACATAGCTCACACAAGGGTTATCAACCATCCCAGTTTTATTATGTGATGAGTGATTATTAGTCAGATTAACAAGTATTATATATATCAGTCATGACTCACATACGAGTAATGGATCATGATAATAGGAAAAGTAAACATAATAGTCATAATGTTAAAAGATCGCTAGTGGTAAAACTAAATTTAAACATGTTCATAAATTTAAACCTCATCATTAAGAAGGTCATCGACCTCACCCGCGACGTCGACGCGGACGAGTACGACCGGCACTACGTCTCCGTCGGCCGGTAACAGTGGAGCAGGAGCCATTCTTCTCCCCTCGCGAGGAAATCTGACATAATCAAAGGCCTTAAGGTTGTCCTGGCTCTCGGCGAGCGCCAAGCCAGTGCAAGATTACCTCCGTGGGCTGGAGAGGCTCGCTCGATGGCAACGCGAGGAGCTGGTACGGTACGGTGACGATTTTCAAGATAGGGCAAGAACGGAGTTTGTGCGCATGTTGTTGCTCGACGGCAGCTACGCACTCGCCGGCCGCTTCGTGGGCGTCAACGTAAGCAATGGAAATAGTGCGCCGACGGCCAATGGCCTTGTGCAGGAAGGAAGGAGACAGCAACGTGCCGCTAGTGGCGGCAGCATGCCCCCACCAGCACCCCTCCCCCTCCGCCACTGTAGCTCTCCCAGCTACCTCATCATCGGCAAGGTCGCCGGCCTCACTCGCGAAGTCGAAGCAGAATCTTTGGTCTATTCTTTTTGACTGTGGATTATAATTTTTGATTAAAATTTTTGAATTTTGACTGTTTACGATAAAAATTGCAGAGAGATACTCGTTTGCGATTTTAGTTAATATAAATATTAGAGTTTTAACGTGTACTATAATTAACTTGTAAATCTTGTATCGAGAAAATATTCTATTTAAAAATTATGTACTATAATAAAAATTAAAAACCACTCTTAAAAGCTAAAAAAATAGAACCTTTGTCGATGGCCGAGATCAGCAATTACTTTATCAAGCCCAGCTCAGCCCAACCTAATTGTTCCGACCCAATAAACAAGCCCGCGCACTTGTCGCACTAGCATGGCGGCCCACAAGGTCTATATATACCACGCGCCCCCCTCTCCCTCGTCACGGTAAACCCTAGCCGCCTGTGCGACGCCACGCACACCAGCCGAGGAGGAAAAAGGGGAGAGAGATGGCGCGCGGCGTGGCGGCGGCGGCGAAGGGCGGCGCGGGCGGCAAGAAGAAGGGGTCGGTCTCGTTCGTGATCGACTGCACGAAGCCCGTGGAGGACAAGATCATGGAGATCGCCTCGCTGGAGAAGTTCTTGCAGGAGCGCATCAAGGTCGCCGGCGGCAAGGCCGGGAACCTCGGCGACTCCGTCACCGTCACGCGCGACAAGACCAAGGTCACCGTCTCCTCCGACGGGCCCTTCTCCAAGAGGTAATACACCCCTACACGCTCTCCAAGATCCTTGCATTCATTTTACCCCCAGTTCGAATCCATGATGCAGTTCTCGGAGCTGTATGCTGCTGATGTCGTGATGATCTGTGTACGGATCTGTGCAATTTCTGTTCTATGTGCTCTTGTTAGTGTAAGGTTACTTCTACTTCATGTATCAACTAGGATTGGTTCATTGTGCTGTTCTGCAAATGCGATTGACTTCACCCCACGTTATATGCTGTTACTGTCGTGTATTTTGATTGTTTCTAGATTTGGAATAAGTGCATGCATTTAATTATCTTTGTTACAGTGCTATTATACATGCAAATTTGTCAGTAATTGCAAACTATCACTGGTTATAGGATTCCATAATTTGACACTGTTATTTGACGGACAACCAATAGTTTTTGGACCATTTTAGCTTCCTAGTGTGTATGCAATTTCTTTAGGTGGTTGAATATTTTCAAATGTCAACAGTAATGGGAATCTGAAGTCTAGCAGAGTTTTCAGAAGATATGATCCTACTATTAGAGTATTGCTTGCATACTTCATAGTTAGTGCAACTTCAAGCTTTTTGGAGACTACTGTATGAACATAGACTGTATGAACATAGATTGCTTGTACAATTTTCTTATCCATACTTGAACATTTGATGGGACACTCATTATATCTAGGACGATGCTTGGTTATTTTTTAAGTTTTAACCATCCAAATATATGCTGTTGTCAATGATCTTACTATTTTGTTTCAGTTTAATCTGACCAGATCATGTTTCTGTGTTATCAGGTACCTGAAGTACTTGACCAAGAAGTACTTGAAGAAGCACAATGTGCGGGACTGGCTACGTGTGATTGCAGCCAACAAGGACCCCAACATATATGAGCTCCGGTACTTCAACATTGCCGAGAATGAGGGTGAGGAGGAAGATTAGATTGCAATCCGCTTATATCTTAGTTTTCAACTTGTTGAATTTTGATACTTGATCTGAGCACCTCTAGTTATCCACCTATCTTATGCTGTGCTGTGATGAACTTGGATGGTAAATTTCAAGAATCCTTATATTTGGTCGCCTCAACTGAGTGCCAACTGTCTCTCTACTGAAGTTATGTTGTGAACCTAGAAAGGTATTATGAAGATTGTTCTTGTTTTACTCGAATTGGTGTGTAAAGTGGTGCTGCTTCACTCCATTTGTGTGAAAATTGGGAAAGTGATGCATTTTACTCACCTTGTTCTCAAGTATTGTCATACAGCTCAATGTACTCTCCAGTTGCCGCACCAGTGCTGGACGGAGTTCATTCCTGCATTCTGAAGCTCAGAGTTATCAGGTCCCTTAAAGGATTCATGATTGCTGATGATTAGTTCTTTATGAGCATGTTTGGATGCAATTAGCACGGATGGCATCCCAAATGAATGTTACGGTGTTATGAGTAGGTATATAACGAATTGGGAAAAAACTGGAAGTGCAGAGAGGCTATGAGAATAATATGCAAGTAGCATCATGGGTAACCAGAAGATACAAGATCTGATTTGTTATCGACAAGTTTTGAGATTTTCCGTAGTGCATCTGAGATTATTCTGCACATTTTTTTAGGCCGTATGTGCAGAGAGGTGTGTTGTCATCAACACTGCTTCCAATCTGCAATCTGACTGAGCATTTCAACTCCGATTTCTTGCCCACCTAACTAGTCTCCAGAGGAAATACAACAACATTTGTTCTATAGCAGCCCAAAAACCTTTCTGGCTACTCTAGACAGCGGTTCTCTTTTTACAAGTTGCTTTTCTAGCTTGTTACGGGCATCTTCGCTGGTTATATCACCCTTTTGTCCCTTTTTCTACCTGTTGCATTATCCATCAAATAATCGCTCCCTTATTTGGATGATTCAGAATGATCTGGTGGATCCTCAAATCATTTCTGGTTCTTCCCTGCTAGCAAGATGCAACTTGTCAAGAATCCTCCAAGCAACAGGCCATTCCTTCTCGTCTCCTTCACCAACTGATACGCCAGCTTCTTCAATCCCTGCCTGCAAGCAGTGTCGACGAGTATTTTGTAGCACACGATACTGGGAGCAGCCCCACAGTCTACCAACTCAATACAGGAAATCGCATGCCTGTTCCAGTTTCCCCTGTTTGCAGAGGCCTCTGAAGACATAGTCATCATGTATCCCTGATGACCAGACTACATTGTCCCAGAATGCCTTTGCCTTCTCGAGTTGCCCTGCGTTGCATAGCCCTTTGATCACCACAGTGTGAGTCACGGAGTCAGTGACAACGTTTTTGGACTTCATTTCGTCGATGAACTGCATTGCTCTGTCAGCTAGCCCAAGGCAGAACAGAACAGTCCCTTGAGGACACGATTGTGACAACATCAGGGGAGCACCGGCTGCTTGGGCATCAAAGTGCACAGAACACGGTGGGCTTCTGCATGCTCACCTACATCCAGGTATCCAGATATGAGGGTGGGGAAGGTGACAACGTTAGCAGCACAGAATTTGCCGTTGAGCATGTCGTCCACGATCCTCCTGGCCTCATGGGCCCTCCCAACTTTGCAGAAGCCAGGGATGACAGTGTTCATGGTGATCACATCAGGCCTGCATTTCCCCTGCAGCATGGACACCAGCACGTCGAGCAGCTGCTGACTTGGGTTGTCCAAAACACGCAGTGCCCCAAATAACATATAGTATATTGGGCCTCGCTCGGTTAGACTGAAAAATAGTGGTTTATGTCTGAAATTGCACTGTAGCTGGTTGAAATTACACTTTAGCTGAAATAACATATAGGATACATAAGGCGGCGCACGATATGGCGTAGCGATTGAAGCACAGTTGGGGCTCCAAGAAAATATTGGTGGCTGGCACTAGGGCAAGGCGACTGTTGCTAGCTGAGGGCTCTGGTCGGAAGATATGACTACTCGGGAATCTTCAGAGAAGACTAGGGAAGGAGGGAGAAGAAACTAGACCAAGAAAATACAAGAAAAACCGAAGTGGAAATACTTAAAGAATGGAAGAGACCTTTACGATTTTAGAAATTTTTGGATTGCCGCAATTTGCCCCGAAAAGTATTTTCGTGATAGTATAATTTTGTTATGTTTTATATATATATATATATATATATATATATATATATATATATATATATATATATATTACAATAAAAACTAGTGATCAAAGTTGTGTCTTAAGGGTCATGTCAATGACCAAAACAATATTTTTTGTGACCGGAATATGACGTTAAAAGTATTGGTTTATACATTATACACGCAAAAAGGGTTGATTTACACACCATAAACTACTATGTCAAGGAAGTCATTATATCTTTAACGGTTTGTTTGCAACACAACAATTCTACTTAAATTTTGTTTAAAATAGTACAATTTTTTTACTTGAATCTTTGAAAATTCTGCCATTTTGAATGGTGATTAAGACCAAGTTATTTTCACATATACATGCATGCACCATATGTTTTTGCAATCTCTCTATAGGACTGAACATGACGATTAGAGGGGGTGAATAGGAGCCGATAAGATTATAAGACTTTTTCAAATCTTCTCTCAAAGCCGAAGCATAACTCGAAGTTCTTCACTCCAATAACTATAAGAAGTTATGAAGTTTAGACATCAATCACCCACACGAAAAACCCAAATAAAACTGTGCAACATCGGCAGTACCACTATAGTAACTTCGGTAGTATAACTACAGTCGATAGTACCACTCTAGTAACTCTGCTAGTACCGCTGTAGTACTACTGCTACAGTAAAATCAGCACAAGAATAGTAAACTCATCATATTTCAAAATAAAAAATTGATGAAACTTTTGATCCGTTGGTCCAAATGACTTGAAACTTGATATGCACCTTCATTAGAATGTTAGAAACCTATTTCAATCAATGATCGAGAAAATCGTTATAAAAGTTCTGACTCTTTTCCATTTGAGTGAAGGGAGCATCAAAACTGGTAAAAAACGGGAAATCTCGACATGCTCTTGCTCATGAGTCCTAGATGATTTAGGTGACCTTAGATGGGTTCTCACATGTCATAGTAAGGTAAATCATAGTACAAATTTAACCCAAAACATTCACAAGAGTAAAACCCCAAAATCACATCTCTGTTGAGCAAAACCGAGCAAACTCAAGAACTTTCCATAGAAAGTGTCTAGATGGATGTGATCTGATCTTCAGGAGATATCTCCACCTCTTATACATCTTTGGCATCAGAAAAGATCAAGAGAAAATAAATCCAAACAAGAAATCCAAGAAAATCAAAGACACAAGAGAGGATCCATGGCACAACTCATTTGGGCAAGCTTGGATGTTCATTACACTTGGAGATGAATATTTTATAGCCAATCTCTTAGGATAACAGAGCTCTAAATCTAGAGTATACACACAAAAGACTCTAACACAAGAAAACCCTAATATCTCAAGTCTCTCCTCAAGTCTCACATGACTGAACTCAACACAATGCTTATATAGTAGAGACTATCACCTCACACCAAACTCGCCACTCCTTACTGGATCACACCAGTTAGATATGGGGAACCCAGTAACCTATACACAAACATGTTTTACACTCTCGCACACTTGTACGCTTTTTAAAGTGCGACTCTCAACAGTTCCACAAGGCCGATAAGACATTCCAACCGTAAAAATGTGACCTAAACCACTTGGCCAGCATTGCAATTTTGCAAACCGCCACTCCACCTGGTATTGAATAATTTCTCAAATTACCACCCACCGGTCTTCACGAACGATGCGATACACATGATTTGTCGCCAAGATCATACGCCTGCGCCGAGACCATCAGTACTTGAAATGCCTAAGTCTTATGACACATCAACATCACACCATAGTCCGTGATGCCCAATGCTTATCTCCAAGATTTATACGTCTGCTCCGAGGAACACCACTTGAAATGCACAGACCAATTGGCACAAAATATGCACACATTGTCTTCTCATGATTCTTGTCTTTCTCTTGTGCTTCTCGACTTTAGATGTTGCTTCACCCGGACTTACGTGACATGCCATAGCCCTAAGACCCATGATATAGCCTCGGTCTTGCTGTTGGCCGTAATAATTATCAAAGTATCTACACACCAAAGAACAAAACAATCGATTCGAGTATAAATGACATGCACTTGACTCTTAATTAGTAAACCATATGTATGGACCTATGCCGTGATTAACACATGCATGAAAACCCCATGACTAACACTTGCATGGATTCCCGCTGTGACTAACACCACCAAAATAACTCAACTCGAAACCAACTCAGCACAAGGGCCGATCTGGTCACGACATCCATGTCGGTCATAACGCCTTGACAAGGCCGGTCAGACCACTACACTCTGATCATATCGCGATTACAACGCCGGTACTACCGCACTAGATCTCAGCCCAAAAACTCCAAAAAGACTTCATTTGAAAATAGTTACCGGCAACAACAGGCTGGTATTACCATTTCTATCGGTCATACCATGGCACCATCACTGGTATGACCGTCAGCTCCAGATAGCAGCAACTCAAACTGCAAGTTCGCAAAATTAAACTCAAACAACAAAAGCAAGACATAACCACTATCAAATACTAATCACTCTTATGGAGCTAACATCATATAGTCTTATACTCTCCGGTGCACTCAATTAGCTCCTTGGTTAGGGTTGGGTTCTTTTTTTGCTTTAGGCTTATGATTTTTGGCTTATGCTATAGTAACAAGCTTTCAAACGGAGTGTTTTTTTAAGGCGGAGTCTACGTGTCAATTATAGTAGACAATGTCCTGAGTCCTGACTTTATCTATATCGATCAAAATCGCATGTGAGTATCTCTCTTCGTACACTCTCTTACGAACAGATAGAACTAAAAAATTTAAACAAAAAACCATAAGCTGAAAAAAAAACCCCTACCCTAGATCCGCATCTCTGTCCACCCATCCTACCTAGCGGCCAAGCAAACAAGCCAGTTAATTTCGCCACGGCCCTAGCCTCGTGCCAAAAGGCGACGCATCACCAACCAGTAGAGTTGTAGAAATGAGCAGTATGAATAAGTGAGCAAGCTGTGATTATTAACTGATAATATTGCAGAGGATCTGCGTGGTACGCAATGAAAGTCAGGCCAATGCATCATTGACAATCTAAGATAATTAAAACAACAAATCCCACTAGACCTCGAGGAATCTGGTAGAGAACGACCGCCACTGAATGCTCGTGCCTGACGTAGCCATCTGTAATTAATCCGCTAATAATCTATGGTGTGAAGTGCACAACACTATACTCGTTCGGCAACCAATTGGCCGATGAATTAACTGGTTGACGACGCGCCTTCTTTGTGTGCGTCACATACTCACATTTGGAGCAGGCTAGCTCGAACATGAGTTTGACACAAGCAGGGGCCGGGGCAGCAGCTTGTCGGTTTCTCTGTCTCTTGCGTTGAATCATCTCTAGCTTAGTGCCGTAAACAAAGGGAAATGTGAACAAGGAAAAAGACATGTCTAGTTTTATATATGCAGACGAAAACAAACATGTATTGTTCCTAAATTAGAAGAAAAAAAAGGAGGTATTCACGAGACAAGTAGGTCTTTCATGCGTCTTTGCTATGAAGTAACGAGGAAAGCAAATGGAAAAAATTTCCCCGCACGCAGCATAAACCATCAAGGCTAACCATTGCACAGAAGCTTGTAAAGTGCAGTGTTGTCTTGGTGTACAACATAGGCATGGATTAGCAGGGGCGGAACCAGGCTCAGCCTAAGCCTCGGACTGGATCGACAAAGATTTTAAGTTGTCTTACACTTTCATTCCTAGTCTTTCATATCTAAGTTACTATTTTCTACAAGCTTTAGTTTTTAGGTCTTGGGTTATAGCCTATCTAGCCCGAGATCTAGTTCCGCCTCTATGGATTAGTACTCATGGAGCAGCGGATGAAGAAATACATATGTTGGATGCTGCATACCTTGTGCATGGAGGGTAGATATATTGATGCCCACAACTCCACATATAACAAGTGAGAGAGACCGTGATGGAGAAGGAGAACACGTGCAGTACTAGTTCTAATCCACAAGGTAGGAGGAGAAGATCGATGAACATGCATGCACGTGCCCTGCTTCTCCAACGCGGCCCTTCTAACTGATCCTGAGAGTGGCGAATGCTTCTCCAACATGGTCTTCTCACTGACCCCCTGAGAATGGTGGAGAGGAGGAAGAGAAACCCTTCCTTTTTATACCCCAGACGAGAGCGAGAGAGACGGTTGCCTCTATTGCTTGGAGAGAGGGAGACTTGGAAGAGGAGCATGCAGTGATGCAGTACCGGCCCCCGTCCCAAATCATATTAATAGAGTAAGCTGGTACGTGTCGGATGGCTAGTCAAGGTTTAAATCCTAGATTTGACGCTGGTGTCCATTAATTTTAAAAATATAAATAAGCATATATGTTCAGGAAAAAAAATATATATCCACACTACGTGATATATATGTGGATGATGTAAGTGTGATATATGTTGAATGTACGTGTGTGGCTTGTACTCTCAAGAAGAATTATATTAGTGGAAGAATGAAAACGGAAAGCCGGGCCCAGCGAGCCTGTCGAGCTTTAGCTCCCCGCAGCCGGGCTGGTAACGCGTATGCGAAAGGCGACTTCTCTTTTGCTCTTGCATGCGCACCTGACAAGAGTGCATACATATATAATAGAAATGCATACGTGGACGGTCTGTCACACAAGTCACATGTTCGTGGCTAAGTTCACGAAGACAAATTGACTATGGAAATTAATGGTTATGCGATAATGAAATCGTCGTTGACATACTCATAGGCAGGGGTGGACCCAGAGTCCGACGACCCTGGGTCTCTGTCCAGGTTCAACTGTGAACGTGTACTGGCAAAAACCAGACTCGGTGAGAGAGAACATGCGGCAGCGGAATTTGACGAGAGGCTTGCAATCCCTACGAATTCCATCGGTGAGGGATTGTATTTGTTTCGTAGGAATTTGAGAGAGGATATGCTGGTACTTTATTCTTCGTCTAGACTCGACAAATCCTCTGGATCCACCAATGCCGCTAGGCACTGGCTGTTGCATGGTCAGTTTTCAGCCGTGCAGGCCGACAGCTGATGTGGATCCTTTGCAAACCAGCAACACGGTGCATGGATCGATCGGAGCACGTCTCTGATGGTAGTAAGTCGTCGTCATGCACGTCATACCAGAAGGTTCTGTAGCTGCATATTATCAGTTTTCCGTTTTGTGTCGCTGAAGAACGAAGCACGCACCCACTGCAAATGCTGTGTACTAATGTCCCCATGCTCGAGTACGACGGCTGACCCGATAGGTTGAGACTCATGGAGGTACATTAGGGTTGGGTGAAGTGATTTTAGAGGACAGCCATTGCTCAGCATCTAGTAATGGTACACTCGTGCACGCGCGAGATTTGGGCATTTAAGGCTCTATTGCACGCATAAATACCCAATATAACCTCTGTATACGCGTAATTCAAATTCTGGCCTCCTTCCCGACCGTGGTTCAGCCAAACATATCAAGGATACAAAGATTATCGTTCGTATAGCCACATACACCGGTACTTTGTAACGTAGTAAATAGAATATGCGCGTGGCACATATGGTAATGATACATAGATCATCGTTCGCACAGCCACTATCACAGGAAGCGGTGGTCAGATGCACAATGAGTTCATGTATTCCGACTTTGATAGCGTCGCGTTGTTACATACACTTCTTTGTATGATGTACATATGTGTAATGCATATCCACGTCACTTTGTGCAAATATTAATCTTCTCATTGGAATGTGCTTCTGAAATTCTTTTACCATTAAAAATGGCATCACTCAAATACGACGAGTACGTACACCGATTTCATACCGTTGAAAATCTATGAAAATCGTAAACAAACCAACCTACCTACACCGTCTGCCCTTTTATTTCGAAAAAAATAACAATCTATAAATAAGTTTTTCTACATATATTATCTACAAAAAGTACACAACCAACTACACTATGTAAGAAGTTTTCAAAATATATTTCAAAATATTTGCACCTCGTTTTCTATGCTACAAAATTCGTATAGAATCTACACATAAATAAATTATGAACGAAAATTCGTAATATCTACAATTACAAAAAAGTTACAGAAGTAAACAAGGCTTCACACAAAAATCATATTTTTTAAGCCTCAATTTCTATATCTAAAAATTATTACGAAAACTATTTTGAATATATTTTCATAAATAAATAGAAAATTTGCATTTATTTATGGACATCACCATTTTTTCTGTACTGCAGCACCATGCTGTTGGGGACCGCATGTCTCACCGGAATCATGCGGTCGTGCGCCAAATCATACGGTCGCTGACCGCATGATGCTACAGTGCCAAGTGATGCGGTCCAGGTCCACATGGTCTTGCTGTCTCGTGCTTCCGGTTCGCACGATTTCACTGCCGCATTGCCACTCCGCACCACTACACATGCGTCACCTCGGCGGAGACCCGCACTTGGAGTGAGGGTTAGAATTGAAATTACGCGCGTTCGTAGGCTATATTTGGTATTTCTGTGCCTAACAATGCTAAATATGACCAAATCTCTACACGCGCGTCTGGTACGCACAAAATCCGGATGTGAAGAACAGTAGGTGAACAGATTAAAAGAGAGAGGAAAGCAAGCATGTAGCAGGTGCCGGCGATGCTGTGGCCGGCCTCCCGTACAGCCGTCCCCGACCGGGCGGCCGGCCGGCCACTGCCTGCGCATGCATCTGCATCTGCATCTGCATTAGTCGCTAACTCGATGTCAGTTAATTAGTGTCAACCAAGATAGAAATTTAATGTGCCTGTCGATCAACCATAAAAGAAGAGAGAAACCTAACACGATCATGTCGTGATTTGTGCTGGGAACACAACCAAGGGCTTCAAAATAGTACTGTTTGTTGAAGTGTCGGCCTCCAGAGTGGTAAGCAAAGTGCAGGCTCGGCCAACTTCCTGCTGCATCATTTTCTTGGTAAGCAAAGTGCAGGCTTGGCCAAAAAACGGCCACAACACACACTACCACGCACGCACGCAGCTGGTTACCTTTTTCTAGGACGGGCCATTGTGATTATGTGACACCTTGTCACCTTGATCTATGTTGGTCCATGTATGTACATGAATTTTTGGGTTAGTCTCACTTACATATAAATCTAGAAAACCGTTTTACGCGAAGCGTGGACGAAAGTACAAACGAGTTGTTATGTATACGTAGTCTATCTAAAATAATATTAGACCTAAGTCGATTTGAACACTAGGTGTCACAGATTAGCCGAACCAGCCCGCGCTGAAATCCTTGAGATACACACGCAAAGATCGACTTGGATGAGTTGCGTATCCCACAATGCAAAGCTCCGGGAGTCTGCGCATGTTCACGAAGGAGAAGCGGAGAAAGGTGGTGGATGGACGTGCGGATTGACGGATGGATTGGCTGGACAGCGAGAGTTGAAGACGACGCGCGCGAGCGCACGGACATTGGACAGTCGGTGAGAGGCCGAGAGTTTTTTTGCGGCCGCGCGTAACGTTCTGTAAAGACTTGCAAATTTTGGTTTGATTTGACCACCCCGGAATGTATGGCTCTTTTCGAAAGTGATGTGCCTTTTAGCTTTTAGCTGCGATTTTTGTCTGATTGCAAGAGAGATTGAGAGAGTAAGAGATATTCACGTTGAGAATCTACTCCGTTCAAATCGTCTTCTACAGTGACTCCTACAAATGACTTATAAAAATCACCTTAAAAAACTATTTCATTTAAAAATCGACTTTTCAAAATAAAAAGCGAGAAACTGTCTGGAATATGGTCTACCACCGTTTACCCGATGCAGGGAGTAACCAACCAACCGCCACTAGATCAATTTATTGGATTTTGTGGACAAATTAAAATGCATGATACTGATATTGACATGATGGATTAGCAATATTTTTTTTATGAAGAGGCTAGAGATATATTTTGGACAATCTGATTCTTTTTTACAGAACTAGGTGCACTGTGTGTTTTTTTTGTTTTGAATTCTGGAGTTGCTATGGGGTTTCTCCAATCCATCCATGGTTGTTTCGTTTGTTTTTTGGACGGTATTTGCACACCTCAGGATCGAACCATACAAAATGAACACGGTGAAAAAAATTGTTCTCGGTGTTGTCTAAAAGAGGAGCCATGAGCCAGCCCATATTCTTTTTTCATACGGGCCAGCCCAGCTACTGCATGGAACGTTTCCTTTTGGGCTGCACTCAGATTGGGTCACAAAACCTGCCATGGACCATTGTATGATGTCTATCAGATGCAGCCGACGGGCCACGAGTCTAGCAGCTAGCTTGGCCCATGTTGAAAAATAGAGAGCCAAGGAGACACGGATTTTTGCATGCAAAAAATCCTTGTGGGTAAAAACCACAGATGCACTGACACGAAATTCACTATGTGATGAGAAATTACAAGCATAAGACAACAGACCATATAAAACATGTGACTATTAGGTATATATAGAGTGAGGAAGAAGAATCCTGAATGGATAAGAAACTATACCAGAGTCGGTTGTGTCGGATCAACACCATGTCAAGTGTGGTATGCGCCTAGCCCTAGCATCGGTCATGTCACATCTGACACAGGATGTTGTAGTGTCTGAAACAAACACTACACGAGTTCAGATCAAACTTGAACAATTTCCACCTTAAACTGAATTGCCTCTAGTAATCCAAAAACACAATAAACTTCTCCAATCAAATAAGCATGAACGCTATGTGCGCCAAAAGCTAAAATGACTAGTGAGCGATACTGTAACATCCCAAAAATTTGAAATTTGAAAATGTGAAGCTTTCGAATTATTTTGCAATGTATTCTCTTGAAAATTTGAATTTTCTTTGGGTATCTCTCTAAAATTTGGTTGAGGTTCCAAAACAACATTAAGAAGCCAGAAAGAAAATATGGAAGAAAAAGAAATCTATAGTTATGAATTCGAATATGAAAAGATGATCCCTCATAAGGAGGGAGAAACTTAAATTTAAAATATAAAATTTATTTTAGTAGTATAAATGGCAGCAAAAGTAAATAAGTAAAACACAAATATATATTTAAGCAATCGCCGACAACAACAAAAGTACCGAAATGGTTGCTACTTAATTATTTATCAGCTAATTTAAGCAGCCTACTGGCATCCTGCTCTGTATTTTTTTGTTGAGGAATCTGCACATTATCTGTAAACACCTGCTGTTGCTTAGAAACAATTTTTTTTTACACTTAGAAACAATTTTTTTTTTACAAACGCTTACTAGTAGGTGGGCTGGTTCCAAGTTAATATCGAAGACAGACTAGATGTCAAAACGGAATAAGATACCTCTAAACTAGCATTGACCTCCAACATGAATTTTCCCTCAGGATTGTCCCTTATCCTTCAATTTGGGCACTGTTTCCAAATTAACGATAAATTTAATGTTGCAGGGAAATAAGCACGTCTGATGACTGATGATAAGCTGCTTGGTTGCAAAAGAATCCTCTCAAGTAAATTAACGACATTCCGTTAGTGTTGCAAACACCAACATATAAAAAGAGCCTTTACCAAACACTGAGAATACTTTTTCTCAATGAGTTTTTAACAGGTGCAGTGGATACATAGTGGTTCTATTTTTTAGACAAGAGTGCAAAATAAAGGCCAAGAAAGTGAAATGCCACACTCAAATGTTCGGTGTGCCACACCAAACTGGCGAAGTACTTTAATTTCTAGTGGATCATTGGCCTAGGTGGCAAGCATTTTCATGGATAACCATACTTAATCAGGCCAATTGCCAGTAGATAAAATCAAGCGATCTAATCGAACTTTGCCTTCGTAACATCATATATACACGTACACACACGACGCAAGAACGAACAACTCAAACAAAGGCCCTCCAGAAACACTAGCATATACAATCTTGGTGGAGCCAGTGCATTAATTCTGCTACCGGCCTACTGCAGACAGCTATGGTGTCCAAGATCCTTCTGCTCGTGGCTGGCGCCGCGGCGATCAGCACGTTTGCATCCGCCGCGCAGCCTCCACAGCCGCCGCGCATCCGAGCGGACGTCGTCATCATGGGCTTTGTGCCCTGCAGCAACGGCACCTCCATGAAAACGAGCTCAGCTCCTGGGTTCCCAAGTAAAGTCTAACCTCACAATACCTCCACGGCCGCGTGCATGTTCAGAGTCGCATGCTTGTTTTGTTACGCTAGTTTTGTTTTGTTTTTTTCATAAATAAAGTACGTGTGGTCGTGTGCTGATTTGAACTATTGCCCTGTACGTAACCATGGCAGACGCGCTGGTGCAGCTGCAGTGCACGGACGGCGCGGTGGCGGCCAACGCGACGGCGGACGGCAGGGGGTGGTTCCGCATGGCGATGAACACGACGGCGACGCTGTCGAGCGTCGCCAGCGGCTGCGACTTGCTGGTGGCCACGCCGCTGGCCTCCTGCAACGCGACGCTCCCGGCGACGGGGACGCTCGAGTCCGGCCTGCGGCTTCTCGTCAGCATGGTCTTCTTCCCGCGGGGCTTCTCATACGTCGTGCCGTCACTCGATTAGCCAGCACAGTTTGATCGAGTGGATCGGTTACATTACTACAAAAATATTTATATTGAACGTCTCGTCACAAACAATTCACTAAAATCGTCAATATTAATGCAATTATAGACAATTAGATTTAGAAACCGTTTATATTTATGTCAGCGTTAAAAACCGTCTGTAAAGAGATAAGAACCGTCTATGAAATATCACAGATGGCTCTTACTAAAGAACCGTCTATGATATTACCAAATATCACATAAATTTTTTTACTTAAACCATCTATGATACATCACAGATGGTTCTTACTAAAACTATCTGTGATATTACCAAATGTAATATCACAAACGATTTTTTACTTAAACCGTCTATGATACATCACACTAAGAACCGTCTATGATATTACCAAATATCACAGACGATTTTTTACTTAAACCGTCTGTGATACATCACAAACGGTTTTTATTATTATCACAGATGGTTTGTATTAGAAACCGTCAGTGATGTGTTTCTCGCCTCGCAATCGCCCAAAATTTCATAATCTTCCGACTGAGTTCGAATATGATTTGTTCCGAGACATCTTCAGTAAAACGGGCATAACTTTTGCATACGGTGTCCGTTTTTGACATTCTTGTACTTGTTGAAAAGCTAACAACGAGCCCGATAAAAAATCGGCTCGCTTGCACCAGTCGCCATCTAAGATCCCCAAAATCGTCCATCTTTGGCTCTAAATTTGCATCGCAAGTTTTTGGTTTCTGTTTTGCCCTTTTTCTTGGTCTTCCTTTCGGAATTTGGGTTTCGGCTCAACTGCAAAGTTATAGATCTCATTGAAACCTTTCAAATGAGAATATATAAGCCATATATAACTTTGCTGTTTTATCTTTTGAGATTAAATATTTACATTGCATCGATATATATATATTGCCTTTGTGCTCTCATTCACAGACGGTTCTAGCTACCAACCGTTTGTGAATGAGTATCACAGATGGTTTGTGTATAGAATCGTCTGTGATAATCTGACTGTTGGGCCCGTCGATCATCCCTAATCCAATCCCAGCTAATAGAAACCCACCAACCCTCACCCCATGGATCGTAGCCCCATCTCTCTGTCTTCGCATCAAAAATTTTTCAACTCCCGCCTCTCCCTTCCCTATAAATATTCATTCGAACCCATTTTTTACCTACCGCACGTACTCAAAATCTCTCTAGCCTCCTCCTCATCATCCTTCTCCTCAACCCCGACCCTGATCGCCTTCGCAAAGTAGACGTGTAGCACCCGAAAATTTGAAGGATCTCAACTAATTAAGCGGATTAGTTGCTCTCCTTATCCGATTTCAAAGGAGATAAGTAGATGCTGACTTCTCTCCTCGCGCCTGCCATTTCTTTATCCCTCTCCCCGTGCGCTGCATACGATCTGCAGCCGCCACAAATCTTCCACAATAGGCCCTGTGCATGCGTGATCGGCCGCCTTCGGCCATGTGCGCCTGGTCGCCAAACACCGTCTTCCGTGCGGCAGCCCGGCTGCATGCCTGCGCATGCGTTCGGTGGCTCACCTCGGCGCCGATTGCCATCCAGTGATCTCACGCGCATGCAGCATTGAGCTACATGAGTTGTATGCAAGTGCACTGCCAGGAACAGTGCAACATACAAGTCGCTACAGGAACTACTGTGTGCTACAATACCAACTAGAAGTGGAGAAGTAGCTTCGGGTGTGTGGTCAACTTCAAATCTTTCCGGTCATCGCAATTGAGAAAAAGGTTCGCACGTAACTTTTGAAGGAAATGTTCGGACAGTTGCACATCTCTGACCCTTCATACAACGAGTTCGCCGAACATGCTCAAGGATCTCACGCAGTTATTTAGGGAGTATTCGTGCAGTAGTGCATTCCAGATCCTTCGTGCAGCGTGTCCGCCGAGCATGCTCAAGGCAAGTATTCTCGCGGCCGTAACCTTTCTGTTTCACATATCATGTGGTTCCAGATTACTTGTCACCTTGTCATGAAGTATAAGGATCATATCACTTGGCTAATATCATATCGCTAAATCACATCACTAAGATTACCTGGCTAATTTTATATCGCTAAAATTACTTGGATGCTAGTGTATCACTAAAGCTTATCTGGTCAATATCATATCACTAGTGTTGTTTGGTTATTATCATACCGTTCATGTTTGTATGTTTATAGACGTTTAATATTGTATGCATGTCATGATGTTCTAAGTTATTTTAGTTCACCTGCTACTCTGTAATTAGGATGTTCAGTTAAATGTTCTAGAGTTCATGCTTTTAATTAGTATGTTAGAATTTGTGCTTAAATTGTTAATGGGGGGTAGCATATGAACATGCTTTAACTTAGGATTAAATTATTGATAC
The DNA here is from genome assembly GCA_036346245.1 of Bonia amplexicaulis. Taxonomy (NCBI): domain Eukaryota; kingdom Viridiplantae; phylum Streptophyta; class Magnoliopsida; order Poales; family Poaceae; genus Bonia; species Bonia amplexicaulis. The sequence continues at coordinate 707,513 of CM070753.1, read as the reverse complement.
TCTTTTGATATTAGAGCTGCTATGTTTTAGTTTCACATATCATGTTTCAATAATTGTTTGATGTTGTATTTGAGCCATGAATGATGTATGTATTAAATCTGTTAATCTGAATAATAATCACTTATCACATAATAAAACTTGATTGGTTGATAACCTTGGATGAGCTATATTATAATACCTCTTTAGGTTAATCTTTATATCACTATTAGCTTATCATTATCCCACATCGTCCTCATATCAGAAACTATGTCTTTCCATTTTCAACTCTAGCACATCTTTTCACTTCATAACTTTATTAGCCTTACCCTTGCCATCTCTTACTTTCCTCAAATTCATACTTTATAATCTGTCCATGATGTATCAGTTACCTTATCACCAATCACATCTCTCTGATCTCATTGTATTCAATCATTACCTTCATAATTTTACCTTAAATCATTCATGACTCCCTAACTATATCATGGATAATTCGCTAAATAAAGAACTAAGGGTTATCACGCCGGGAGCCCGGGACTACTCACATATAGGGGTCATTTCCACCCAACCTGGTAACGTACGGGGGGCCGTACATTCTCATTACACAGGATATTACACCCCGTCTGCGGTTATACAACCGAGGACAAGGTTGTGCCTAGCTATTCTCGTATAACCGGGTATGTGGGATGAGGTCGCCGGCACCCTTGCTATAACTTGCTATAATTTGTTATAACTTGTCACATAACCACTATGTTTAATATATGGTCTCCATGATAGAAAAAATTGATCATATACCCTCCATTTAGATGGAAATTGAGGATTTACCCTCCTGGCCCACGAGTCAGTGACTTATGATGACCCTACATGTCATTGAGATGTGTAGGGTAAATCCTCAATTTCCCAACTAAAGGGAGAGTATATGATCCAATCTCCCCTCCATGATATCCATTTCTCATTTATGACAGTATCTCTGATATCAGTTGTTCGTTGCTTTCATCTTGTACCTGTTGTTTACTTGTGATGATTGTCCTTTATTTCACATGGTTGCATCTTGTCTTTACTCTTGTGTTGCGACCATTGTTGGGTACTTGCTGAGATTTTCAAATCTCACGCTTGTTCTTTTCAATCTCAGGTAAAAGACCAGTGGAGTGATAGCATCATACATGGGTGGGAGCACTCGAGTTTTCAGCATCGTGGTTTGACACTGTTTTGTTGTTTCATTCGTTCTTTATTTGGTTAGAAGTGGACCGGTCTCATGTTTTAAATATTTATTCCAGCTTCCATTGGTTCTCTATTAAAGTGTTAATAAAGTTCTAAACTCTTTGTGATTTCTTTTGTTGTTCCTATTTATTCTTCACTTTGGCGATGTCGTTCCATAGTGGTATCCCATATGGTTATGTGGGGTGCTACAGTTAGTATCAGAGCCGACTCTCGTGGTTACATGGGCGCGTGCGGGTCAGAGGCGCGGGCATATGACGCATGACGCGTGTGGGCCCGTAGCGGACACACGGTATGGCATATGTGCTGGCACTGAACGCACGGACATGTGCCAAGAGGGGAGATCCTTATCATTTGCCCCAGTGTGGGTATGTTGGTCCGACGAGAATCTCGGTTTCTTTGAGGGGGGTGTATGTGACACCCTAGCCCATGTTGGCCCGTGTGTGTACATGAATTTTTAGGTTAGCCCCATCTTGCTAGCTTAACTTGAGAAGCACTTACATATAAGCCTAGTAGTTCCAATAGTAGCACATCCGGTTAACCATTTTACGCGAAGTGAGGATAAAAACGCAAACGGGTTGCTACGTATGCGTGATCTATCCAGAATGGGGTTAAGTCTAAGCCAGTTTGGAACCTAGGGCGTTACAAGACGACAAGGCGTCGTGGAAGAAGCTACCTACCAAGATGGCGCTCAAGTCGGCGCTAGCGACAGCGGGCGTCAAGGACATCCAGCTCACGTGCTGCATTAGTGGCGAGATGGCTTAGGCATAGAGGTCTTGGTTGTTAGGATCTTTATTTCTTCTATGTTTAAGTGTTGGGTTTGTCAGATTACGAGATGTGTTTTTACCATGTTCTTGCTGGTTTTTTGCTAGTTATCTTGTTATGCTATAATGGTGGATTCTAATCTTAATGAAAATGGAATGTAATGTTGTGTTTGTTGTTGTCTTTGCTTGTTTTCAAAGAGCATAGCTAATATTTCTTGAGGCTAGCCAAAAATAGAAAAAAATAGATATAGAATGAATTATCACAGACAATTATGTGGTATAAACTGTCTATAAAGGACTATCACAGACGTTTCGAACCAAAAACCGTCTGTGCTACTTGAACATCACAGACAGTTCTATCTACCAACCGTCTATGATGAGAATGTATCACAAACGGTTCTATATACCAACCGTCTGTGATATTTAAGACGGTTGGTAGCTAAAACCGTCTGTGATGTTCGAGTATTACAGATAGTTTTTGATTCGAGTCGTCTGTGATAATGTTCTTCATAGACGGTTCTAATTACAAACCGTCTGTGTTGTATTTATCACAAATGGCTCATAAACCGTCTGTGATAACCTTCGATTATCACTGACCTTTAAATTCAGACAGTTCAGAAAACCGTCTGTGATGACTGTTCCGAATCGTCTGTGATGAGCCTTTTTTATAGCAGTGCTAATTGACTACTACGACCAGTAGAGCAAAGGTTGAATGTGCCCTTTCTGTACTGGAAATGATTCGAGTAATGATGCCTATGTACAACATGTAGATGATCCGTTCAAGTTGCCATTACGTGAAAATCGAGTTACTATAACTGCAGAAGTTGTTACATCGGACCCTTATCATATGTCTAGATTTAATCGGATTTACTCCCTAGGTCTCTGGTCTAAACAGGCTGAACACAACTAAGTTTACGGATTGTCGCATACAAACCTCCCCCAAAAGACCAATTCAATAGATGAGATCCCCTCACACTTATAAGTTGTACTTTTTAGTTTCTACAATCGATGTGGAACTATTCCCCTCACACATGGACTGTGTACTTTCACAACCATAAAGTACAATGGGATGTGAAATGTATCAATTGTTAGATTGGATCTGGCCGCATGGCTACGTCTAAACGGGTTTACTTCCCGAGCTTTAAGTTCAAACGGACTGAACACAACTAAGCACATGGGCTGCTACATGCAAACTCTAAAGTAATAGCCTTATAAGTAGTATTTAATATTTTTCTTCAAAAAACAAATCCAATAGATAAGATATCCTTCGTACTTATAAATTATATTTTTTTCTTCTCACAACTATACAACCGATATAGAACTATTACCAATAAAGTTGGCATACATTTGTCCAACGCAAAATTCTTCGTGAAAGGCCAGCCATCCCTTTCCTAGCTCGCTACGGTAACGATGCTACAGTAGAGCAGTGTTTTTGCTGCAGCTTTCAGGAACAGTGCACGACTGATTTTCCACGGTCGCTACAGTATTTTGCCCCGTCTCTTCTATTGAGTCGTCTTCTCGAAGTTGCTTGTTAGAATAATATTTTTAATATGGTTAACCAAAAGTCATTACTCGCAGCGAATTAACCACTTCTGCCTTGCCCTCTCTCGGTTTGCACTGTGCTCATGCAAAGACAGAGGATCTGGTTTCCTCTGCTATGCACGCAAACAAAATCCTCGTCTCGCTCATTTCCACTTAAATTTCTGATTTATTTTTCAGTGTTTACAAATTTCATCTTTTTTGAACTTTTGGTTTTTTTAGCTTTTCGCCGGTTCTTTAAATTTAATTTAATTGTACCAAATAAGCCATATTTAGCCAGCTACAATATAATTTCAATCATAAATCGCTATTTTTCGGACCAACCGAGCGAGGTCGGCCCTGCCTGACATGGTAAATTTCTGACATGATAATAGAAAAGGCAACACCAACAACTTGATCGGCCATTCGGCCTCCTCACACCTATAAATTGCCACCGAGTAGCATGGCACTTAGCAGTTACCACTCCAACTTGATAAAACGATCGAGACGATGGCAACAGATGGCCGCCTTCCCCTGGTCCTGTTCCTGGTCATGTTTGGGGGGCTCGCAGCGAAAGGCACGGAAGCCAAGGTTCTCGCCCTCGTCTATGGCGTAGTGCCATGCAGCACCAGCTCCACCAGGACCTCTGCAGTATTCCCTAGTAAGCTATATATCTATCTATCTAGGCTGAAGCAAATCGAACCTTACATATGCATCAAAACACCATTGCAAATTACACAAGTACGTAACAACATATGGCTAGTATATATGTTTATTTCAGAATTATATGTTTTCTGCAACCGTGCATGCATGCATGCAGATGCTAGCGTGCAGCTGGTGGTCAGCGGCAAAGACGACGACATCTCTGTCCCCGGCGCGACCACGACGACGAACAACATGGGCCAGTTCTTGATAGCACTGAACGTGACCTCGGAAGAAGAGCTCTATGCCTCTCTGGTGAGCGACAGCAGCAGCAAGGTCAAGGTGGTGGTCACCACTCCCCCGGCCGCGTGCGACGCGCTTCTCCCCGCCGTCGGGACGTTGGCAGCGCCGGTGCACCTGATCGGCTCCAGAAGGCTTGGTAACTCTGCCATGGACATGAGGCAACAACTTAACGGTTTCCTTGACGAAGCTGGTAGGGCAATCAACGACCTCGGTAACGTGCTATCCGGGGTCATCGCCGACGTCGCAGTCGGCGGCTTCGCCAGAACGACGCGCGGTGACAGAAACCTCCTCGCTGGAGCTGGACTACTAGGCGCAGGCGACGGGGACGTTGATGCGTTCGGCGTATTTGGCGTCGGAACCTTCTCCTACTCCGCTGCATGATAATTGTTGAACCTCCGCTAGCTAGTACTGGCCGGCTAGTGGCTATACACATATATTGATGAATAAATCTGTAATCAAGGCCAGATCGAAGTGGTACTTATTGGTATGTATGTCCACCATGCACCCATGCGCGTGGCTAGCTTACGATATGTACGCATGTACGGATGCTCCTCATCCTAAGAAATAAGAAACAAGTCTTCATTATGGAGTACACACATATATCTTCATTGCTTGCTTGAAAGCCGTCCGATGCCACTTGAATCCGGTCGAACTGGTCGTACATCATCCGATACTTTATTGCTTACTTGAAAGCCGTCCGATGTCACTTGAATCTAATCGGACTGATCTGAAATTATTCGGAGCCAATTGAAACAATCGGGAAAGACCAAAATCAGTCGGAACCAACTAAAATCACTCGGAGCAGAGCAAAACTGCTCGAAACCGACGGAAACCACTCGAACGTGAAAATTTCGACTGCGATCAACAGAAACTTTCATAAGCACAGAATCCAAAGCAATCTAAATATTAACTATTTATCATTACTTTATTTACGATCATATATAGATCTAACACTCTCCTTAAGCCTGAATGCTAGTGTATAACTATACGAATAATTTACATTTTCTTAATAGATTCTCCTGAGGGGTCCCAAGAATTCTGATAGACAGTTATGTAGTTTTTTAAACTAGAAAGTAGCAACTTGCAATGCCCAAGTACAGGATTGTCATGCAACCCAAAACCGTGGTCCTGAAGCTTAGAGCTGCTCCAGAATGCAACTTCCATGTTCCATCCAGTGTGAACAACGATCAATCAGAATTCAGAACTCTGGCAAAAGTACAGCATATGTATTGGTGATATTATCTTTACTATTATAAAAGAACGAGTTGGTAGTTGTACGTTCATTCTCCTCTAACTGCTCTATTCTCTCAACTCCTCACTATTCTCCATTTTCCAACCGATCAGAGCAATTCTTTTCTATAACACGATTATCTATACATTCAATGAGTTCCGTTGCAACGCACGAGTACGTAACTAGTATATAAAGAAAGAGAAGTTTGTGATCGTCGGTGCATTCTCCTCTCCTCTCTCTATAGCCATCCGATTTGATCTAGACCATTCGTCTCTTTTCTTCTCTCTCAGATACAACCGCCCACCCCATATTTTTGCCACCCTCCTCTCTGTCACTTGCTCTCCAATGTTTGATGTGTGATATTGGCCAGCAGTAAGTTCCGTCTCACTATTTTTATGACTCCGTTGCAACGTACGGTCTCTAACTAGTTAGAGTTAAAAGTACATCATATATATATTGGTATTAGAGTATATCATAAGACATCGCAATTTATTGCCGGAGCATTCATCTTTACACAAGAACTCGATGCGGCTAGAGGCAAGCAGCTTTAGTCGCCTCAGACTATTTACTTACATCTCTAGTCCAAGTCTCGTAGAGGAAGATAAATTACTCCTATGTATGAACTAATCAAACGCAAGAGTAACAACTAAATGGAACATTTTAAAGCAAAGCACAGCATTTCATTATTACATATCAAAGCTCCAGAGCTCCAGCCCCGCCTCCTGTTGCGGCGGCAGCTGGTGCACGTACGCCACCGTCGGAGCCTCCTCCGGCGCCAGTGTCACCGGCAGGTCCGGCACGGCATCCGCGACGTACGGCTGGTGGAAGAAGCCCGCCATGACGGCGTCGTAGTCCATGATGGGCTCCTTACAGGGCATGGCCATCCTCGTCGCGTCGTGGTCGGCCGGGTCGGGGGGCGGGTACTCCTCGTTGGGGAAGTTAACCTTGGCCTTGGCCCCACGGATGCGGCGGGCGGCGCGGTCGTATGCGCGCGCGGCCGCCTCGGCGGTGGCGAAGGTGCCGAGCCAGACGCGCGAGCCCTTGGCCGGATCGCGGATCTCGGCCGCCCACTTGCCCCAGGGCCGCCGCCGGATGCCACGGTACGGCGTCTTGTGCTCCCGCTTCTTGCTCGGCTCTGCAACTACACATGCTGATGCACCGTTCAAGTTAGCGAACGAGTGAGACCTCTTATGCGAGTTGTACGTAGCATCTACTAGCATATATATACGCTCATGTCATGTGGCACGTTGCGATGCGTCGTCAGAAATGATGTTACCTTGGTCGGGTGTAAACGTGCAGGCGCCGGTCAGCTCGGAGCAGGGCTCATGGTCGGCAGGGACGTCGGAGTCGGCGGCGCGGAGGCTCCTCTTATTGCCACCGGCCGCGCGGTGGTCGCGCTGCGGGATCAACTCGGAAATGATGGCGCCGCCACACATCATGGCGCTCGCGCGGCGTGCAAGCTTGCTGCGGTGGTACGGCTCACGAGTGTGCGCGCGTGTGACGAAGAGAGGGAGAGCCCGTGCGCGCGCGTGGATACGTAGGGAGGAGGTGTGACGTGGGACGAGCGGCTTGGTGGGGAGCCGAGCCGTGTGTCGAGCGCGTTTATATAGGGGCGAGGCGCGGATGGATGTGGTTGTAAAGGGGCGCGTGGATGCCTCGGTGGAACGGCAGCTTCCTCGGACGGGCGAATCGGTGGATTTCTTCGTCCAAATTCCGGAGCGGTCGCAGCCGATGCCGCCGTTGCTTTCTGCGTGGTAAAAGTGTAACTCTATTTAGGGCTTCTTTAATCTACACGAATTTCAAAGGAAATTCATAGAATTCAAGAATACAGAGGAATGGATACTGGGTAGACATTTGATTAGTAGGGATCACTCAACTATTCACTCCCCAAGAAGCCGTAAGAATTTAACAGGAAAAGAAGCATCCTGTCCAACTGAATAGAAAATTTCCTACGAGCTCATACGTGCATGTAACATCTCGGCCATATCAAATTAGGTCCCTAGGGTATTACAGTGCGTGAGGGGGACAACGGAAAAGGACTCACCGTCGCTACCATCACCATAGTTGAAGCTCGAGCTACCACGCCACCTCCGCCGCCGCTTGAGCTACCACGGTGCCATTGCCGCTCGAGCTTCAACGTCGCCACCTGCCTTGATCCGCCGCTATTCAACATCGCCTGGCTCAATTTGCTATCACCTAGCACCACCTGCCTCAATGTAGCGCCACGCTACCTCGATCCGTCGCCATCTAGATTGAGTTTGCCTCAATCAAGAGGTGCGTCCGTGGACCAGAAAAGGAGAAAGGATAAGATTGGTGCAGTGTGATTTTAGCGGACCCACTGGTAGTGACTAGAGGAAGGGAAAAATTAATGTTCAATTAGACTAAAAACAAATAAAATTATTGTTCACTCTAAAATTCCTATATTTTTCTCTTTGTAGAATCAAACACCTAATCCTACTGCACCTCGAATGTTCCTCCCTATATTCTGTGAAAGAGGACCCGTGTGCGTCAAAATTACCGCTCATCTCCATGCTACAAACTTACACGTGACTGATAGCAGCTAGTGCCAAAATAAATTATAGACGAGAGATAGGGCCGGCCGCCGGGCCATCTTTTACTTTTCGAGTAGAAACCTCGGCCGTCGTAAGCTTTTAAAACAACTCTTCTTTGACTGATATCTTTTTTACAATTAATAGTCTTTGCATGTATTTTTTGAAATGATAAAAATACTGATGTGAATAACATATATAATTTTAGACTTAAAAGTCATTTAGAAAAGACATCTCGCTTATTTTTACTTAAAAAAACGAAGCTAAAAAAAGTTAATAACCAGAGGAGTACTCACACTATGAGAACCAGCTGCTGATAGTGGTCGAGCTAAAAAGGCCACGTTGAAGGCGCAAATCAAGGTCCTGTGTAGATCTTTCTAAATTATCCCGTCATCCTTTTTACGTCACAAAGAAGTGCCCAGTGACTATTTTGGCGATGAGCATGGTGTCTAAAGAAAATTTCAAAATAAAGTGTTCCTAAGACCAACCGTGTAGCAATAACTGCGAAAACTAAGCACTTCCGCAAACTTAAATTTCTGGAAGTGCTTAAATTACAAATGTGATGTTTATTGACAGGTTTCATAAAATGTCCCTGAGAAAAAATTTTACTTTCAGAACGCGACAAGCAACTATTTACTTCATAGACATGACAGAACTGGCGATAAAATAGTTATGGTTACGTCAGTCGTATACCAGCAAACGAGCAGATTACGTTAGCAAGTGAGAGCAAACGTACACAAGCAGATCACGGGATAAAAGAAGCGTAATATGTTACGGGAAAGCATTCTAGAAACGAAAAAAAAAAAGAAGGCAGAGGATCCTAAGGAATCCGTCTGGAATCGCGCCTAATCCACCTGGCCAGCTCACGAAAGCAGCGTATCATGCATACATATATATATATATATGCCCACCGAATGCTGCGGCCTTTCAACGCGCTGAATCATATGTTTTGCCCATAGATTCGTCTTTTCATTTGGCCGTTGGTTTGATGCACATACATGTCAGGTGATTGGTCCCTATAAAAACATGTGTTACTCCGTATTAGCCATTAGGTTTTATGTGAGGAAAAAAAACAACACTTGATATTCCTAGGGATTTCTTGCAGCTACTGCAAAATTTGGCTTGAACAGACGTTAGCACTGCTTTAAACAAACTCATCTTCTAACATCCTATTAGCACCAGCTAATTTCCAGGATTTAGCAACAGACATTGCTTTTAGTCGAAAGCATATCACAGCTCCATGCCAAATTTAATTTTGACACCTTTTGGTTCTTAAATGATTATATGTGTCCTAGTACTATAGGAAAAGAATAGCGCTTTCTCCATTAACTAGTTGCAACAGCCACCTTTTTTGAGGCGAAAGGAAAGACAGAAGCCAGGAGGGAAAAAAAATGCTGCGCTAAACATCAACTTCTTCATGATTCCAAGACAATTTAAAACCACGGTCCTTATGGTTAACACACGGCTAATCCCTACCAAAATTCGAAAACGATGGGCAGCTAAATAACTTATTATTCAAGTATGCTGGAAACTGCTCGTAAGAGGAAAGTCTACTTGAGAAAAAATAACAAATTGGGACAAAGTAATCAGCTGTAATCATACCATGACTAGAATGTGAAAAACTTACACAAATTATAAAACAGACACACTGACTTCATAGAGAACTGTATAATAACATAGCAAATTGTACTACTAGACTCGAATATACACTAAGGACATGTATAATAGTATAAACAATTGATGTCTATAACATCCATCTGTGTCACCTATAGACAACGCATCTGTGTCACCTATAGACAGCGCTAAAGATAACTTGTACAGTATGTTGTCTTTATACATTGCATTGTCTTTTAATGCTTGCATAGACCTAAGAAACATGGTGATCAATTCTAATTTTCATCTTTGTAAACTACTTGCCTTGATATTTTTTTTATCGTGAACTGATTGCTGTAAAGTACGAACTCTTAGGTGTTAGCCACTGAGGGCAGTTTGGAAATTTCCCAATTGTGAAAAAGGAAACAGAAGGGGAAATGCAGGCGGGGCCGACCTGTCGGTGAGCCGCGCGAAGAGATAAGGGGAGGAGATTTCGTCTTCCCTCTCCGTACGCATCCCATGCGCGTTCCCGATCGCAGAGGTGGAGTTCACGGACAGGAGGAAGCCGATCACGCGGGTGACGGACGGCGGCGGCGCGGACCGGTTGGCAGACGTGCCCGGGAGAATGGAGGAGGACACGGTGGACGCGTCGCTCGCGCGCGCCGAGGCCATGTTCCGCGAGGCAGCACCGCGCGGGAACTTTTATGTGCCGTGCCCTTGCGTCTAGGCCCTGATGGCCCATCTTGCGTCTAGGTCCAGTCGGCCAACCCATCTGCCTGGACTCGTCAAAATGGCTGGCACGCTTCATCCCTATGGCTAAAGCGACCGTCAGGCTTCAGGTGACAGCACAGTTTATACACAGGCTACGATTGCAGCGGGAAGATTGCATGTGCCATAGACTCATGAGCACAATCCGTATGCCCATGATTGTTCGTTCATATGTAGTACGTACCTTGCGGCTTCAGCGCTACAATGGCAAATACTACACACATGCCACTCAAGAGACAGATGCATGGTAAACTTACTAGCAGAGACTCCATACAAATGTAACCGTTCCAGAAAAAAAAAACTATACATAAAAGAAAATAGAGAAGAAATGTCTAAATTAACCGGGTAGAGCGACGCAATGCACATGTACGTCGCGCCTCGGAGGGATCCCCTATTTTGTGGCCACGGGGGCACGGCAGAGGGGACACGTCGTGTTGCGCCGGAGCCACGTCGCGATGCACTCCTCATGGAACCCGTGGCCGCAGCCCGGCAGGAGCCGCCCGGCCTCCCGCTCCTCGAACTCCGACAGGCACACCGCGCACTCCGCCGCGCCGGGCGACGACGCCATGTGCACGAACACCGGGAGCGTCGACAGCGGCGCAGCGCGGCGGGGCCGCTCGACCGGCGCGGAGGATGCCGCGGCCGCCTCGCTGTACATACAGACGAAGCGTGCAGTGAGGCAGAGGAAAAGGAGGACGGTGCTGGCGGCCACCAGGCCCGACACGCCGACGCCGGAGAGGCTCCAGCCCGGCGCCGCCTGCGAGAGAACGGACGGGGCAAGAGCAGGAGCAATGCCGTCCATGTCTTGCAACTCAAGAGAAGAATCAACCGGCGCAGGAGCAGAGCAACAACCTGCGCGTAAGTGTGTATATATACGCAGAGGGTGGATTTGGGTCTTAATGGCGTGCGTTACTACTTGAGTTGCTATTTTTTTTTATTGCCGCTACAAGCCATTTTTAGCGCTGACCAGTACGTGCTACGTGTTTTGCACGTTTACAATACCAGGTGGCGCATTGTGATCATGCTAGAGAATGATCGTACCGATGCTACTGGTACGGTTCTTGGACCCCACATAGCGTGTGTCTTGATCTCAATAAAGAATCCATGATGGAAACAAAAAAATAATATATCTCAATTCCAATCGAATGGAGTGTGGGACGCAACTGAGAAGATTGGGCTTCGTCTGAAGTCAGAACATGCGAGCGGCATGTTGGATACAGAAAAAGAGAACTATAATAGTAAAAATCGAAGTACAGATTATTCATATTAGAGACGTTATCAAAGATAATTTAGAGAAATTATAAAATAATTAAGAAAAAAATTGCTAAATCAAGATGGACTTGCCTCTCACGTGGGTTGCCTGATGGGATACAAATATTACAAATCTGGCCGAATTAAAAGTATACATACATATTATACCTAGTACATACTATTCTTTTACCAAAACTTTTAAATATTCAACTGAAACATTCCCCTTCGATGGTCTTAAGTGGCACCCATGAGTCGAACCAACACAAGTTACACAAGACCGAAAGCGTGTACGGTAACCGTGTTAGTCGCCAGGAAAATACCAAACCCTTCAAAAACGTAAACCATTTCAAAAAAAACTGGCCAAACAATGTATCCTGGACTCCTGGTATGGCTTCAGCCAAAATCAACACCCTCTGACCATCACAAACATACATCACAATACACAAGCAGCAATACCCCCTGACGGGTAACGGGTAAAGGAGCTTGAAGACACAAACGCTGGAAAGAACCGACACAAACCACGCAGAAATTTTAACTGTTGTAAAACTAGGTTCATAAACAAAACCAGATAGCTGTTTAAAGAAACTCTGCATAAACATCTCTGCTACATCTAACAGAACAAACATGATATGATATTCAAGGTTTCTGAGACATGACACTTGATATAGAACAAAACAGTTCTGACGCTCCAAAACTAGGCCAATCCTTCGTAGTACCAGACAGCTAAAGCTTCATGTCAAAGCTTCATTTCTTCGCTTTCTTTGGTGCCCTGTAACATTGGAAATTGCATAAAATTAGCTCGAAACATGAATAAATGATCAAAAGAAAAAAAATTTAAAATACTTACGCTGCTGCAGTCGGAGCTGGAGCCACAGCTGCTGGGGCAGATTCTCTCGGGCCCTATTTGCAGAAAAGCACACATTTAACCAAAGGTTCTAGCAAAAAAACCCATTGTTCTGTTAAAAATACTAGCAGACTTAAATCATGTCACTGCCTTCAAAAAGAAAAGGAAAAATGGATCACGTCTGCCTGCAACACTTGAAGATTTATAGGTAATGCCAAATATAAGTCAGCTTGGGAACTTGCCATATTCAGCATCGTCCAACCAATAATAAAAGTTTATCCATATTAGAAACTTCCACAATTTGTTGGTCAACAAGAGAAGAACATAATTCAAACACTAATTTCTCAAGCGACAAGATAAACCTCGGTATCAATATTATGCCGAAGCAGGCACATCTCATAACATGAGGAAATACAAGCTTGAGTCAAAACATTAACTTACCTGAGCCAACCTCTCCTCCCTCCTGGCAATCTTCCTTTCTCGGCTTGCCTTGCTCTTAGCACGCTTGGCCTCAAACTGATCTGAAAGGGTCTTCTCTCTTGCCTTCTCAGCCTTGGACTTGTGGATACTCTCCATAAGGACCCTCTTGTTCTTGAACATGTTACCCTTGACCTTCATGTACATGTCATGGTACATGTGCTTGTCAATCTTCTTGGCCTCACGATACTTGCGCAGCAGGCGCCTCAGGACTCGCATCCTCCTCATCCAGAGAATCTTGGTGGGGAGCCTAGCCTCCCTGGTACCCCTACGCTTACCTGTACAAAGTGCAGAATCACATATTACACCGCATATTTACAGACGTGAACACCATTATGCCAAAAAAAAGTACATTGCAGTTATTTACCATATCCTGAGTGACGCCCCTTCTGCTTCGCCTCATGTGCCCTCCTTGCACGGGACCTCGAGTGTATCTTCTGAGGCTTCTTGATGACGAAACCATCCTTAACCAACTTTCGGATGTTCTGCCCTGCAAGTTTAAATAAAATAATCTGTCATGTTGGTGTTCAGTTAAGAAGCAATAGAACAAATACTGCATAACAACAGTTGAGTAACAAGGAAACAAATAACTCCAGCAGATTGAACATAATCGCAACGATCAGCAATCAAGCATGCACACACAAGACTACAAATATAAACATAACAAATGCGAGTTATAAAGAAACATGTAACAGCATCAACATGGCTGAAATTATAACTCCAAATTTCAAAGTACACATGTAGAATGCAGATACTTTAATAAAAAGAGAATAACAAAGAAGCCGATAGCTCCACTAACTTGACCGTTATGATAAGACATGGCAATCCTGTGTACACAGGCCGGCAACTCCATAAGCTCGGTCGTTACAACATGTGCATGCAGAATTGCCAGGAGCTACAATCATGGTTCAGAAAATGGGGCTACAAATTTCATTAACATTAGACTTTTGTTAGTATTGGGCTATTGGCAGTGTTACATGTGCAAGCAGGATTGCCAGGTGTTATAACTATGGTCAAGCTAACCAGGCTTCCTATTTCCTTGTGAGGTAACTTTCGTTATGCATGTTTTGGCAGTCTCTGCATATCTCAACATGCAGGCATAATGCAATGCAGAAATGGATAATATATCAGTCCACTTACACCAGTATTAGAAGCAATTTGATGATTGTGAATGTATAATACATAACACCATGCTTATTAAGGCTAAGTGTCGCCTAAGCGGTAAGGCGGTCCGGCGTGGCAAGGCGTCGCCTCCGCCTAGCCGCTCGTGCTAAGCGCCCGCCCGCGCCCGCGTCTCAGGCTGCCGTCTCCAGCCGCGCGCCACGCGTCACCGTCTCCAACCGCCGGTGGCGAGCGGTGGCGTCGCGATAGGGGAAGGCGGCGCGGCAGCAGGGAGACGTGGAGCGGAGTGCCGGAGTGGCTACCGGTGAAGAAAGAGAGAGAGAGGCGAAGAGAGAGAGAGAGAGAGGCGTGAGCGAAGAAAGAGAGAGAGGCGGGGCGTTCGACTGGATCTGGGGGCGGTCAACTGGAACTGGGGGCTGCGGCGGCCAGCTAGGGTTAAATGTGTTTGGTATTTTTACAGTTTAGTCCTCAGAGGTTTACGAAATTACAATTAGGTCCTTCTAGGTCCTCCTCTTTAGATTTCTTCTGATTTAGTCCTCTAGAACTCCGTTTTCTTCGCCTTATGACATATGTAAGGCATCGCCTCGCCTCACGCCTTACCACTTAAAAGGTGTGAGGAGGGTGGGTCACCTTACCGCCTTAATAACCTTGCATAACACACTAACACAGCATATCATCTACTAGAGCAGAAAATTTATACATCTCATGGGAATTCAAGGAAAACGTGTACTCGCCCATGAGCGTGTGCGTAAATAAGCAACACAGGCGTGAATGGCAGTAATATGGATTCCTAATAGCAGCACCAGCAACTACGGAGGCAAGCCAACAAATTTAACAACGCTAGAAGCATAAACCGAACAGGTTTTTTAACATTGGCATGGGCAACTCCATCTAGATGGCCACCATCATTAGCAGCAGCGTGCTACAAGGAACTACACGGATCGCCATAGCTCATCTACAGTGTTCTAAAAAGGGGTCTACTAGACCGTATACTCGGCCACCTGTTAGTCAGTTATCTGCATAATCGGGCTGGTTGTACCCTATAATAGGCCGATTATGCCGTATAATCGCTACTAGGTTGGGTGACCGGACCGGTTACCGATTTTTAGAACCTTGGTCAGATCATCTACTACCAGAAATACCACCGGAGGGGTATGAATGAATCTAAGCATCACAGTCCATATCTAACACTGTTCTTAAGAAAAAAAATTTAAAACCATAAAACAATCAGTTGCAAAGGAACATTAAACATGCCCATCCACTGCTTAGATGATCGAGGAGGTAGAAGCAGCACAAGCAAACATCGTTCTATCCGCTTGGAGCTATCCTAAACCGCACAGATAACCACCTCACCCACAGATCTACACAATGACAACCCACAGAACATCAACCGACGACAGATACACACGATAAGCGGCATGCGTGGAGAGAGAGCGAGAGGAGCTAGGGGAGGGGAGCGCCTTACGGGAGTTGGCCATGGAGATCTCGTTGACCTCATTGGGGTCGAGCCAGACCTTGCCCTTGCCGCACTTGAGGACGCTCGCGGCGAGGCGCTTCTGCAGCTTCAGCGACACCATCTTCGCTGCCGCTCGGCTCTCTCCCTTACCTGCGGTGTGGTTGTGGCAAGGGTTTGGGAAGTGCGGCGCTGGCGGCGTCTTATATCTGATGGGGATTAGGGTTTCCGTGGCTCTCAAGTTGGGCCACGCTTTCGTTCTATGGGCTCTCTGACCGATCTCTTGGGCCTACGGCCATTTCTTGGGCCATTAAAAAAGAATAGCTCCAAATATATTTTTCATTTTTGTTTCAGCAGATTTGCCTTATCCCATTGTCATTGAGATAATGAGATTTACTCTTGGTAGTAAATAATACTCCATCCAATTTTAAATATAAGTTATTTCAGTTTTGGACATGGAAATTAAGGCCTAAGACAAATGACTTAGTGTCATTAATTTATTCCAAAACTTTACCAACCTCTCTCTTAAGCATGTGTGGACAGGAGAGAGATTAGGAAGGAAGCCTCGATATACAAATGATAATATGACAATTTATCCAACAAATTTATGATAACGAGGTACATGACATGTGTGTTTTGAAGTTGTAGAGCGGCCTATATTTCGATAAAAAGTTTATAAGCTAAAACGGCTTTTATTTCCCCGGATGCGCACTTAAATCTGCTTCTTTTTCCCCCTTCCTGTTCATCCGTATTCGAGACCCAAATATCTCTGTATTTGTAATCTAACTTTTTTTATCTCAAGCCAAACCATACCAGCATATCTACTTTTATCATCGTGCATCAAATATCTAATGTTCGTCAGTAAAAATCTTCCTGAAAAGGCAAGCCTGGCTTAAGGTCTTCCATGCTTCACGCATAACTATCCAGAGGTTTAAAATGGACATTCACGAACAGGTTTAGCTTACTGATAACAAACTCCCACAAAAGACACTCGATTGGGCTGAAAAGCTGTGGTTTATAGCTGAAATTACACCGTAGATGTGCTGAGTCCCCAGATGCGCACTTTATTTTATTTATTGGCTTTTCTGCAGAAAAGCCCATGAGGCCCATTACAGTTGCCATAGTCCTCCTCCTCATTAAACTACGTGTAGTGGGCTATCTTTCACTCGGCCCAGTATGTAGCTGGGCCTAGTTGAGATCGGCTGCTTGCACAGTTGCTCCATGATTAGTCTTGAATCCAGCGTGTCTCGCTCGGCATTCCAATGATTAGTTTTTGTTTCGTTTTGACGGCTAACCGCGTCCTCCTCTGGTTTTTAATTTGCGTGTGGTTCTGAATGAATCTTCTAGTCCAGCCACGTATGTGTTTTGACTAAGGGCCTGTTTGTTTCAACACGGCATTGCAGCATTCTCCTAGAATCTGCGGCTCAAACAAAGGTCGATTTTCATCCAGATTCTAAGTAGCCGGAAGCTACGAATCCAAAAATGAACTAGTAGCCAGAAGTGGGGTTATCCACTTCTCCAGATTCTCCGTGTTGGATTCCCGTGTTGAAACAAACAGGCCCTAAAGCGATCCAAATTAACCAAAACACTGTAATGAAATCAGATAGCATCCCTCACTTGAACCAAACATATTTAGTAATGATTACAGTGTATTCCCATTAATTCCATTAGCGTCGACGTGACAAGATCTGAACCAAACGCCACCTGCGTAGTGGGCTATGTGGCACTTGGCCCGGTGTGCAGTCGGTCCTAGCTGAGATTGTTTCGCTTGCTCGGCGTGGCTCCATGATTAGTATTGAATCCAGCGTGTCTTGCTCCAGGCCAGGGATGAGGCACTCCGTCCACACACGACAGGCGTCATGATCCATCTCTCGTCTCTGAGCTAGCTAGCTGCTTGAGCGCTTGTTCATACATGCAGGCATGCGTGCATATGTACGTACGCGTCGGTAAGCATTGGCTAGCTATGACTGCGAGATGTGACTCATCCTTGCAGCAGTAGTACTCCATATGAGCAACCAGGCAGCAGAGGCAGGCAAGCTGCGCTAGACGGATACACATGCACCGCTCGCTCGCCGTGTCATGTGACCGCGCGCTACGTATTGCGCCAAATCGCACGTGAATGCAAATGTACCTACTTCGCAGGCAGACAGAGAGAGAGAGAGAGAGAGAGAGAGAGAGAGAGCTGAGCCTGAGCGCGCGGCCGTCACGTGACGTTTGGAACTGGTGGCACGTCGCCTGGCCGCGGCTGCCTACCGATTCGAGAATCCTATGACCGGCCCTGCGTGTATGCGTACACGTGAGCGCCATGCACCATACACACACGCCAATGTACTATTATTAAGCGTTGTCTAATACGCAAGGGATAGATTTATACGGCCTCCACGCGGAACTGGCTAGCTCCTACTGATCGCGACGCTGTGCTTGTCCTGATTTTTTCTTCAGTAAAAATATATGCACGGTTAATTAGAGTGATTTGGAGGGATAAACTCACGGTTTCAAATCGATTTGTGTGTGTGTATATATATATATATATATATGGATGGATGGATGGACGACAACGTAGGTCAAGTTGGGTTGTCGTTGAACAGAACTTCGGGCGACAGGAGCAACGCAGTAAACGTACGTATCTTGTTTCAATTTATCTGCAACTTGCTTCACTCCGTCGCTCGCTCTCATCAGTACATACGTTGAAACTTCGAGCAAACGCTTATTATCGTTTCTGAGCTAGCCATTTATGCTTAAGCATGGACGTCGCCCTTGTCTTCGAGTCTCTAGCATGGATCACAAGCTATGGAATCTTAAGAAATTAAAGCTGATGTGCCAACTGTTTTTAGCTCTTGTCCATGATAATGACTCGCAAATTATCGAAGAACATGCCAAGAAATAATAATGATTCATTTGTGAAACAGCGCTAAATTTTTCAAAATTTTGCATGAATTGAAAGTTTTGCCAAAACAGTCCCTCTGTTGAAACCCGCATTCCAATCTCTGAGGCACTCTCAAGCCGCTACACCATCAATCTGCTCCCCTTGCCGTGTGCTGCGACGCCGTTCGTGCTCATATCGCCAACGCCCGTGTCAACAGCTACACAGCGCTCACGTCACCTCACCGACCATCTGTACCCCACCTTAACACCGTTGCTAACCATGCGCAGCTCCACTGTCGATCTACACCACTGCAGCCACCCATCGCCAGCTGCATGTCCCACTACCACCCTTCCTCCCACCGCTCTGGCCACACCGCGCCACAATCATTGACGCCTAAATCTCCACTGGTGAGCTCAACACCAAATTCCCACCACTGCGTCCTTTCTAATCTAATTGCTCGCATCCTTAGCATCTCCTCATCAATCATCACCACAAAGCTATCCCCTAGCTTCCCACCTAGCCTCGTCGCCCTAGCTCGCCATTGCCATGTGCCATCGCTCCACCACCCATGGTCACCATCACCATATCTCATCAAGCTGCCATGAGAGCGAACTCTAGCTCGTTCTTGAGCGATCTGGGCACGAGCTCCTTGGGCCACGAAGGTAGGGCGGTAAAACCAGCCCGAGTCATCTTTTGGTCAAGTCGGCCAACTGGGCTAGCCCATACTGTGCATCGCAGCACTGTTTATAGCCTAGCCCAACACTATCCACAGTCCAGCCAACACTGTTCACCGACAGCCCAACATTGTACAACCCATTAATTTCAACCCAATAACACGAAAAGGCGAAGCTATGAGCTGATGTAAGAAGGAAGGTGTGGTAGGACCAATAACACGGTACCGATGAGTAGGGGGAGCTCGGAGGTAGTACAAACCTATGATATGAAGGGTTTGTGGGAACAGGAGATGTAGTGAAGCAAACTACATCACAAAGAAGCTCTCAGGTGGAGGGTCTGGGCAGGCTAACTCAGACACCACTGACACACATATTACAATGATGTGCATGATCCCCTATGGTGAGGGCACTCCCAAAGGTGGGAGAAAAACCAAAGGGGGTGAAACAAAAAAAGTGGAGCTGATCGACTTGGAGTGAGTTCTTGGTGGAGCACGGTGACTTCATCAGATAAGTGTCAACATGGAGATTGTTGAGTATGGTGACTCATATTCTAATCCTAATTGGACTTGGAGAGGTGTGCAATTGCTATATGAATCCTAATTGGATTAAGATTCCTATTTCTCTTTAGATTAAGATTCTTACTTTACTTTGGAGGATGACTAGGGGACTATATAAAACTGTGGGGTGTGGCTATAGAGAACCAAGCCGTAAACTAACTCATCCAAAGTAAAAGATGCACAAGAGAGTTAAAGGGTAGGTTATTTTTTAACACTATATTCTTACCTAGGGCAAGGATTTGAAGGTCTTAAAAGGCTCGAGAGGGTTGTGAGAGAGTGATAATTTCTTGTACTCTTTTGAGGCCGTGCTTAGGAATTTACGGTCGGCTTCGCCAAATCTTTATTTCTTATCATGATTATTTCAGTGCTATTATTTTGATTCTATTCATCTATTTTATTTTTGATACCATACATGCCCGTACCGTATCTCAAAACTCTAATATGATTTGCGAGCTGCTACACATAAGATAAAGTATCAGATTATAACACCCACCAATTGAGCTAGGCTCAGTTCCAATCGAAACTATAGTTATTAAACAAATGTCTTTGTTTCTCTAGGTCATCTGAGGTGCACTATACTGGCAACAATTAACAACAGCTAATTCAGTCTAAACTTACAAGTACACAGTATCGTTTTCTCAGTAGAAATCTTTCTTTAAAGAATCTTAAAGGAAAAATACAGAGGAATAGAGACAAGTGGACACTTCATGCATACGAGACAAAGGGTCAGATTTTACATGGATACGGCCCTAATGCGAGTACTTGCTCATCTAGGCATAAAGAACAAGCTTAGAACAGTCTGAGTTCACGAGATGTTTGTGAAAATTCCATGCGGCCAAATGTAACCACAGCACTCTGTCTGTCTCTCTCCCACACACACAATCTAAAAGTTATTAATGGTCAATTTTGGTTTCTGACTAATCTTTTTTTTTAATTCTACAAATTAAGAGACTCAGAATGAGTATAAATCTACTACAGTACTAACGCCTACTTACCAGCAACATTTATATTCCTGGACTCACATGAGTTACGCCAGTCGGCTCGGCTCGGCTCGTGAAGGTTCGTTAGGAAGGAGTCTAGGCTCGTTAAACTAACGAGCTAAAAGAGAGGCTCAGCTTGGCTCGTTGAAAAGCTCGGGCTCGGCTCATTATATGTAATATACAAATTGCATAATGTAATACAATTATGCAACCAGCAAGCTAATATGACCGAGCTATCACTGACTATCATAAGCATATATCTAGTGGCAAAATCAAAAGGAACCCTTAATCTACTGCCTACTGTGCATAATCGAAACACTATTAAAGCTGAACATATTCTGTTTTGACTTTTGAGTGTCTTTAAATTTTCTTTTTTATGTTTCAGATTTATTTTTCTGAATGATAACTTCTATGATTCTCTAGAGTGACAGTGAAATCTATGTAGCAGTAATCCTATGACTGAAATTACATCAAAAGGAAAGAGCATCTAACGCAGTATGTTCATAACAAAGTAAGGAAAACTTGTCAAGAAAACTTTAGTTTTAGTATGAGCAAATATGACATTTGATGGTTTCCTTTCCATATGTGAAATTAATAGAGAAAAGAGTAGCATGTACTTTAAGAATACCTCTTAATGACAAAAGAGATGTGAAAATTGGCATGCATGCATACTACTACTGCTGTCGCACTGGGCCATTCATGTCGTGATGGGTCAGAGATGCTACCGAGCTGAACCGACCGAGCCTACCGAGCGGCTCGTGAGCCGGTTTGGCTCACCTCATTAGCAGACCGAGCTAAAACCCTAGTTCGGCTTGGCTCGTTTGTGCCACGAACTGAGCTGAGTCGAATCTTTAACGAGCCGAGCTAACTCATAAGCTTCGAATTTGTTTGCCACCCCTACCCCTCCTAGCCAAGCTCCCGGAATGTGGGTGCGGAACGTTGCTGCCACCGAGACAGATTGAATGAAACACGACGCCAAAAACCGCAGGTTGATGGGATGGCATGGCGTGGGCAGTTCCCCATGCTAGCTATCAGCATTCGTCACATTCTCTCCCACGCAGGTTTCCAGCCCAATGCATGCATGTACAGGATCCTCCTGACCACTATCCACTCCCCTCTCTCCCTCTCCCTCTCCCTCTCCCTCTCTGTGTGTGTGTAACTAGTAAACACTATCATCCTTCGATTCTCAGTTAAACTAGCGAACACTTCAAAGTTGAAACTAGATTTGCTGAAGGCCATCATTTGCCTTGATGATGATCGGATGCTGCGCAGTGCGTGCCGTTGGAATGGGCACGCACAGCGGACCGGAGGAGAGGGTCCGCGTGCAAGAGATCCGCCGTCCTCGCGCGCGGCCGGCTGGGCACTGCACGGCGCGCATGTGATCGATGGAGCAGGGAGTGAGTCTATGGACCAGGGGGTCTTGGGTACGAGCGAACGAACAGTGGCGTACGTACGCTGCCTCGGCACGGCGCGCGCGCGCGCGGCCGAGGCAGAAACCCCACGCCCATGCGTGCAAGGTTCGGGGCCCAAAGGCGGGCGGCCAATGGGCAAGTGCGCTTGCGATCACGAGAGTACGCGCGTCCATGGCCGGGCGCGCGCGCGCGGTCAGGTCGTTGCGCTGCGCTGCGTGCGTATGCGCGGCCGGCTGCAGCACGGGAGGTACATGCATGCATGCTGCCTCTGCGCTTGCGCAGTGACACAAAGCACGCGCGCGCCACTGCCTGGATGTAGTGTAGGCACGCATCGACAGGGTCATGCATGTGAGCTAGGTAGATGGCTAGCAGCTGTGACCGTTTAGGCCGACGCTTCCCATTGGCCGGGCCGGCCTCCCGGGGGCGCGAGCTGATCACGTCCAAACGCTAACGTGCATGCATGCCCGATCACGTATTCATTCATAGGACTGGTTATTTACAAGACACGACGTCCCCTTGCCAGGTGTACGTGCTACAGTACGGGTATGTATGTACACCCCGTGAGAGCATAATGTAACTATCAAATCAAACAAGCTAGCTCGCAGATCAAATGAGTGCTGTTGGATGCAGCATGAATATATAGCCCGAACGCCAACTACAGTTCTCCCTTGAAAGATCTCCAATGCCAATGAAGTGGGAGGTAGAGGCAGCACCGACGCTGAGGGCAATGCCAATGAAGTGGCGTGGGGGCAAGGGCGGCTGGGGGTGTGAGTGGTGAGGTTAGGGTTTGGGTGTGGATGCGATAGGATTATATATGAACACTGACAAAATGCTTGACAACAGCTAGCGGTAGACCGACAATAGTCAGCAATCAGACCGGTTTGCTTGATAACAACACTGACAAAATGCAAACTTTGCACAATTCAAATTACAGCTTCATAAACTTAATACTAATTCATCATAACATTATTCTAAATTTTCTTACATGGTCCTTCACTAATGGATTATGTCTGTTCGATACCGTGCACACCGGATACGATGAGTTGGGCTCGTGTGTGGATACCATGTTACGAGTAGTACGTGGCCACGAAATTAAAATGCCATGCTGGCATGCTGCAGGGGGAAAGAGCCATGCAACCCGTGCCATGCATGGCAGCAAAGCTACAACGCACAGCGCATATTCCAAGCTGTCCACTCTCAGGCTCCATCTGTTTTTTTTATTGATTTATTATTTAGTTTTCTTTGGTCTTTCTTTTCTGCTAGCTTCATGCATACTTTTCTGTTTTCTACTGTGTATCTACATTTGGTCTTAACCTCAATGGTCTGTTTCTCTCTTATCCGTCGTCATTGACGCAATAGCAAGTCGGGAATCTCACTATTTTGAGACTTCCTTTCCCTTTCTTCTTTTTTTCAAATTCTTTCAAATCGATCGTACGTTAACTCTTTTTTTAAACCAAATCCTACGTTAACTTACGCCTTACCTAGGTGCTATATATATATGAACACCAAAAGATAACTTTATTGCATTGCCTCGACTACGCTACTGTGCAAAGTGTTGTCTAGGGATATATAGTTGTGTAAAAGAATAGCTATATATCCAGGCGTGAATCATAAAAATACTTCTATTTCATAACGATGTGGTGCAGAGTGCACGCACAAATTTCAGCTCAACTCGTCATTTAGTGTAGGCCGGAATATCTCCATAGTTTTGTAGCAAGGAAGCATATAACAGAATCACATTTGTAGACCTACGTACATGATGAGAGCAAGATCGTGTAGATATTTGGAACACACAGTAGACAGCAAGTGCTGTAGCACTAAAAAGGAAATAATAATAATAACAAACCATTATATATATATATATATGTCTTTAAATGAAGATCTCTCTATTCTTTTCCATGTGCTGTTTTTTCAGATCCAGTTTTTTTCCCCATCTACTATCTCCCTCTCTCTCGCCGTGCGCTTAGCAGGCGGCGGCCGGTGGCGGAGGCGGCGCAGCGGTGGCGGCGCGTGGCAACGAGTGCGTGCGGCGGCGGTGGCAAGGCGCATGCGCGCACGCGAGGCCATGGCGCGAGGCGGCGCGCGCAAGGGTGCGGCTGCACGCGCGCACGCAGTTATGCCGGTGGCCGGTGGGAAAGGTGTGGCCGAAAGGCCGTTCTCGTGGCCGAATGTGGTGTCGCATGGCGTTCCGCTTGGGCGAACGGCTGTTCGCGCGGCCCATGTTGTTCCATGTGTGTGTGCACATGAATTTCTGGGTTAGTCCCACCTTGCTAGCTTAACTTAAGAAGCACTTACATATAAGCCTAGGAGTTCCAATGGTAGCACATCTGGTTAACCGTTTTACGCGAAGCGAGGACGAAAGCGCAAGAAGGTTGCTACGTGTGCGTGGCCTATCTAGTATGGGGTTAGACCTAAGCCGATTTGGACCCTAGGGCGTTACAAATGGTATCAGAGCCGACTCTCATGGTTACATGGGCGTGTGCGGGTCAGGGGCGCGGGCATATGGCGCATGGCGCGTGTGGGCCTGTAGCGGACACACGGCATGGCATATGTGCTGGCACTGAACGCACGGACATGTGCCAAGAGGGGAGATCCTTATCATTTGCTCCAGTGTGGGTATGTTGGTCCGACGAGGACGTCGGGTCCTTTGAGGGGGTGTATGTGACACCCTGGCCCATATATGTGTGCATATGAATTTCTGGATTAGTCCCACCTTACTAGCTTAACTTGAGAAGCACTTACATATAAACCTAGGAGTTACAATGGTAGCACCTCCAGTTAACCGTTTTGCGCGAAGCGAGGACGAAAGCGCAAGTGGGTTGCTACGTGTGCGTGGCCTATCCAGTATGTGGTTAGGCCTAAGCCGATTTGGATCCTAGGGCGTTACATATATCTTGGATAACTCACTAATAAAAAGAAATGACAGTTACCTGGCCCGGGATTATCTATATATAGGGGGGATTTTCACTCACCTGGTAACATACAGGGGGCTGTACATTCTCGTTACACAGGATATTACACCCCGTCGGTAGTTATACAGTCGAGGACAAGGATGTGTCTGACTATTCTCGTATAACCGGGTATGTGAGATGTGATCGCCGACGCCCTTGCTATAATTTGCTATAACTGGCTATAACTTGTTAAATAATAATTATCTTTAATGATACTATTTCTGCAATCTCTATCTCCGATCTATATCAGTGTTTCCGGTAACCTAGTTTCATTGTCTTTAACATGTGTCAATTACTTGCTTACATTGCGTATTCTTTTCACATCTTACTTACATTGCTTATCCTTTGCATATCGTGTTTGCATTACCTGTCCTTTACTCACCGTGTTGCGACCGTTGTTGGGTACTTGCTGAGATTTTTAAATTTCACGTTTGCTCTTTCCATTCTCAGGTAAAAGGCCAGTGGAGTGATAGCAACATGCATAGGTGGGAGCACTCGAGTTTTCAACATTGTGGCTTGCCACCATTTATATCAATTTATTTATTCTTCATTTGATTAGAAGTGGACCGGTCCTATATTTCAAACATTTATTTCAGTTACCGTTGGTTCCCTAATAAAGTACCTTTAAGGTTTCAATTTTCTTATAATTTCTTTTGCTGCTTTTATTATTTATTCTTACTTTAGCGATGATGTTATATAGTATTATCCCAGATCGGTTGTATGTAGGGTTCTACAATAACAATATAGTATATGGCAATATGCAAAAATGCATGGAAACGAGAAAAAGGGAGAGTCAGAGCTAAGCCAAACTCAAATTTCAACTTGCTCCAAGGATCCCTTACAGCTGAAAATTGCCCTTACTGACTGCATGGATAGTATGCACTATGCCGAATCTTTTTTTCATCATTTTTAATTTGTTCCTATCATTCGACGATTAAATCCCTGAAAACCAGTAAGGTCACGTGGGTGGCGACCTCCGGAGGCCACTATAAAGCCATGGAAGGCCTCTTGATCCGCCTTTGAAGCAGTTTGCTCGCGGCCGCTCTCGCTCGCCTCCATTGCTCGAAGCGATCGAGAAAGGGGAAAGAGATCGAGAAACGCGAGAGATGATGTCGAGGGAACGCAAGAAGGCGGCTGGTCTACACGAGAAGCTGCAGATCCTGCGCTCCGTCACTCACTCCCACGCGGTAAGTATATAACTAACGCTTCTTTTCGCTTTTGCTCTAGTACGCATCACGCATGTGCATCTTTTGCTCCATCTGAATCGCTTTGCAGTACACCACGCACGCACACCTACTGCCTCTTCTTTTCCTATTACGAGCTAGAGGAGTAGTACTACTCAACTTGAAGCATACTTGTTGGATCTCCAAGATTTGCTCAAGTACAGCAAGGACTACCCATCATGCTATAGTAAAGCAGCGCGTGCCACGTAGGCTTAACGATAGAATACATCAGAGTCTGAATGATTAAGAGCAACCTTTTGTTTCTCGAGAACACGTGTCGTGATGTAATTCGACCTACACTTACATATGTACCTGAGCAGCAGATCGAATTTGAGCAAAATCACAGTACTTTGACTTGGTTTTGTTGTGATATATATATATAACAGCTGAGCAATACTTCCATAATCATGGACGCGTCAGAGTACATCAAGGAGCTGAAGCAGAAGGTCGTCAGGCTCAATCAGGAGATCGCATGCGCGGAAGACGCACCCAAACAGAGCTCCTTCCCGACGGTACAAACACACTCACCTATTACTAGCTCGATCTCTCTTTCCTTGCTACATAGAAAAATCTCTTCGATCGTGTACTGATCATTAATTATCCGGCTCTGAAGATTGTGTATGATCAGTATATAGGAGTGTAAAGCTTGTACGTGTATGATCAATACAAGTGTACCTGCACATACTTGCACATATATATGATGTATCATTCACCTGTATATATGTGTGTGTCCCCGGACTCAAATCAATGCAGGTCACTGTGGAAACCCTAGGGCACGGGTTCCTCATCAAGGTCTTCTCCGACAAGAGCTCCCCCGGGCTGCTTGTTTCTATCCTGGAAGCTTTCGACGAGCTGGGCCTCAGCGTACTCGAAGCCACGGCCGCTTGCGCCGATTCCTTCCGTCTTGAGGCTGTGGGAGGAGAGGTACGTAATAAGAGCTAGCTCAATCATTAATCTCCGGTCAGTAAAGCAGCAGCTCTTCTGTCCATACAATTCCTCAATAATTCGTGTCGCATCGCGACAGCGGCGACAAATGTACGTGCGATTGATAATTGGTCTGTCGAGAGCATATATACCTGTGCTGATGTTCGGTTTTTGCCTGCACAACGTTGCCGGAATCTGATGCAGAACCAGGTGGAGAATGTGGACGAGCATGTCGTCAAACAAGCTGTGCTGCAGGCCATCAGGAACTGCTCGGAGACCGGCGGCGAGCAGGAGGAGCTAGCGCAAAGAGGCGATTCGATCGTCGAATAGCATGTTGATCAAGACGATCGCTTATACCCCCTGCATCTCCGGCCCCAGCTCTTGCATGCCTCTTCTCTCGATCTACCCGAGATGGGGCTGCAAAGATCGATGTTCAGTGCAATCCGTAGCATTATCCCCGTGTACTGTTAGACGAAGGTATTTTATGTACGTAGTCCATGGCAAGGTGTAACATATGCTAGCTGTTCCTTGTACTGATCATGACTAAAATATGCTCATATTATTTGCCCTTTCCGGCGAATAGTGAAATCGGGATCACTCAACTTACGCGCTTCATATGCATCAAAAGTACGTACTTGAAGATACTGTGACAATGTAGCTTTTGTTGAGGAAATTTGCCTTATTAGTTATTAACACTCGTTACGTGTCCATGGATGTCTGATATAACTTACATACACTTATAGTAATAGCTGGCCCCAGGAAGAAGCAGGAATCCAATGAGCCAGGCAGGGTCAGTTTTACCAGCAAAACAAATCAAGAGTGACTCCAATAACCATGGAAAGCAGCCAATGAGAAGACAGGGGATGGGCTGGAGGACAACTGGGCGTGCATTGACATTATTCTGGCTTGATCTTCTCGGACAAAGGGCAAGGGTTAGCTCACGGCCGGCCACAGCTGTTTAGGCCACGATGCAGACGTGGTAAGAACTTGTCGATCGGGAGGCAAACAAGGCGTGGCATTTCTTTAGGGAGCACGCACGAACTAGAGGTGCTACTATGCGCTCGTGACCAATTCTCGTGAATAAGACAGGAACATCTTGGAGAAGGAATTGATCAAACAATGCTGCGATTGTCTCCAAGGACGAGAGGGGGAAGCAGAGAATATTACGTCCAACCATGTGGTAGCGAGTCGCGGGCCGGCCAGCTCAGCTTATCCGTTGAATGCTCTTGGCTGCCACAGGGCTTGTTCTTCCCAGCTTCTAAAAGCTGTTTATCGGCTTTTCTACATTAACTAATTTTTAAACAAAATATCTTTTAAGATAGGGTCTACTAGTTAGTTGTAGTGCATACTGTACCGACTTCATTTATATCGGCAAAAACCGCACGTGAGTTTCTGTTACTCTGTAATATCTCGCAAAAGCCACAAGCCGCAGTCAAAAACCATAAACTTCAGCCAAAAAGAACAGGCCCATATATGCGCCATGCATCCTTAACATGAGTGATCAATGAACCTGTTAAACATCTAGGATAGTTGTATTTTCACTATTGTTTAGTATTCTCATTAGTTCTAATGTTCTCACTAGAGATAGTGCTTAGTATTCACACGTGAGAGTATTCCCACTCTTTAGTATTCACACATGAGAGTATTCCCATTCAGGCGCTTGTATAGTATTCACACTCATGTATTTGTATATAAATAGATGATCAATAGAAGGCAAATATATGCCACTTGCAAATCATTCTCTTGATATCTTCTGACATGGTATCGGAGCATATTCTTCCCATCTAATGATAACCTCTACAAATACATCTGCTATCCATCCTCTCGTTGGAGTTGTTGGGGTAGGTGTTGTTTCTTTCATCATCAGTGGCAGTCTGGAATGCCTTCAAGCACAAGTTTGCGACTCAGTCTAGGGCGCATATTATGTAAATCCGACGACAGTTGATTACGCTTTAGAAGCATGTCATGACGATAATCAATTACTTCAATAAAGTTAAGAGCCTTACCGATGGGCTCGTCGCCGTCGACAAACCACTCAAAGAGGAGGTTATCATGTATCTTCTCATCGGCCTTGACAACTCCTATGATGCGCTAGAGACATTTGTCACCACTCGGACGGAGCCGATCGCCCTCACCGATCTCTACTCACAAATTCGTCTTGTTCTATCATTAGCAGTGCCATGCGGATGGTTACTTTATCAATCGGATATATAGAATGCATTTTTGCGTGGTGTTTCGGAAGAGAATGTGTTCATGCGATAGCCACCGGGTTATGAGGATCCACAGTTTCCGCATCATGTGTGCAAATAGGATAAAGTCTTTATGGGTTGAAGCAATTATTGCATGTCTGGTATTCTCGACTTAGTTCTTATTTACAAAAACTTGGTTTTGTTCCTTCCCAAGCTGACGCGTCCTTGTTCATCTATAATCATAGTGGCATGATCACATATATTCTGATTTATGTTGATGACATTATTGTAACTAGCTCATCTCCTCAGGTTATTCATACTTTGATTCAGAAATTGCAGTCCGAGTTTGCTCTCAAGGATCTTGGTGATCTTCATTACTTCTTGGGCATTGAAGTATGTCGATCAGGGAAGGATCTCGTTCCTGTTCATTCTAAATATTCCACTGACCTTCTGTAATGGACTGGTATGACAGCATGCAAACCGTTAACTTCTTCAATGTGGACAACTAAAAAATTGTTAAAGTTTGATGGGAGAGAGTTATCAGCTGCAGAAGCACATGGTACATGAGTATAGTAGGTGCTTTACAGTACATAATATTGACACGACCAAATATATCATATGCGGTCAACAAGGTATGTCAATTTCTGCATATGCCATTCGAACATCATTGGACAGCGGTGAAAAGAATTTTACGATATGTACGACACATAGTGAGTGTCAAACTCCGTATTCGCAGGAACAACAGATGATAGAAGGTTAACTAGTGGTTTTACGGTTTTCTTTGGCTCCAACTTATATCATGGAGTTCAAGGAAGCAAGCCACAATGGCGAGATCTAGTATTGAGGTAGAGTACAAATCTATTGCAAATACCATAGCAGAAATCATCTGGATACAGTACGAGATCTAGTATTGAGGTAGAGTACAAGTCTGTTGCAAATGCCACAACAGAAATCATCTAGATACAATCTCTATTGGGAGATCTTAGAATTAATCAATCACAAGCGTCTGTCCTGTGGTATTTTGGAGCCACATATCTTTCTGTTAATCTTATGTTTCATGTCAAAACTAAACATATTGAGGTGGACTTTTATTTTATTCGAGAACGAGTGGCAAGAAAGGCGTTAGAGATCCGGTTCATATCATCACAAGATTAATTAGCCGATGGTCTCACCAAACCAATTGGAATACACAATTGAAAATCCTACGACACAATCTCAACCTCTCCGTTTGTGATTGAGGGGGAGTGTTAAATAACTAAGATAGTTGTGTTTCCACTGTTATTTAGTATTCCATTAGTGCTGATGTTTTCACTAGATATAGTGCTTAGTATTTACACGTGAGAGTGTTCCCACTCATATACTTGTGTAGTGTTCATACTTATGTACTCTATATAAATAGATGATCAATAAAAAACAAATATGTATCAGTTGCAAATTTTTCTTTTGATATCTTCTGACAGAGCCTAACATATAGTTGTTTTCTGTTTCTTGATTTCTTCTCAATTCTGATGGTAAGTAGTCTAGATGACAGTGGTATCTTATAGCACTGCACTTAGCTTGTCATCAATTTACCTCCAAGTAGTAGTCACCTGACACCTATATGCATCACGAGAGGGATCTGCAATGCATGATGTCTGAAAGCCCAACGTTGCAGTGTCCTCTCGAGATATCAGAGACAATTCGCTTGAGTCCAGAGGCTCAGCAACTTTTCCAGCTCAGCCAGGTTTTGGCAGAGGTGAGATGTTGCCCATGAAGCGACAGGCATGGTACTAATCCACGGAATTCTGCAGTAGCCTCTGCTGGATTAGACATGCAGTTAAAACAAAGATCACCATTGGCCCGTGCAAGGATGTAGAGAAATGTATGCTGATTTGCGCATTCAACCAGTAATAAACATCGTATCAATGATTTCGAAATCTAATCATGCAAATATGCAATGCGAAATTTTGAATAGACCAAGGATAACGTTGCTGTTGCCTGGCAAACATAGAGAAAAGGCATGTTCTTGACCGATCCATTATATACGCCGGCAAAGAAGGATCCATCACTTCCATTCTATTTACTACATATCAACGACTAGAATTAGCGCACTATCCAGGAATGAGCTTGTGATCAACAGAGATCTGCTGTCACTAGCAGCAAACGCAGCCTGTAAACCTCAAACAGAGCTTGTTTGCAGACTCAACCCAATGCAGATCATGCCATTGTTGGGCACATTGGAGTTGACGAACTCTGAAAGACCAAGCCCACACGCTATTGAGAGAATTCGATTGCGACGGCTCGATGCTAAGCATGCATTGAAAACGAATCACCTTTTTATACGGTGAGAACAATGTTAGAGCGGGGGCACAAGACTCTCCTCGGCGTAGGGGGAGAGACGAGGGGGAATGGTCTGGACTCGGCAGAGTAGCGGCAGCGGCGGCCGTTGCAGTGCGCCGCCGGCGTGCGAGGAGAATGGAGAAGCGGGTCCTCGGGATGGGGGATAGGAACGAGTAGTACAACTGGGCCTGTAATGGGCCGGATTTTGAGGCGGCCTATCTATGGGTTCGCCAGGATTATGGGTTTGTTTGAAAATGTGAAAACTGAGGCAGAAGGACCTGATTGTTATTTCCTTGGGCATTAGTTTTTTTTTTCTCAGTGGTTCCTGGGCCTACCTTATGGATGGCGCTGGAGTTTCATCAGAACTTCACAGGTTGGGCCCTTCCTCTCTCTCTCTTAAAAATAAAACCAACTGACTTATAGCTTTCCTCAAATGAATAAATGAAATGATTTATTCATCGTTGTTTCGAAGCGGTTTATTGAGACAGCATTTTTAAAGTAGTTTATCAGCATTCGATTCGTTGACACAAACACTCGTACTACAGCTAAAAATCATAAACCGCGGTCGAAAAGAACCAACCCAAAGTTAACCATGTATCTGTTTTACTTTATACACTTGACTCGATGGAAATTGTAAATTTGTGCTTTTAGTAAACCAAATTTTTTATGATCGCTCCCTAAATTTGTGCTTTTGCCTTGGACAAGAGCTGATCGCTTATGTAAATCCTCTCTCCCTCTCAAGCGAAGGAAATTGTTCTCTCGAGTTCTGCTCTCACGCACCTAACGTTTTGCTAACAGTTAAAATCGCCGGCCGCCATGCACGGAGCAGAAGCTTCCTCCGCAGAAACTTCAAAAGAAGAAGCACAAAGAGACGACCGACAGATCAGACACCGACCCCAGCGACCAGATCGACGAACGAGCATTCCAGAAGCGCCCGCAATGCCGCTCGGCTTCACTAGTGGAACGGCGTGCTCCCCCTGAAACCGACGTGTGCCCAACCCACGCATCCTCCTTCCATAACACGCAGTTGCATGCAAAAATAGCGAGCGATCCTTGGACTTAATTACTGGTCGGACAAGGACCACGAGATGTCGCTCGCCTTCTGCAGTTCGTTGAAATGGCGGAAGCACGACGAGGCTGTAGCTCGCCCACCACGCATGGAAAGCTCAGCAGGAAGCTGCGAGATCGCACTGCATGTAACAGCGTTGTGCATCTAGTGCGAATGTGCAACGGATGGAGTCGTAGAAAGGTACTGGTATTATAACAGTCTAAATACGTGTGCAGTACAGGATCACCAATGAACTGGGGCGGTGCAGAAAGATATGCTGAACTTTGAGACCGAAAGGTTGGGCACGCCTGTACAGACTTGTATAATGAGTGCTTCAGCTGCTTAATCGGAAGTTCGTAGCTCCATTTTCGGAAGAAATAGAAGTAGCATTACCGAAGAACTGATGAGTTGATGCCCTGGTTGTTCTAAAGAGTCCAAAGATGGCTAAAACACGACCTGATTCTCTGAAGTTTGATTTATCAGGATCAGACGAGAGATACCTGAAAATATATATATTAGTTAAATCTAACAAGTTGGCAGCATCGTCCATGGTATGCACCAAGTTCATAATTGAGCACTTTTGTTGCTGCGTGCAACGTCACGGGCGCACTAGTCATCCGAGAGGATCGATCCATGCATGACTGAATAATTCTCTTTTGACAAATTTTGACCGTTTGCGTCATGCTAATTCGACTCATTATCGCATGCACTGCTTTTGTCTGCTCGTATGGAAATTTCGAGAACCGAACGAACAACGCAGCGTGCTGAAAATGAGACTGAAAACGATAGGGTGCATGTTTGGTGCGAGATAGACGTCGTTGTTGAACGGAATGATTATTTTGCACTGTTTGCCTCTGCAAACTGACAATTTTTTTCGAAACAGTTGCAAACTGACAATTGAAAAATGTACCGGCCAGCTGTGATGATAGAGAGGCATCCTTCTCTCAGCTAAAGAGTCTGGCATGATTTGCAGCAACTTACAAACTTCTCGAGTGGTTGTACTGTTCACTAACCTCATTTGACCACCATTCATAGTTGAAGACGGCATGCTACAGCACAATAGCAACAAATTTATAGTTGTATATATATACCAAAGTGTCCAAAGTTCAGTAGCAAATCAAATCTTACCAGTGTTTCAAGTAGGTACATAATAGTTGCAAATTTGCTCTATCACCAACGGTTCTAGAAAGTAGAAACATAGTGACAGTAATGCTTACTTATGGACATAATATATCTTCAAGTCCAGGTTCCTTATCCTTATGAATGACATGTGCAGTGAGATGGAGTTAACAATCTGTTAAATGGTACTACTACAGTATACTGCAGAAGCTGAATATTTGCTCGATCAATTGCTGCCCCCATCAGCACAAATCTCATAGCTTAATCGATGGTGGAAGACCTTATTACATGGTTAAAGTTGCTCAGTAAGAAGCGCGGTTACATTTCACCTTAAACAACCGTACTGCTACTGTACTGCCTTTTTTCTCTTTGGACTCGTACTAGAAGTCATTGGACAAAAGTTGATCTAAATTTGAAGATGATGGATGCACACATATATGTGGAGTTACGAAGGTTCGTGCAGCATCGTTTTGCGCCAAATTTGAGGCTCAAATCTAGCCTGGGACTGCGGAAATTCCCATCATCAAGAGTCATGTATGGCCATGTGCATTACAGGAAAATGCATGCCATCTCCCTTGTCTTGAACGTCAGAACAAAAGTTCAGGATCTCCCTTGAGTCTTGAACGTCAGAACAAAAGTTCAATCCATGCATCGTGTCTCATATCATCTATTCGGAGATACACACACACACACACACGCAGAGAGAGAGAGAGAGAGAGAGAGTTGTAGAAAACCTTCTATGTGTTTATTTTTTGTTCAGACATTAGTGATACCTGCGAGGCTGTTTGCAAGATGGGTGTCTTTCACATCTAGTAGCTAGGCTGGTCTGAAACGACATACACTGATGAACACTTGAAGCAAGGATATGCGCATGTCCAGAAAAAAGGTATTCTATGTACTCTTTTCCCTTAATAAAGGGTGACAGGGGTATGTCTGCCCTAGTTCGAAAGAAAGGAGCTGCAGGAAAACCAAAATCAAGAGGCATGTTCGATTCTATATTAAGGCTTATCTGACAGGACCAATATTCCAAACCATTTGGCGATGATTGTGATGTCTCTACCATAACCCTAGCTTACTAGCCGATCGAATTGCCATTTGTTGTAGATTCCATGCCCATGCATTATGATGGTACCCATACCATTATCCCTAACCTAATTAAATAGACACAATCAGGCTGCACATGCAGGCCACTCACCCACTACAGCCACACGACTCCCTATGATCCGATTTTGTCGGCCACGATCCCTATGACTCGCACACACCGCACACTATCTGCAAGACTCGGTCCAACTGAGACCAACTCAGACACTTACGACCACACACTGCCTTCGAGTCCTTTGATCACGGCACTTTGACCATACAGGTCTTCCAAGCACTGACCATAGTACTTCGACCTCGCAGGTCTTTTGAGCACCGACCACTGTACTTCGACCATGCAGGTCTTCCAAGCACTGACCGCTTTAGTAGGCCTCCGACTGCTATAGTACTCTTACGAGTACGACTTACGACCATGACTCTACAGTACTAGGAGCTACAATACTCTGTGCAGCTACAGTAGTTTATGACTTTCAACCATCAACTTCGACTTCCGACTGTGACTATACAGTACTCGAAACACACGAGTAAAACACACATGCAACTTACAAACTTCTTGAGTGCTTGTACTGTTCACTAACCTCGTTTGACCACCATTCATAGTTGAAGACGGCATGCTACAGCACAATAGCAACAAATTTATAGTTACATATATATACCAAAGTGTCCAAAGTTCAGTAGCAAATCAAATCTTACCAGTGTTTCAAGTAGTATATAATAGTTGCAAATTTGCACTATCACCAACGGTTCTAGAAAGTAGAAACATAGTGACAGTAATGCTTACTTATGGACATAATATATCTTCAAGTCCAGGTTCCTTATCCTTATGAATGACGTGTCCTTATCTATAGTACTCAAAGCTACAATAGTTTACGACTTTCGACCATCGACTTCGACTTTCGACTGTGACTATACAATACTCAAAACACACGAGTAAAACACACATGTAACAAGATTAACCTAACAGTAAGACCCGTCAAACGATTGTTGTTAGAGAGACATTCTTCCCATAAGAACTGTTGTGCAATTCTCATCAGTGTCGTGAAAGAAAACATGATATTGTAGTAGAAGCATATATAACTGCACACGATGTTCCCTTCCAACTATGCAGAGAGGTGCTAAAGGTTCATCGACTACTCGGGAAATGGTCCCACATGTTAGTTTAGTGGGTTTTTTTAGTGGTCTTTGGTCAAAAATTAGTGTTGATTAAGTGCACTTATCCTCTGACCGGAGGTATACTAGTAGGATCTTAGTTGAAAATATTATGACAGCTATAATTAATAATAAAGTTTTAATTATAAGTATTTTAATCCTCGTCACACTGGCTAGAACTTCTTCAGTCTAAACGCATTCTTGTCTTATGAATTATATGTATGGCTCGCCCTAAACTACATGCATCCACTATGTCTAAAGCAGATACGTCGAGCTTGAGCAAGCACCGTTGAGCCAAGAGTACGTGCTGATAGGTAAGTAAAGAAGGAAAATTAAGTTGTCAACATCGTTTACTCATGTCAAAAGTAACTGAAATGAAAAACGTCTGCACAACGGTCAGAGCAAGATAGAATTGTCTTGGACAAATGCTGACCTTTGTGCTTAATCAGTCCAATCGATTCATCCACGCTGTTTCGTCCGCTAGTAGGAGATTAAAATCATGATGGACGCGCAGTCGATGTCTAGCTAGCTAGACGCAAATGACGTATTAGTAATTTAGTACAGCTCAATCTCTCTAGCTTACCCTAGAACTTCACCAGTTCACCCCATTTGAAAGAACCATACTGAGAGACATGATTCTTCTCATGCAACCATGCATTGGACTGTCCGATCGTCTCCTCATCCTCAAATCTGATTTTTATCCAACCAAGTCTCAACGACTCTAGCTTACCATATAATCCAATCACTCATTGAGCAAAAACATATAATTCATTTGCCACAAGAGATGGATCGAACTGACCCTGGACTGAATGAATGATGCGGAGTTGGTGTTGGCCGTAGCAATTTAAGTTGTGCGTTGTGGCCAATATGTGACATGTCGGACTAGTTAGGCATCAAATTTGGATGCTTTATCCCTATACTCACAGCGATATGCAGGTACCAGTGGGCCAATTCTCACAGCTATAAATATGCATGCAATGTAGTATTCTCTCTTGCAAGCCACAGCCAACCAAAAAGTGCAGTTGGTTCGGCAACTAGGCAGCATCACATACATACATAGCTCGGATCTCGATCGTAGCTAGTCATGGCTTCTGCCTCTTCTCTTGGTTTTTTGGTGCTCGTGGCGCTGGCCTCAACGGCCTCGGCGCAGCTGTCGGCGACGTTCTATGACACGTCGTGCCCCAAGGCGCTGTCCACCATCAAGAGCGCGGTGACGGCCGCCGTGAACAACGAGCCCCGCATGGGGGCGTCGCTGCTCAGGCTGCACTTCCACGACTGCTTTGTCCAAGCAAGTTTCAAATGACGAGCACTTGCTGTTTTCCTTCTGTCTTAGCAGTTAGCAGATGAACACGAGTACAGGAAAATAATCAGGATCTACTAATTTTTCAATCCAGGGCTGTGACGCATCTGTTCTGTTGTCGGGCAACGAGCAGAATGCAATTCCGAACGCTGGGTCGCTGAGGGGCTTCGGCGTCATCGACAACATCAAGACGCAGGTCGAGGCGGTCTGCAAGCAGACCGTCTCCTGCGCCGACATCCTCGCCGTCGCCGCCCGCGACTCTGTCGTTGCAGTAGGACCACCGGCCTGCGACCGATTACATGATCGATGCATGCCCTTCATTTTTACATCATTAACCTGCTTCCTGTCCTCTCTTGGTTTTGGTTTGGAATTCTGCGCAGCTCGGAGGGCCGTCGTGGAATGTTCTTCTGGGGAGAAGGGACTCCACCACTGCAAGCGAGGACCTGGCAAATAGCGACCTCCCTTCTCCTGACTTTAGCCTCCAACAGCTGATAAAGGCGTTCGACAATAAGCGCCTCAGCACGACCGACATGGTTGCTCTCTCAGGTGCAGACTGCATATATATTCTCTATCAGATGATATATACTAGATTGTGAAAGTGCCACGACTCGTGTAATTTACATCAGTTATTGACAAGGACGAGTTCATTATTGCAGGCGCACACACGATCGGGCAGGCGCAGTGCAAGAACTTCAGGAATAGGATCTACAACGATACCAACATCAACTCGGGCTTCGCGACGTCGCTCAAGGGCAAGTGCCCCCAGGCGAGCGGCACCGGCGACAGCAACCTGGCGCCGCTCGACACGACGACGCCCAACTCGTTCGACAGCGCCTACTACAGCAACCTGATGTCCCAGAAGGGGCTCCTGCACTCCGACCAGGTGCTGTTCAACGGCGACAGCGCCGATAACACGGTCAGGAACTTCGCGTCCAACACGGCGGCGTTCAGCAGTGCCTTCACGAGTGCGATGGTGAAGATGGGGAACATCAGCCCGTTGACCGGGACCCAGGGCCAGATCAGGCTCAGCTGCTCCAAGGTGAACTCGTAGGACTCCGGCAGCGCGAGCAGCATGTACTATACGAGACTACATGAACGAATATAATAATGTCCCACTACCACTACCAACTGTATGTGGAGTACGTGGTGCTATACGTACGTAGAATTATGCAGCTCGCTTTCTTGGTCCATCAAGTGTGTGGAATGGAGAGGGCGTGGCAATAGGCATGCATCCACATATACATATGTAACGCGCGAATTCTCATGCGAAGGCATGGTGTATCACTACTTCCCATTATCTTATTATCTATTTAGAACGGTAACCAAGTGAGGTAGTAGTGTGCTTCTCGCGAAATAAAAGGACGTACTGGTAGTCTAGTACGCATCACAATACATTGACGGGAACGTGGCAGTGCTGTTTGGCCGCTCAAATCAACCATGCCGTTCGCCGTCGCCGCTTCAGTGGCTCACATAGTCACATGTGCGCGTCGCCATTGCCATCAGGGGAATGCTTCGGATCAACCAGCCGCCCGGCGCCGGCGCCAGCGAGTCCTCCATCTGCTGCCGAGACCGATCCGAAGATCGCCGCGTCTGGCCGTGCGTAGGGCCGCTAGGGCCCCGTTCCGCTTCCACTAGGGCCGCTTGTTCGCTCCGCCGCGCCAGCGAGTCTCCGGCCTCGGCGGGCGGCTACGGCTTGTATAAGCTGCCACTTCTCTTCTCTAGCGACCTCGGCCGCGCGCCACGGATGTACCGTGCGCGGATGAAACCCAGAGTCACATTCCACTTGCTACAAATTCAGCACAGATGAAACCCAGGCTTCACATTATAAATCTCTGAACCACTGAAACTGAAGCTATCTCGTCTCCAAAAGAAACAACGAAGCTAGCTCAGATACTGATCGAAACTGACCCTGAAGCTCTATGCCCATAGCAAGTTATTTCGATTGGTTGAGCTAGAGCTAGTACCACTGGGCCAACTCCTGATTGGTAAGTTAAAAAGGAAAATCAAATCGTCAACATGGTCTAATCTGTTGGAAATAATCTTGTTGTTGTTGGGTGATCGTGTCTGTACTGTGTGGTCGTAGCTAATATTCAGTGTTGGTCAGTAGATGAAGTACTCGGTGTGTTCGAGTACTATGTGTAGTC
Organism: Bonia amplexicaulis; assembly: GCA_036346245.1. Lineage (NCBI taxonomy): Eukaryota > Viridiplantae > Streptophyta > Magnoliopsida > Poales > Poaceae > Bonia > Bonia amplexicaulis. The sequence goes on along the minus strand of CM070753.1, from coordinate 667,851 downwards.
GTTATCGTCTCCTCGTGTGTACTTTTTAAGTGGTCGTAGCCAACCATACTCGTATGTGGAAGTACTGTTTGAGTGGTTGTAGCCAACTATACTCGTGTGTCAATTACTCTGTTGTGGTCGTAGCCACAGTGGTTGAGGCCAGCAGTCGACAAGCCGTGGTCGGTGATATAGTCGAAGGCGCAGTTGACAAGCCATGGTAGAAGGCGCAGTCGACACGCCATGGTCGAAGATGGCCGTGGTTGAGTACCCGTGGTCGAAGATGCCCGTGGTCGAGTGACCGTGGTCGAAGATGCTAGTGATCGAGTTGCCTTCCGTAGTCGGTAACGACCACGTTGTGTGTGGTCGGTACGACCACGTTATAAGAAGTCGTAACGACCACGTTGTGAGATGTCGATAACGACCACGTTGAGAGCAGTCGGTTTCGACCACATTGTGAGCGGTCGGTTTCAACCACGTTGTCCGTGGTCGTTACGACCACGTTGTCTGTAGTCGGTTACGACCACGGTGTGTGGGGTCGTAATAGGGCTTGTGTAAGCGGTCGGTTACGACCAATGTGGTCGTAGACAACCAGTCTGTATGAAGTCGATCAATGGAGTGATTGCGTGGTCGAAACTCGATTGCCGCGGTCGAAGCCAAGATCAGAGAAGCGGTCAAGGAGCAGCTGAAGTGGAAGCCACTGGCTGAAATCGTCGCGACGGTCGTTCGACCATACAATGATCGATAATCGATCGGTCATAGCGCGATGAGTCGTCAAAGCTCCGGTTGGGCAGCAGTTGCGGTGGAGCACTGTAGCTGTCGACAGTGATGGAACAGAGCAGCGCAGGGGAGTTGCAAGGAGTAGTCTGTGTTGTATGTGTCTGGGTAGTCGTGAGTCGACTGATCAGAGTGGCGCAGCGAAGTCGTGATGAGTGGCCTGTGTGGCCTATTGTCTATATATACCATGTATACTTGTGAAGTTATGAGAGAGAGATTGTAGGGAAAATCAGAGTGAATATAGAGCATAGGCGAAGCCGACGTGTGTTGTCGGATGTGAAACATTCTCTTCTCTGCTTTTTTCGCTCGTTCTTCTCCTTATTCTCCTCCTGTGTTTCTTCCCCTAAATAGTGTGGTCCGGACAACATAATCATGTCTAGGCTAACTGGAAAGCTCCCTTACATGGAAAATGACTGCACAACGGTCAGACCATGACGGACTTGTCTCCGGACAGATACTGGCCACTCCACCCAATTCGTCTAATCGATCCGCCCACACTGTTTCGTCCGCTAGTACGGAAGTTCCACACAAGAGATGCATCACGATAGACCCGCAGTAGTTGATGCTAGCTAGCTAGACGAAAATGTCGACCCTCCCTAGCACTAACATTGGCTGCACTCTAGTCACAAGACGAATAATGCCCTCCCTCACAGCTCACACTATAGCATATCTCGAGATTAATTCTAAATCCAAACCTTTGTCCTTTTTTGCAGCACCGAATTGAACCAAAATGATTGTTTCCATGTTTCTGTTCGCGAAAAAAACTTCCATCTATCCATTAATATTCGTTTATCAAACTCTAACTCTTTTTCAATCAATTATTGAATACAAATATCTTCATTTCCCACAACTATATTTCCACAGCAGTGTGCGGAGTGGATTATATTATTTCCTATAGACTGGTTTTTGTGAAACTTGCATGGCTGTCTTACATGGCCACCAAGAATACCTTTCAAAAAAATTCCAACACATGCAGCACTAACGACCAAAGAGACAAACCATGTATATATTCTGCCCATGCTGCAAGTAGTATATGCCATTGGTGCTCATATTTTCGCATAAGCAAAGCATGATAAGGCCCAGGAATGGACCGAACTGGCTCTACACTGCATGAATAATGCAGAGTTGGTATATGCCAATGATTTCTTTGTCTTTGGATATGCAGGGTTGCTTAGAATCAACGACGATGATCGGGGCTAGGCTCACGGAGGAGTAGAGGCTCAGAACGATCGAGAATGCCGAGTGAGACGGTGAGCTCAACCATGGCATGAGAAAGGTGGAAAATCTTGACAGCGAGTTCAAACGGCGGGATGGCGCCATGTGGCTTGCACAGACTAAGTGAGACGTGGTTCGGTGGAATCAAGACGAGGAGACTTGGCGACACGTGGCAAGCTAGTGGTTATAAGTTCAAGTTCCATTAAGTTGGTTTTGGTGATAATGACAAAATACAATTGTGAGGCTAACATGTTTATTGATTATGATATTACTTAGTTTCATTTGGATGAAAAGGTGAAAAACATAAGAGTTATGTATTTAATATCATATTCTTATCTTATTGCATTCCTCTGATCCATAATAATCACGAACTACTACGTCTATTGATAGTCGGAATCGATGTGGTCGAGATCTAACTTGCTGTGATATGTAGGCATACATCTAGACCCATCTTAGTCATCATCCACCCACGAACAAGTTGTATTCACCGATTTTGGTTTTGACTCGGTTTTGGTACAACCTTCCAACAAACTGAAAAATCTCTCAAATTTGGCTATGATTTTCATGATCGTTTATTGGAATAGGTTTACAATACCTTAGAGAAGATCTCTACAAAGTTTTATATCATTGGATCTACGGATCAAAAGTTCCATCAAAATTGGTTTTTGAAACTGTGCTAAAAAATCTCTGTTCACTCTGTTTCTCGACCACTCAGAAGCTTTCGACCACTCACAGGTTTCAACTGCTCACTGATCGTTGACCTTACTGGTAGTGTTTTGACAAGTTTCGACCATTTTGATTTCGACCGCTCATTGGTTGTTGACCTTCCTGGTCGTATTTCGACTTGTCTCAATCACATTGGGTTTTCGACCACTTTGGTTTTTGATCACTCACTGGTCATCGACCACACTGATCGGATTCCAACTTCCTTCGAACACTCAGGTTTGCGATCTCCCTCAGGTCATCGATCACGTTGGTTTTAGACCACTTGTTGGCTTTTGACTACATTGGTTTCGACCACGTAAGGTTTTCGACCAGTCATTGGTTTTCGACCACGTTGATTGTTCGACTACTCAATGGTCATCAAGCACGTTGGTTACAACCACGTTGATTTTCGACCACATTAGTTACGACCACATTGATTTTCGACCACGTTGGTTTTCAACCGCTTCTGGCCGTCGACCACTAGAGTCAAATTCTGACTATGTTGTTTTTTCGACTGGTTGCGTTCAGCTCTGTGAGTCTCTTATTTTCAAGTAGGATTTCTATCATAGCCTTTATAGCTTTGTAGCTATCGGAGTAAAGGATAAGTGAATAATTAAAAGAAATTATTAAGGTATCATTCATCATTCTCTGTTGTCTATCTGGTCCCACACTATTGGTATCCCCGATCGAGTGGCTGAACGACGACAATGGCTGCCGGCATGTCTCTGGAGTAGTTAGGCATCAAATTGGATGTTCTGCCCCTAGTGGAGTAGCATCCGTTTATATCTGGCACTTCGGGCACCGGTGGCGCCAAACCTCTAGCAATATATGCATGCAATGTGGCATTCTCTTGCAAGCCACTGCCAACTAAAAAAGTGCAGTTGATTAGGCAGAAACACACGCATAGCTCTGATCTATAGACTACAAGCGATAGTCATGGCTTCGTCAGCCTCTTCTCTTAGCTTATTGGTGCTCGTGGCGCTGGCCTCGTCGGCGTCGGCGCAGCTGTCGGCGACGTTCTATGACACGTCGTGCCCCAATGGGCTGTCCACCATCAAGAGCGCCGTGACGGCCGCAGTGAACAATGAACCCCGCATGGGAGCGTCGCTTGTCAGGCTGCACTTCCACGACTGCTTCGTCGATGCAAGTCTCACATGAACGGCACTTGATTTTTTTTTATTTGTTTGTTTCGAGTCCTTAGTTTTTTTTATCACAATCACATTGCAGTTATACATCGCATGAGAACAAGCAATTAGGGTTTACTAAATTTCTCTCCAGGGCTGTGACGCATCTGTTCTGTTGGCGGACACGGGAAGCTTCGTCGGGGAGCAGGGGGCACTTCCAAACAACAATTCTCTTAGAGGCTTCGGCGTCATCGACAACATCAAGACGCAGGTCGAGGCCGTCTGCAAGCAGACCGTCTCCTGCGCCGACATCCTCGCCGTCGCCGCCCGTGACTCCGTCGTCGCGGTAAGACCATCCGCTTGCCATCGATGTACTATCATCGATCGATGCAGTACCGGCATTTTGCTATAGATAGGTGGTGTCCGGATGGTACTGCTAACATCAACCTGATATGTGCCTATACTGCTTTTTTGCTTTTGGTTTGCAATTCTGCGTGCGCAGCTCGGAGGGCCGTCATGGACTGTCCTTCTGGGGAGAAGGGACTCCACCACCGCAAGCAAGGACAATGCAACAAGGGACCTGCCCCCACCTTCGTTCGATCTCGTTAATCTCACCGACTCGTTCGCCAGTAAGAGACTCAGCAGAACAGACATGGTTGCGCTCTCAGGTATACACCGTTTCGGCACTTCGTTCCCTCAACAAACACAGTGCCACACGATCCCGGCCACGAGCCCGGCCGTGGAGATTAGTTGGCAATGACGTACGTCGGTACGGCTGCTTTGCTGCAGGCGCCCACACGATCGGGCAGGCGCAGTGCCTCAACTTCAGGGACAGGATCTACAACGAGAGCAACATCGACTCGGCCTTCGCGACGTCGCTCAGGGCCAACTGCCCCCGAGCAACCGGCACCGGCGACACGAGCCTGGCGCCGCTTGACACGATGACACCCAACGCGTTCGACAACGCCTACTACAGCAACCTGATGTCCCAGAAGGGGCTCCTGCACTCCGACCAGCAGCTGTTCAACGGCGGCGGCACCGACAACACCGTCAGGAACTTCGCGTCCAACGCGGCAGCGTTCAGCAGCGCCTTCGCGACGGCGATGGTGAACATGGGGAACATCGCCCCGAAGACGGGAACCCAGGGCCAGATCAGGCTCAGCTGCTCCAAGGTGAACTAATACGTCGGCACTCGGCAGCACGTGATGAACGAATAAGGTCCCAATGCAGCACCAGTAGCGTGTGTTTCAAGTTAATTTTACCATCTCAAGATTTGGAACGGTATCTGAATTTGTTGGCATGAACGTACTACGTACGTGGCAGCAATCCATTTCGTCGTTCTCACCGTTCAATACTTCAAATCGACCCTGCATTTTCGTCGTTGGTTGGTTGACCGTGCACCCCATCGATATTTGCGCCGGTGCTTCAACTCAACCGACCGCACGCGGGTCTGGGTGTCGGGCCGCGCAGAGCTACTGGGCTTCAGCCTGGACGAGCCACATCTCGGCCCGAGCCGCCGTTCTCGCCGGTTTGCACACACTACGCTGCCTCTGTGTTACCTGCTTATAAAAAGTTTTCAAATTTTTTCAAAAAAATGGAGATATAAGGGGGGATATATTCTACATCCATGTAGAATTTTAAGATAGAATTCGATCGCATTTATGAAATATGAAAAAGACAAATTCAACATAATAGTATTTTTCAGCGTTCATCACTATTCATTTTTGTTACTTGTCAATTTCATATTTCCCGTTAATACAGAGCGAACACCGTTGGGCAAACCGCTCATATAGGTAAGTTAAAAAGTAAAAGCTAAACTGTCAACATCGTTTAATCCGGTCAAAGGTAACTGGAATGCAAAATGACTGCACTCCGGTCAGACCAAGATAGAATTGTCTTGGACACAAATGCTGTTTCGTCCGCTAGTAGAGAAGTTCCACACAAGCGATGAATCATGATGGACCTGCAGTAGAAGTATACTGGTTACACCAGATGAATATTACTCTTTAGACTAGTATGACTCGAGATTTTAAATCGATTGATTTGTCCTTTTTGCTCAGGCTCGCCAGCTCCAAGGTGAACTCGTAAGGATAGCACACGTGTGTATATATATATATATATATATATACACAATTGCGAAGGAACTACATGCAAGCACCCTCAAAAGCATAGTAGCACGCTATTTTGCTTGCCGGTGCGCTCAGCAGCAACATCACAACAGTTCATGGCAGCTCGTGCCATTCGACCACACCACGAATCACTTTTGGTTCACGACCCGGCAGTTCTCCCTGACCTCGCCGTCGTCGCCGGTGAGCGGGCTCATATTGCCCATCTTCACCATGGCCGCGCCGAAGTCCTCCCAGAACTTGCTCGGGTTCTCGCTGTAGTACTGCACCAGGCCGTCGCTGTCGCCCCCGCCGCCTTGGTACAGCTGATGGTCCGAGTGCAGCAGCGCGCGACCCTGCATGAGGCCCTGGTAGTAGTCCGTGTCCACGGTCGTCGGCGTGTCGTCGAACGAGGCGAGCGCGTCGTCGTCGCCGGCGATCGGGCACCGCTCGTCGAGGGACGCGGCGTAGGCTGGGTCCAGCGTGTTGGTCTCGTTGTAGAGCCGGCTGCGGAAGAACAGGCACCGGGCGTAGCCGAGCGTGTGGCCGCCGGACAGCACGACGAGGTCGCTGAGGGAGAGGCCGTGGGACCGGAAGTTGTCGAGCAGCTCCGGGAAGTCCATGGACGGTTTCGGGAGGTCGTTTTTGGCCTCGTCGATGCTCGCCGTCGTCCCGTCGCGCCGGCCGAGGAGCACGTCGTATGAGGCTCCTCCGAGCTGCAACCAATCATGCAGATCAAACGGGTCATGTTACATTGCCATTTCGGCCTGACTAGGTCAAGTTTTATGTGCCTTTCTTGCGGTAAAAAGGATGCTGCAAGTTGGCAGAGAAAGAAGGGAAAAAGGCAGACTGATCCGAAAGATTGATCGTTTTCTTTTGGAAATGATGCTATCACGGCCGACTAAATGGTGTTAGTTTGTAGAAATGGTTGCTTCTAAAGGTGCTTTTGGCATTGTTTATCCTACGGTTACTGCTGTGTTGCTACTTTGTAGCATCAATTGACACTGTGTGTAGTGTACGTATAAAGTATAATGAACAGGAGCTTGTCACATCTCTTATTCTCTTCAATACTTTTCCCCCTGTTTCTAATGGACATCACCATCTTTTTTATCTTTTGTTTTTGTTGGCTGGCAAGAATGGTGCCTTGGCCCTTGAAGCAGACGGCAAGACTTTAGCAGACAGTAAAAAAGGCAAAGACATAACAGTTTAATTAGTTTCAGCTTGCTCTCTCTTACCACGATATGTTCAGGAGCCAAAGCCAAACAAAAGTTCAGAGTACCAAAGTAAAGCAAGGCAGCAAGAAGCTAGATCAAGTGAACTTGCCGCAACAATCGAGTCGCGAGCAGCAACCGCCAAGATATCAGCGCAGGACACAACATTTCGCAGGCAGACGGTGTTCACCGCATCCTTGATCGCATCGACCACCTCGAATCCTCTTACCGACATGTTGTTGGGTTTGGCCGTCTTCTCTCCGATCATGGCATCGGTGTCATCCAGCAAGATGGAGCCATCACAACCCTGCAGAAACATTTGAACACAACATTTCATCCACTTGATCCATACGACTGTATGGATATTTAATTTCTGTACGTGCATCCTGTGGCATGCATGGAGGAATCAGCTCACATTGACAAAGCAGTCATGGAAGTGCAGCCGGACCAACGACGCGCCCATCCTCGGCTCCTTCAAGATGGCCGCGCCGACGACGAGCTTGATGGTCGACAGCGCCTGCGGGCACGTCTCGCCGTAGTACTCCGCCGTGAGCTCCCCGGAGGCCGAGGCAAAAGCCGCGGCTACGAAGGTGAAGAAAACAAGAATCGCCATTTCGACGAAGCAAGCTAGCTAGCACAATCAGTGCTAGTGGCTAGTGAGATATATATATATATACTCGAATGCGTTGATTTGGCGTGTGATATATACAATTAGCCACGTTACCAGCCGGTGTTTGTTTAGTACTGTTGGATAGGCCTAATGCAGATCCAGGCCTTGTTCAGGGTGCGACGCTTGTCTATGAAGAGACCAGTTTCTTCTCCGTCTTATCAATTGCCTGCTGACAAAAGGATTTGTGTTTTTTCTAAGGGTGGAAAGTGCCCTTGATTTCTTGCAGGTGATACCGACTTGTTTACACGAATTTACCTAGACCGCGTTGGTACTGCACCGAATTGGAATTGTCTATCTAAAGGATAAATACTAATGATGTGCGATGCTGAATTAGTGAGGAAATTCGCTACAACTCTGAACGAAAATGCGGTGCTGCCTCCATTTGTAGTAGTGTCATCATGGCTGATAATTAAAGTGAACTACTGGAGGCTAGTCTTGATCTTTGTAATTCCCTTGGTAGCGTTTCGATCATATGACATGGCTGTTGACCCCGGAGTGAAAAATGTAAAAAAATGAAGAGAGATTGTAGTATGTCTATTTGCAGATAGCTACTCTAATTCCTTGATCATTGGTCTACTGTGTATCTTCTTGGTTTTCAAATTCGAAAAGAATATCAGATACGAATACAAAGCCTATTAGTTCGCTGAGACGTACCAACAAAAATGCACCACCATACCAAGTCGGTTGAAGTGGGAGGTTACAAGATTTCTTGCAGAGACTAACCACTGTGCCAGATCCTCCTTTCTAAAGACTAGCGAGTCTGTTAAACACGAAAAGAAACCATCTGAACACTATTGTTTATGCTCCAACACGGTATATAAAAAGCATATCAAACAGCTGTCTCGATAATAGTCTTGCGTGTTCAGAAGTTGTCCTAATTAACCTGCCTTTAACGACGGCCATGCACCTGCATGTAGGGCTAGAAAAATTCCCACGATCCAAGAAAAAGAAGAAAGATTGCACCATTTATTTTGGTGGAGATCAATCGGATATATGTTAGAACCTTTACAGTTGTATTAGAAATTTGACCATTTCCAATCGTAGAAAGAGTTGTTAACAAATACAAATCTGTTTTTAAATAAAAATATATGTATTGTAGTAGCTAGCCGTGTAGCTGTGCAGGAAGTTCAACTAGTCTGCAGAAACTAGAAAGAGATGATTGAGCTAATCAATGGATCACAGTTTAGGCGGTCACTGATGAACAGCGGTTTTTAAATGCGTATTCCAGTCCGCAAGTCGAAACTCTCAAACTCTCTCCGGTTAACTAGATAGAGGCATGGTCAAAATCGAGATGGATCAAACTGAAGTCACACTAATTGTTGGTAGCAAAACAGCTCATAGGTTCAACGCCGTGCCCTCGACAGTGCCATTGCAGAATCTGCAACTGAATGTAGACAATATCCTACCTGCTGGGCTCATCGGTGGTAAGGTTCCATAACAGCTATCACCAGATGCATGAATCCGTTATGCAGAAGGTAATCCCGACGTCTTACACTTATCGACAACAATAGGCAAACTGAAATAACTTAACAAATGTTAGCAAGTACGCATATTATCAGCATGGAAAACAGCTCTGTTCAGCCTAATGGCTATAAACCAAACCTATCAGTATGGAAAACAGCTCTGTTCAACCTAATGGCCTGATGGCTATTGCGTTCACCAGATGCACGAGTCCATGATGTAGAAGCCAATCCCAAAGTCCATTACACTTGATCGACAACGGTAGGATAACTGAAATTACTGAAACAACAAATGTCAGTAAGTGCGCAGATAATCTGCCTTGCCTGTAACCTTCAGAAAATCCAAATGCTTTCTTTCCCTTCCTTATCTCTGGTCAAGAAGCTTCCCTGTCAGGTGTGGAGGTGGCCGAGAATTGAGGCTAGCTCAGTTGGCAGGAGCGGCGTTCGAGCTTCGCTTGTGCCTATTAAGGGAATTTTGCATTGTGATGGTGCAACAAGTGTTAGTATGTAACAACCAGAAAATCTAAAATTAATTCGACGACAAGTGAGAAATGGAGATAAAAAGACAAAGGCAAGGAACCGGATGGGAGACGAAAAATACTCACAGCTGCAAGAAATTGAAGGTGGTGTTGTCAGGTTCGCCACCATCTTGGGTTGGTCGTCCTGGCCCATGAACCAGTACCACCCATCATGCTCGGCAACCTCGCACACGACTCCATGGACGCACGCCAAGTCACCAGGAACCCTAGATCCTCAACACCGCATCATATCCATCACCTCCTCTGGCGCCCGGAACCCTAGCCTCCGCTGCGGCTTCGGCTTCAGAACCTCCCTCACCTCCGCTTCCGCACAAAACCCTAGATCCTACCCCTCACGCCTTACCGATCTCCATTCGCATTGTCCGCTCCATTATCGCCGCACCCTTCCGACCCATCTCCTTTCCCTAAACGGTGCCTCGCCCGAGCCGTCTTCTACCACCGCGCCGAGGCAGCGCGTAGAGGTCGCCCCGTCGATGCACATCGGAATCAGGCCCCGAAGAGAACTGCTACAGGGAGAGACGAGCTGCCCCATCCGTCGCGGATCTCTCCTCCGACGCGCGCCCCGCCTCGCTCCAGCTTGCGGCGACGCGTAGAAGCTGCCCTCGTCGACGCCCATCAGAGTAGGGGCCCGAAGGGAGCTGCTACAGGGAGCGACGCGCCGTCCTATCCGTCGCAGATATCTCCTCCGCCTCCCTGCCTCGCCCCAGCGTGCGACGGCGCGTACAAGCCTCCCTCGTCGACACCCATCAGAGTCGGACCCCGAAGGGGGGCGGTTACATTGCGGATTTCTCCGCCTCCGGCGGGGAGGAAGAACCCTGCGGCGGCGCGGTCGTAGACGGAAGTGAAGGGCGGAGGGGAGGTGGAGGCGGCGAGGGTTAGGGTTTGGGGCTCGGGGAGGCGGTGCGATCGAAAAGCGGGCAAGGTGGGTGCGCACTTGCGTCTTTCGTTTGGCCTCTCTGTCTTCGCTGGAGAGGATACAGGTGGGCCTCACGGACCGTGCCATTCTGGGCCCTTCACTAGGCTTCTGGGCTTTTAAGGGCCAACCGTTCAGGTGCCGAAGTGGGTGAGGCCGGGCGGGCTCGGTGGCGTATTCAAGTCATGGGCGACCTATAGTCCATGTAGCGAGCGACCGGCTATAGGCTATGGGCGGATGGTCACTCGGGTGTTCCTATTAGGGAGTTTCTATCGAGTTTTATTTCTATTTTATACTAGTCAGAGATCCGTACATTGCAATAGTTATAAAAATAATGAGACAAAATTTATTACCTGGCTAACTTCACACATCAAATATTTGAGAGCAAGCGACAGAGAGAGGAGGGTAGCCAGAATGCATGAGGAGATGGAAAAATTAGAGGGGGTAGGCGGTTGTATCCTAAGAGAGAGGAGGAGAGACGAATGGTCTATGTCAAATCGGATGGCTGAGAAGAGAGGAGTGAGGACGGACCAACCACCAACTCCTTTTATAATAGTAAAGATTCAGAGAAATTGAAAGACGATATAGATATCTGGTTTTTGAAGTGGTTTGTTCACTCTTCTTATTGTAAAGATAAGACAGAGAGTCACAGGTGTATCACACATCACACTCCTCTTACTCTCGTCTCGTGTATGCATCTCTCACTTACTTTTCTCTCCGTGAAGGAACGAGTTACGACTACGAATGAAACGTGCTCGAAGTGAGCTACAACCACGAAGAAAACGTACTAGAAGTGAGCTACGTCCACGAAGGAAATGTACTCGAAGCGAGCTATGTCCACGAAGGAAACGTACTCGAAGCAAGTGACGATCACGAAGAGTCGACACTCGCGGATGGCTGGATTTGCTGGAGAACAGTGAACTCACGAGACAACAGTGTTTTTGTGCCGCCCAAAATTGGTTTACGGTGTTTTCTTTGTTGATCTTTTATACTGTAAAAAGGAAATAACTGGCCCAACACACCCGCCACGCCTAGCTCTTCATGACGCATCATCCCACGTCTGAGCTATTTATGACATTCATGAAGTTAAAAAACATATTAATTCACTTAACGCACGCACTAACTCAGTTAACGACTAGGTGCGACGTGGTTAAATCTAACAAACTTCCCCCCTCCATTTACCTTGTCTTTCTCCCCGCACCAGATAGGAACAACCCTTCTTCATCATCGCTAGCCGGGAGCTCCGCCACAATGCTGCCGCCGCCTTAGTGAACCGTGAGTTAATCCTCTGCGTATGAAGTTTCACCATGATTCCCTTTTCCTCCAGCCATGCCCCATCTAAGCTATCACACGCCAGAGTGCCGCCGCCGCCGTCCATGCAGGAGCCCTTAACACTGTCGTACGTCGGAGCGCCGCCGCCGCCATCCATGGCCACCACCGGCCCCCAAATCCTCGTCCTCTCTCTCTCTCCGTGTTTTGAAATGAAGTGGAAGATGCTTTGACGTGGATGCACACGTGGACAACTTGTATTATTAGGATGCCATGTAAGCTAAAAGCAATATCACGTTGGATAAAATCATTATGGTTTTTTGGATAAAGCAGGTGTTTTGTATCAAATTTAGTGGTTGAAGGTTTCGTTTTAGAGTTCAGAGTTAGAAAACGAGTTCAAAGTAGAAAAAAAAATAGACTTTCCTAAGAATAAACCTTGTTCCGTGACTTCGATGCGGACGGTTTTATAGTTTTGCATTGTTGTGAATGCAGTGCAGAGCAACCAGTCGATATGTCCGAGTGGTTAAGGAGACAGACTTGAAATCTGTTGGGCTTCGCCCGCGCAGGTTCGAACCCTGCTGTCGACGCGTTTGTTTTGTTTTTCATTTTCCCGTGGACTGTGTTTCGTTCTGTTTCAGTACTTTGCGAGCTGGGCCGCTGTGAATTCTAGTTCATCTTCGATTGCAATTTTTTTCCCTCTCCTTTTCCCCTCCATTGTTCATGCAGTACCCCAATGTACCACTGTACCCGTAGCAGAGATTAAAAACCACCCTTTCCCTTTTATACTACAACAACGCATCCAAGACTCAAATGATTACCGGCTGCATTTTTTCTCCAATTTACATGCTCGGATTAGGTCAAGCATGGCTGCAAATTCCTTAACCTCTCTAGTTCAATGATGCCCAAAGACACTGTTCAACTTTCTGATATCGGTATGTTCTTCTAAGCTACGGCTGATAGTCTTTTTCTATATTTTTTGAGATAACACATACGACTTTAAACTCAAAAAACCATTTAGAAGCGGTTTTGAGAAGTCATTCTATTTATTTTGGTTTTTAAAGAAACCAAAACAAAAAAAAGTCACATAAAAAAGTCAGAAAAAAAAACAGGGCTGATGCTGCTTGCATGTGCTCTAGAATCTGTCTTGTCCCTTCTTGACGCCACAGAGGCATATGATCATGTAGAGAGCTGTATTCTCCTGGTGGTCCAAGAAATTCAAGACGTTACGGCAGCGCGCGCGGCACCGAAGCATGCGTGTGCGGGTGAGTCGTTCCATGGAACGACACGGCACGCGCGCGCGTCGCGTTGCATGATTGTACTGCACGCGCGGTTGTGTTTCACGCCTTCAACAAATAAAAATATACGTTCGTCGACAACGGCAAACATTTTTTTTTTAGACGGCTGGTAACGACTACGGACTAGCCTGAAATGGAGCCACACAAAAACCGGGCTCATTACTCTACGGACAGGTAGAACCACACGCTATGGTACATCGATGTAACATTTTCTGACGCGCTCCAGGGCTGGTAACGACAAGACGGTCGTTTGCGATTGTTAATTTGGTCTTTCTGGTTCTTGCACTCTCTTAGCCTCCGTTTTGCACATGAAAAAAACTGATCTTACGTCCGCCTCACAATCTCCTGAGCACGCGTCACCGCTCTCTCTCACGTGCTCTCTCTCACTCCTGTCCGCCGTTCTCTTTCTTCTCGCCGTCGTCATCTCCTTATTCTCCTCTATCGCCGGATCCGACTCCCCCGCCACGGATTTACCCTCTCTCAGACATAGAAGAAGGTCAGAGGGAGACGGCAGCCCGATGATGGGCACGACGGGGGCGATAGGCGGGGTAAGTGAGCGGTGGGTGGAGCCGGAGGGCGGTGGCAGCGGCTGTGGCATTTATGTTGGGTGGGACGGCGGGGAGGGGTCGGGGGCTGTGCGGCAAGGCAACGACGGCACCGCCGGCCGCGGAGTGGTGGTAGAGGGGCGAGGGGGAGGAGTGCAGATCTGGGCCGGCGTCGGAGAAGAAGACGAGGAGGGTGACACTAAGAAGAGGGAGGAAGAGGGGAAACGGCAGAGAAGAAGGCGGAGGAGGAGCGACGCTAGTTGGCTATACCGTTCGGATCGATTCGAACGGTATAGCGTGGCGTAGTAGCGCTCTTTACACATATAGCAACTCGATTATGGGAAGAAAACAACAGTTAGCCTTTTTTCGTGGTGGCAAGGGACACAGACCTCTGCCCCATGCCAACTATATCAGAACTAGCAGGTGGCCCGCGCACTTGCACTCAAATAATATAACTTAGAAGATGACTGAGAATATATTTACGTATCTTGTAGGCTAATTAGATAATTAAGACATCTTAAAAATTGAAAATGACAATATAACGTTGAAGGAAAATACAACTTAAGAATGTAATTGAAGTATAAGCTTTGATGGAAAAAAATCATTGAGCATAATAAGTTATTAGGGTTATTAGAAATATAAGCACTTTCCATCATGCATACCCCTATTCTTCCCCCATTAGTTACTCTTCTCTAAAATGTATGCATGCACAGGCACATCTATTTAATCTTAAATAATACCTTAACTATATGTGCAGTAAATTATATTATTAGTTTATATGGTATTAAAATACCTTACTTACACATATGCCGGTGCACCATAGACGACCTACCTTAAGTTTATCTTTCCTCATGTGTCGACTGTTGCACTAAACTGCAAGTTTGATTTTATTTTTTATTTTGATTTTCATTTTTTGTGGAATTCATATACAAATGTAATTGCTATTTTTTTCAATTTTTTTATTTCAAATTACATTAATTTAGATCTTTACTTTGGAATTTGTATCTAAATCAATTTTTTTATTTTATTTTACTTTATTCAAATTTCAATTATTTTTATTGGATTTTTTATACAAATTGAAGCACTAATATATTTACTTTATTATGAATTTTAGTTATTTAGGGATTTTATTTTGGAATTTATATGGAAAATTGGACTTAAATTTTCTATTATTTTCTATTCCGAATTTCAGTTATTTTTGGATGAAATTTGTATTAAAATCTAATTGCTATTTTTTCTTTAATTTTTATTTTGAATTACAGTTGAAATCTATATGCAGATCTAATTGTTATTTTTATTTTTTATTCCAAATTACAGTTATTTTGCATATTACTTTGGAATTCGTATCAAAATCAAATTGCTAATTTTATTTTATTTTATATTGTGAATTTTTGTTATTTTTTTGCTGAAATTCCTGTATGAATCAGATTGCCATTTTTTGTTTATTTTTTATTTTGAATTATATATGTTTATAGATTTTACGTAGGAATTCATATGGAAATTAAATTACTTATTTTGTTTTATTATTTTATTTCGAATTTCAGTAATTTTTATTGTACTTTATATAGACATTTGCTTTTAATCTATACCGTTATAATTTGGGCCAATCACAATCGATGGTGTAGATTTTTCTCTTTTTTGATTAACGTGGTAATTTCTACCGTTTGAGAGCGAACATGATGGCTTCTTTTGCTCCTTATTTAATGTTATAATGGGTTGCACGGTATACATATTTAATTCCTAGTAAATTAGTATGACGATCCTGACGTTGAAAGGCTGGCCATGACGTTTGTGAATATAATATAAATGGTTTCGACTTTATTTGTGAAATGGACGGCAGCTTCCCACGTTTTCCTTGCTGTCATTTTCCAGCTGATGGAAGCTGATGTGATAGTGCAGCGAATCACAGAAATACGGGGATGGTTTTTTTAAGTAAAAAAAAGTCAGCAGTATTTTGCAGCCAAGTACATTTTATTGTCTTGCCGTAACTGAACTACAAAGATACTGCAGTAATGGAGAGGCGGAAGCAACGGTCCAAGCCGCCGGAGCTGGCAGCCTAGCACGCATGCATATATGATATATCTCTGCAACTTGCCAGCAACGTATCAGTTGGGAAGAACA
This sequence comes from Bonia amplexicaulis, assembly GCA_036346245.1. Taxonomy (NCBI): domain Eukaryota; kingdom Viridiplantae; phylum Streptophyta; class Magnoliopsida; order Poales; family Poaceae; genus Bonia; species Bonia amplexicaulis. Next base: position 651,926 of record CM070753.1, on the reverse strand, counting down.
ATTATCATTCGATGAGCTCGTTAAACTCTCATATATGATGAACTGTAAGCAGCTGGTCAAACAAAGGCAGCCAAGTAAGCCCGTCTAGTTTGACGAAACTGCAAGCCGCCGTTGCCCCGCTTGGACGTGCAATTGCAGAACGCATCGCACGTGCTCTGAACTGAACGAAGCTTTCTGCTCGAGCTTTTCGATTCTTTCCTTGGTTACCCTGATCACCTTCTGGATTGGGCTACTTTACTTCCCTCTGCTATCTGCTAGAGTTAGGAATAAAAGTCACGGGCTTGAAAGGAAGAAAAGGTTTGGATTAAGTGTCGGAAGCGAATTCACACGGTAACCCTTGGGCAGGACAGGAAGATGGTACGTGATACTGCGTGAGGTGAGCAAGATAGTACGTTACAATTTCTATGTAGACCATCGCGTAACACAAATACACAATGATGACGTTAAGAAAAAAAACTAAGATAACATGGAGGATCACGTGCTCCGTACTAACCAACTATACGCACAAGTGTACAGCCAACAGTACCATGCGACAACACACACACGCTAACGGATGGCTCGGATAACGCGAGCTCTCTCCTGGTGGTTGCTTGCCGTCCAGGCTCGGTTCTGCCTCTTCCCTTGCCACGGATTTCTCGGTAACCGAGAGGAGACGAGAGGAGCGACCACCGCGCCGCGGCGCGCATAAATAGCGCCACGAGCGCGCACCAAAGCTTCTTCCACTCGAAAGCTTCCCAATCCCAAAGCTCAAGGCGCCCAGCTAGCTCTCATCTCCGCGCCAAAGAACATCAGTCCTCCACAGTCGCGACCGCGCACGACGACGGCGCCGGCCGAGCAGACACCGCCGCCACGATGCCGCCCGCCACCTGCGCCGTCCCATCCGCCGCGGCGGGCGTCGAGGCTTCCGCCGAGGCCAGGGTCCTCCTTGGCAGGTACGAGCTCGGCGGCCTGCTTGGCCGCGGCGCGTCCGCCAAGGTGTACCTCGCGCGCGACCTCATCACCGGCCGGGATGTTGCAATCAAGTCGTTCCCCAACCCGCGAGCCGGTGGGTGCGAGGATGCCCGCCCGGCGCCCATCGAGCGGGAGGCGGCCATTCTCCGCCGGCTGCGCCACCGCCACGTGATGCGTTTACACGAGATACTGGCGACCCGCAAGAAAGTCCACTTCGTTCTTGACCTCGCCGCCGGCGGCGAGCTGTTCTCCCTGATCGATGCCTCCGGCCGCATGACGGAGGACCTCGCCCGCCACTACTTCCGGCAGCTCATCTCCGCCGTCCGGTACTGCCAGTCCCGCGGCGTCTACCACCGCGACATCAAGCCGGAGAACCTCCTCCTCGACGACGCCGGCGACCTCAAAGTCGCCGACTTCGGCCTCGGCGCCATCGCCGATGGCAACCTCCGCCACACCCTCTGCGGCACCCCGGCGTACGTGGCGCCAGAGATCCTCTCGAGGAAGGGGTACCTCCCGGCGAAGGTGGACATCTGGTCCTGCGGCGTGGTGCTGTTCGTGCTCGCCGCGGGGTACCTCCCCTTCAACGATGCCAGCCTCGTCAACATGTACCGCAAGATCTACGCCGGCAAGTTCCGGTGCCCGAGCTGGTTCTCGCCGGAGCTCCGCAGCCTAATGCGCCGCATCCTGGACCCCAACCCGGACACCCGCATTGACACGGACGGCATCTTGAACCACCCATGGTTCCGTGAAGGCACGAGCGACGACGAGCTGGCGCAGATCATGCGTGGACACGACGAGGAGGCGTGGTTCAAAACGGAGTTCAAGGAGGACATGGCCCGGGACATAACTGCGTTCGACATACTGGCCTTCTCGCCCGGTGCCGACCTCTCCGGGCTGTTCGAGACCGGGCTGGGCAAGAAACGGGTGTTCGTCGGCGAGCCGGCGGTGGCCGTGCTGGGCCGAGTCGTGGAAGCCGGGAAGAAGGAAGGGTACCGTGTAAGGAGGGAAGGGAAGAAGGGTACCGGGCCGGTGTACGTGGAAGGGGAGAGCGGCGGCATTGTTGCCAAGGTCGGCGTCTTCAAGATCGCCGACGCGGTGTCCGTGGTCGAGGTGGTGAAGGGCGACGGCGCGGAGGCCGTCCGGTTCTGGAAGGACCGGCTCGAGCCGGCCGTGAAGCCTCCGGCAGTGTGCTGAGCTGCCGAGGGTGAGCTGGGTTGGAGTCGTCGCGCTGCTGCTGCCGGCGCGTGCAGAGAGATTTGTTGTTTTCAGTGGGAGTGATGTTTGTTGTGCTGGTCGGCGAATTCCTTTGATTTTTGGCCCGTGTTAATGCATTATGTCTCACTATGTAAGCATGTTATGCTGGAATTGATCGGTTGCCATTGTCTTAAAAAAAGTATAATTCTAGTATTTATCACTAATGTCTTATTGACATACGGCTCTAGAATTTATATGGTAATGAGATATGAAATGGTAAATTTTAAAATACAAAATTTTGTAGTGATAAATGATAAAATATTTCACAATATTTTATATGGCCGGCGACCTGATCTGTACCATATGAAGCAAGAATTCTTGCGATGTTGAGAGAATAGCCGTCGTCAGAGGGCGCATCGGCGTCATGAATCTTGCCTCGCGCGAGAGCGGCCAGGCGGAGGACACGTAGCAAAAAGGGTTCCGGAACGGCAAGGCAGCATCCGTCGATTGAAAACTCGACCAACCACCGCTTGCCGGACAACAGCGGCCCATCCGTCGCATATGCTCACCAAACAAGTACGACTGGAACGACGCGGATTTACCGACTATAAATTGTTGGCGCCAGGGTCAACTGTAGTTGGAGCAAGATCAGTACTAGGTTGCCTGTGGCGAATCCAATTAACCTATGGACTAATATGCATGTTGCCCTATCGTCCGCCGCTCCGTTCACCGATGGGCTCATGGTCAAGATCTAGCCTTGTTGTTGTTGTTAGGGGCTCTCGCCCTGAATACCAGGCCGGTTGTTTGAAGAGGCTCAAAGAGTTGGGTGTTCCACCATTTGAGTCGTCGTCTTGTGTAGGAACGCTGTTTTGGAGTTCCCATTTCAACAGTTCTGTTTCGGTCTCGAGACCATGCATGCCACCATTGGTGAGCCGTGTGGAAGGAGGGGGAGTGGTCGGCTTCATTCAAAAAAGAGAGCGTCGGTTCTTTAAAAAAAAAAGAGTGTGTGTAGGTTAGCCACGAGATCTGATCTGGTCTGTGTTCTTGGTGCTGATCAGTACATGCTGGTGCCAAGAAACGCCATGTGCATTGGTCCTTGGATAGGCCAAATTAAAGCTTGACGGTGAAGCGACGCCGGTCCATGAGGCTGCCCATCCCGCGACGCCGGCGGGACCGGCCGTCGGGCCCAACCAAAGCTTTGGCGCCGTGTACGCTAAGAGTGACCACGATCGGCCGGGCGAGGAGTTCAAACGGTACAGCGGATGTCTCGGCTAGTTTTCACTACGAGATCTGATCTAGCTGACGCGGACAGAGTGGGATTGTACAGAAAGGAAAGAGAGAAGACACTCGGAATCATTCTGTAGACACAAACCTTGTGGCTCCAACAAAAAAGCGTTTCTTGAAGACTGGCTCTATCAGAAAAACAAAAACGCAAACAAGTGATCACAAGAGTTGCACACAAAACGAATCGGCCAAACGATCATCAGTTAGCCATTGACAACACTTTGAGTCGAGGCCACCAATTTCATGTGTCCCTATTCCAGCACCCCCATCATTGTACTATCTATCGTATAGCCATGAGGCCTTATCAATCTGCCACCTCACCTCTCGTAATGGGGCAGATGACGATCGGTCCAAACGTCGCTCGCCTGCCTTTCAATTATTGCCCTCGTTCTTTTTCTGCGAATGATTTACAGCTTATGTCTTATTCTAAACAAATAAATACTCTATCTATCTATATTTATAAAATATATTTTTTTCTCTTAACACATAGATCAAAAAGATATTAAAAATGATCAGATTACCTAAGCACAGAGCGCCCCTTAAGTTGTATCGGTGCTTCGCACTTCGTATTATTTGAGCCAGCAAGTGAAGAACGCGTGGCCGCGTGATGCAACTCGCCAGCTACCGTTGCCATGATTGCGCAGTATTTTATGCAGTAGAAGGGTCCGGATTGGAAAACACCGGTAGCTCTCCTCCTTTAAAAATGCTTGCTGGCCAGTGTCGTAACAGCAAACTCTTGGGTTGTCTCTACGTGACATGGGTGTATATAATTACACTCGATTGGCCACACTGAGGGTGATGGACCATTTGGGTGCGAACCAATGGTTTACCGAAATGAGCAAAGCCGGCGTACTCTTAATAACACAATGCCGTCAATGGTTACAAGCAAACAATGCTTTAAGTTCGAAATGAATCAATTTTGCATTTAAAAAAAAGACAAATGAATCCATTTCTCTGGTCCAATTCAACCTCCAAATTTCGGCCCCGCTCGTTTCAGTGATAGCGCCTAGGTTTTGGCTTTTAATTCACTATTCATTAATTTCGTTTTTCGGACCTTTTGGGTTTTTTAGGCTTTTTTGCCTTTTCTTTTTTCGTATTTCTTCGTATCATCCGTGATAAGCTAATATATTTTTTATTTTTAAATTTAATTATATTAAATAAATCACCATCAGTCATCTAAAAAAACATAAGTTATTATCAATATGAGCACCGCTCATTAGTGGGAGTGCTTCCTACAAATTAACATCATATTAATCTGACCCGGTGTGACATGACAACGGCCTAAGCTTCCAACAATGTGGTATGCAGGCTGTCAGGTCTCCGATACGGTAGTTCACGCGTCTCTATCTTGCCTGTATAGGGCTGGTGATCCCAAAAGCAGATAAGTAGCACCGCATATTCTGTAATTCTAGAAAAGTTTGCAATACAAATTAACTCAGAGAATAAAGGACCACGTGAGAAAGTATAGAATACTGATGTGATAAACTATTGTAAGTTTTATGGAGTGGTAAAGTGGTTTTGTAAAGATTGCATTTGATTTGAACTGATTTCTAGAAGTCCCAGAAAAATCGGAAGTACCACAGTTGTGAACGCAGTAGTATCGCAAGGGTTTTTGCGGTAGTACCTTAAGACGGTAATTCTGACTGTGTGGAGGTACGTTTTTTTCCAGAGAGGTCCTGCATGAAGAGCGAAGGTGCGAAAATACCGCTTTGGGCAGCGGTAATACCGTAATGTGGTAGTACCGGCATGTTAAGTGCAGTGTTACCGATCTTCCAGAAAAATAGGGTTTTGGGATTTCAGTCATGGATTGAGTTGGGATGACCTGGGCCATTGGATTAAGGTTGTATAATGCATGTCTTGGCTAATATAGGTAAAGTTGTGAAGAACTTGTGGCTAGAAACTATTTCTTTGTCTTTGGATGTGCAGGGTAGCTTAGAGTCAACTGTGGTCAACAACGATGATCGGGGCTAGGCTTATGGAGGAGTTGAGGCCCAGAACAATCGAAGATGATGGGTAAGACGGTGAGATCAAGCATGGCACAAGAAAGACGAAAAATGTTGAAGGCGAGTTCGAATGGTGGGATGTCCCCATGTGGATTGCACGGGCCAAGCGAGCTGTAATTTGGTGGAACCGGAATGGGAGATACTTGGCCACGCATGGCAAGCTCGTGGTGCACCTATACGTGGCAAGAATGACGATTGCTTGTAGTGGTAGGTGATGACCGGATCAAGGAAGGGTATTTGGCAACTTGACCAAAATACCGGAAACCAACTTGGACCAAAACCATGACGCATGGGTGATGCATTGGATAGTGGTTTAGGTCGAGTTGGAGCTGGTTTGATCAAGGCAGATCAAGGCTAAGGATTTAGCGAATGCACACTTATACGCTTTGAAAAGCACATAAGTGAATTTGTGTGAGTAAAACCCTTATGTGTGGGGTTAACATGTTTTTTCCATTGTAATAGTGGATGGTATTTACTAAGATAAATAGTTGGCTAGTTGCCCAGCTATAAAAGGGAATTGGGATGGAGACATGTAGGTTAACCATTCAACCCATGTCTTGTGTCTCTTCTCTAGGTTTAGGGTTATGGTTTGAGAACGACTACATTTGGTGCTCTTTGTCCTCCAAAGTGGAGGGGCTGTAAAACCTACTTTCTTAAGTAAGTAATACATCAATCTTTATGCAACTATTGAATTCCTCTTTATTTGGTTGATGTGCTTAACTATTGGTTAGTTTTGATCTCTATTCTTTTCTTCTTGTGATATTGCCGTGCCAAAGACGTGTAAGAGATAGAGATAATACTTAGGAATACATCTCCACCCATCTAGGCACTTTGTTCGCAAGATTCACGAGAAACCCCAGTTTTATTTGACTTTGGCCTTTTTAGTCCATCTCTTCGTCCGAGAGTTTTTGGCTTGGTTTATATGGTGAACTAACATGATGTGACGTGTGGGAATACCTCTAGACCTGTCTTGGTCATCTTCATCCCACGAGCAAATTGTATTCACCGATTTTGATTTTAGCTCAGTTTTGGTGCAACCTTCTAATAAACTGAAAAAGGTCTCAACTTTGGCCATAATTTTCATGATTGTTTGTTGGAATAGGTTCACAATACCCTAGCGAAGATCCCTACAAAATTTAATATTATTTGGATTTACGGATCAAAATATGCCAAAAAATTCAGAAAAAAGGGAGGGAAGTGGAGGGGAGGGGCAGGAACTCTCCCGACCACAGTGGCACACGCAGCCGAAGAGGACTTCTCTGGGTCTGATCCCATTGAGAGCAAATGAGGATATGTACGTGACGCACAATCCGTAAGCCAGCTAAGGCCTCTCTCTAGAATTTCCCTCTACTCTATTTTTTTATCTCGTTATTATTCTGTGACCCCATGAAACCGAATGGATCAGACCCCAGAGAAGTCCAGAAGTCCTCTCCCACGCAGCCCCTTCCGACCTACCACCCTGCTCATCTCCCATCACCATTAAGTTTGAACGGCCACGGTCTCTCCTCGTCTCTTTGGCTGAAAGCAACATAAACATGCAATTACCGCAAGGAATCACACAGCAATGGACACCCCACTGAATGCAAACACTCCGTCCGTCGTGTACCTAACGTGGTAGATACAGGGTACAGGTATGTTAAAAATTAAGCGGTTTTAATATTTTTTTAGATTAATTCTATATTTAAATATAAATAGTAAAGCATATATCTAAAAACAAGTAAATAACATAAATATTAACATATTATATCTTGACACAGATAGAATACTTAAGTCAAATAAATATGACAATATGCTTAACTGATCAAGATAGTGATCAATTAAAATCTGCATAGTACACAAATTAATTTGTGTGGATTTGCTCTCAACTGAGAAGTTACTCAAATTCTAAAAACTTGGCCTTCTCAACTTTAGTCAATAGATCAACAATCAAAGTGACAATCTCTCTATATGTTGCTAGTTTGTCAATCTGAACATTACCTCAGAGTAGTGATAGATCCTATTTCATGTTCTAATCAATACATATAACAGAAATGAGCAACTGCAGTTTTAATCTGTTGTCAGTAATATTCTGAATAAAGACAGATATATGCTACTGCTGATATAATAGAATTCAGACTATGACAAGAACATAACAGTAGTGAGTAAACACTAAACCAAAATATAATTAGTAAATCAAACTAGCATAATATTCCTAGATAATCACTGTGATCTCATATATGACTAGCTTCCTCATTGAGCAATCTCAAGAGCCCACAATTTATCATGCAATAGTCCTCCCAGTGCCAGCACAAATCACCAATTTCGGAGATAATAATAGAGGTACTAGCACGGCTAACTAATGCACATAGAAATTACAGAATGTAAAAGCTTACTAGGCAATGGCAGTCCAAGCCACTGAGAAGGCTGGCAGGGGCAAGGCTAATCGCAAAGACGATGTCCCAGAAAATCAATCACCGGCGTATGCCTAGATATCACCGAAAAGGTTAACAAAGATACAATGCCTAACTTCACAAATCAGTACTTACCAAATCGTGAAGCTGAAGTGTAGATGTTGCCGCACAAAACCAACACAATCCCTAATCGGACGAAGCAGCCGAGAGTTTCTGACCACGGCCGCTTACAACTGCATCGGATCGACTATGGCAGATCGACCATGACAGAATGACCACGACAGAAACAATCAAGGCTGACCACACATCAGAGAATCAGCAGAGCTTTGCCGGCGTGGAAATCGCCAAGACCCCAGTGAGTTCGCCGGAGTAAACCACACAGGGGACCAGAGAAATCACCACACTTGCCCTCAGATCTGAGTATGTCCTCTTAATTGCACTTTTCCAAAAGCGCTCCCATCTGGATATATAGGAGTAAGAAACCTAGAGTCATCAGTGAGGATTCGGCTATGTCAAAGAGCGGTGGTCCCGAGCCTACCGCCCGAGAGGCCAGGGAGAAGTGAAGATAAAGGAAGACCCATTCTAGATCTGAACCGGCATGGTGAGCCTTATCTCCTCTCCCTCGTCTCTTACAAGTGGCCTCATATGCAATTTCTTTTCCTTTATTTCTTTAAACCAAAAATAAAAGAAATTACCAAAATAGCCTAACAAGGTAAAGACATACTACTGATTTTCAGTCCCAGTGACAGCAAGTTTTCAGGCCAGTCGTACAAACCTGGATGGTACTGGAGTTTATTGGAAGCCAAGCTCAATGATTCCATGGCTCATCATTTCGGTGTGCTGTGCCACTGTGCCCTTCTTATCAGTGAACGACAGCTGCATTTGTCTCGGAAGTATCCTAAGAGGTCGTACTCGTGTGTATGTATGTACGGTTTGTGTTGGTGGGGTGTGTCTTCCTCATAGAAAAAAAGATTGGAACATGTATCCTGCACATAAGAAAGCAAAAAAAAAAACAAATCTGGGGAGTGGAAAGAAATGATCACATAAAAGAATAACAGAAATTGAAAAGAGTATCGATGCTGCAAATTGTCCATCCATGTTGGGAGCTGTGGCATGGAGTATACATGCAAACTTGCGTTCTTTTTGAACACGTGTTATGTCAGTTGAGCAAAACAACTCCATTGTTCTTGTGTCACTGTAAAGTAAAACAAAAGATCTGAAACTTTTTCTCTGACAGATTATCTATGTTACACACGTTTAACATTTTTTTTGGGATCAAACGTACACTTGTAAACAGCATGCTGATCTGAGAAGGAAAGGTTCTAGAGCTTACCGTCTGAACTTTCTAACAAGTAAACTTACAGTTGGTCTTCAACCACAAGTGCTAGAAGATAACAAATCCAAATGAACAACTTGCCTAGTTGTTCAGCTTCTTCACACCTACCAATTATTCCATGGATCCAGTTAGGTAGGTTTAGTTTTGTACTTACAGGAAGCTACTACAGAAATGCATGAATCTAGCCTCAGGATCTTTTGCACAGCGAAGTGTACCAGCCTATAGTGCTCATCTTATTTACCATCTTTCTAATCGTATAGCTGTAACAACTCCTAAGTCTACCTCATGCAACCTGTTGTGACATATAACTTGAACTTAGACTGAACTAGTTTCTAAATCGAACATTGTGCAGAGAAGACAAAGCTTTAATTTCGATTACCTCTTGACCATATCAGCACATCTTTGCTTTAGTGGGAAATAAGAAGCATATCTTCTTAGCTTTTAGAAAAAGAGCGATGCTACCCATCCAAAAAACTTTTCTAATGACAACTTCTAGAGTTGCAGATCAGAAGACGGGTGGGTTTAATCATGGTGCAGATCTAAACTAAATTTTAACATGGCGAAGATCAATTCTTGAGCAAAAGATATTGTAAACAAGTATTTCCTACACAAAAGTATTGTCCTTGGAAAACTTTGCAATCCGAGTGTCAAAGGCTTAAACATAGACGACAACATGTTTTCAAATAAGTCTTCATTAGAAGATAACACAGTTCATATTGACATTATAAGGGGAATGAAAACGACTACCAAACAAGTAAAAAAATACAGAAATACATGAACGATTGCCGATTGGTAATTGCCTCGAATGGCAAAATCTTGCACTCCACACAGTCTTTAACATGGCTGCTGCTGCTGTTGTTGCTGTTTGGGTGGCTCACCTTGCCAAGCCCAGACTATGTCTTTCAGTGCTGGCCTCATTTCCTGGTTCAAGACCTTCTGGTACTCCAGAGTATCACCATTTGTCTTCTTTATCTCCACAAGATGAAAGTTCGGGGTAACCTCGAATATTTCAGCATCAATACCCATAACACCTTTCCTTCCTGGCTTGGAATCTTCCATCTTCAACAGTCCACCATCTTTCTTTGTGAGCTTTAATCGCAAGCTCTTTGCAATATCCTCAATCTTCGATATGATCGTCGAAGCTGTGTTAGTGGATGTAAATTTGGACTCCCTCTTCTTGTCAGACTCCTCAAACATACCAGAGAGGTTAAGTCCATCTGAAAGACAAATTATATCAAACGCATTCAAGTTGGTGGGCTTCCTTGCTTCTTGCTGCTTAACCTCCATTGTCTTGCTACTCAAGCAATCAAAAGCGCTCATGTCAACAGGCATGACAACATTTGTTTGTAAATTATATCTCAGTAGCTTTGCATCTAGACCCTTCCTGAACCAAGGATTTTCCATGATTTTTTCAATTGAGATCCTTGTACTGGGGTTAGGATCAAGAATCCTTAGCAGAAGCCTTCGAACATCTGTAGAAAACCAACTCGGACATTTGAATTCTGCTTTCCCAATCTTCTTATACATATCCATCAAGTTCTTCTCATGGAACGGGAGATACCCAGCCAATAGCACAAAGAGGATCACCCCACAAGACCATATGTCAACCTTCGCGCCGTCATAACCTTTTCTATTGATCACTTCTGGAGCAACATAAGCAGGCGTGCCACAGGTTGTGTGGAGCAACCCGTCTTGTCTTTTGCATTCAGCAGGAGCACTTAGACCGAAATCTGAAACTTTCAGGTTGCTGTTCTCATCAAGAAGAAGATTTTCTGGCTTCAAATCACGGTGATAGACGCCTCTGCTATGACAAAAGTCAACAGCGCAAATCAGCTGTTGGAAGTACTTCCTTGCAGCATCTTCCTTAAGTCTTCCTCTCTGAACTTTGTTAAACAGCTCTCCGCCCTTCACGTGTTCCAACACAAAATATATCTTAGTTTTGGTAGCCATGACCTCATATAACTGCACAATGTTTGGATGCCTCACCAACTTCATCACAGAAATCTCTCGTTTGATCTGATCCATGAGCCCAACTTTCAAAACCTTTTCTTTGTCGATCACCTTGATGGCAACACTCTCTGAAGTCTCAGTGTTGCGGGCATGGTAAACCTTGGCAAAGGTCCCTTGCCCAAGTAATTTTCCAATCTCGTACTTTTGCATCACAATATTTCCTTTCTGCTCTACCGTCATGCCGGATGTATGCTATATATGTACACAGAAAGCAGTGATCCCGAACAGGCGAACCTTGAGGTGGGGTACCAAGGAGGCTGCAAATGTTTGATGACTTCAACCGTCTCCGCCGAGATGGTGATCTAAAATGATGGCTGAGCTGCCACGTCGAACCCCATTGTGCGAAAGCACATGGAGCAAAAGCTGTGTATATTGTTGTGCTCCAATGTCATCAAGAGCTATCAAAGCAGAAATATGGCTGGCTACCCTGCTCACTCCCTCACAAGGCAGCTCTCTAGCATGCAAGCACATCTTTCTGCATTCCCTAAGGTTTTTCGTTCTTATTGAAAGCCCAATACTGCAAAAAGACAAGACATATAAGGTTAGTCATAGAACTACTTGGAGTCGAAAGAAATCTAACAAAAACTACAAGTTTTATCTTTTCCACATACATGACCAAAAAACAAGGTATGTTCCTCTCATAATAGAAAGTTTTCTATGGCTTCCAATCAGAGCTGACAAAGTTAACTTCTGTCCCTTAACCAGATCATGAAGGGTCTTGACTCAAATTCTGCAAACAGATGCAATTGTCCAAATTTCTACAACAGCTACGTGATCAGAATTTTCCCACACATACACTACCAAAAGATCCTAGTCCAGCGAAGTCTAAAATTTATCACTCCCAAACTGTAGAGGGCAGTACCATGAAACACTCAAACCAAGGAGCTAAACGGAGCAAGTGACATGAACAAACAAAAGAAAGACTAGATCTCTCTTCCATAATCAAACGGAAAACTGAAATCTCGTAACCCCTAGAGGTCGAGTTTTGCATATCCATACGAATCAAGAACATCAAAGGCCATACAAATTACAAAACAAAAAAATTAGGGAAGAGTTAGTACCAGATCCCGGCGGCTGGGGACGCGAACAAGACCGCAGCAGTGGACGCTAGATTGCTTCCTCCAAGAATCCCAAGAACTCGAGAACGGCGCAAGCACGAGTGAAGAGGAGGACGAGGAGAGGAGACGCCTGAACGGAATTGGCTTCGCCTTCGGCGGTGGGCGTAGCAATTTGTTCAGGAACGCACGATATTATGCGGCAAAAGGCGGAGCTTTAGAGGCGGCTCGTTTTTAGACGCGCCGCACAAGGGGATCCCGAAAGAGATTCCGTCCGGAAACCTCACACCGCCTGCCGTCTGTGCCGGCCCGGTCAAAAATTACGAATTTACGCCCCTTATTAGGGCCCCACCCCACCAATAGTTGCCGGACTGTCTGCTGTCTCTCTCTCATGCTTTTTTCCTCGAGACGAAACAAACAATCGGAGTAATTTTTTTAGCGGATTCTGCTCACGCCTACTCGAATGTAGGTGCCACTCAGTTACGCTAAAATAAATTAATTTATAATTAAAATTATACTATAATTGATTGAAATTATATTGTAACTGATGATGGCTCATTTGACATAACTAAATTTAAAAAATTTAAAATAAAAAAACATGTTAACCCATCACAGAATCCCTACGGACGACGCCACCTGTTGTCGATATAAGATTTGACAGTAAACTTGAAGGTATCCTCGGTCAGATTCGCGGACCGCCGAGAATGCAAAGAGGCAACTCAATGAGAATCACACATAAGCGATCGTAAGGATATATTACATATAGGTGTGAGTGTTACAAATGGCCTCCTCCTCTATTTACAAGTGATTCTATTTATAGAGGGGATAGGACAGTAAAATTGTAGGCACCTCTGATCGGATTAGCGGACTGTCAAGGATGCAAATGGGGACTCAACAAGAGTCACACATAAGTGATCGTACAAATGTATTGCATATGGGTGTGAGTGCTACAAGTGGCTTCCTCTTTCTCATTTACAAGGGATCATATTTATAGAGAGAGGAGAAAAGCATCCAAAGTTACATTTTTGCCCTTGGATCTTAGCTGGCGTCGAGGGATACTTTTGTCCATCATACCAAGTGGGTCCCGCCACATCTAAGATTCGCAATGTCGTCGGCCTTCCTTCTACATGACTGCCGATGAGGCCTCAGCGCATGGCCAGCTAGGACCTCGTCCAGGATAGACTCCGGACATCATCCGGAGTTGGTCCACGGACCTCGTCTGGGGTGGATCTCTCGATATGTGATGGCACGCACGAAGTTATTATGGCATACTTCGGTGCGTCTTGTCTTGCTATAGTTATCGTCGACCCAAGGTAGCATGGCTATCCTCCCACAACAATATTGAACAGGACCTGTAAGTCAAAAAACAGAACAATATTGAATAGGACAAGTCAAAAAACAGCACAGGTAAATCAAAACAATTAAACGGCACCTAAATAGGGGGGTTGGTTTTGGGGGCGGCATGGGTTAACACTCACACTACATAATACCGACTAAAACTTGAATTGTAGCTGTCAAAGCTGCTCAAACCGGTACACTCCCCTGACGCTTTCACTATGAGCGAGAAGAGCAAGAAATGTTTATGTATTCATCACTGTAGCCATTTTTTTTAAAAAAAAAGTTAAACCCCAAGCATCTGATTTTACAAAAAAAATTGTCTCTCTCTCTGAGCTTGAAACGCATAACAGACCACACATGTCTCTAGCCGCGCCTGCAGAGCTCGACAGGAGTGCTGGCGTGCAGCAGCCAACGGCAAGACGCGGTAGGCAGGAGGGCCCTGGGCGCTGCTGAGCCGCCTCAGCTTAGTAGCAGCTCTTGCTCGGTAGGTGCTGAGCAGCCATTACTCGGAAGATGGCCAGGGCAGCCGAGCGCAATTGTTTATTCCAGAATGATGGAATGGAAGATAAAGCTCGTCATTCTATTGGTCTTTGATGATGTTTGCATAGCACAAGGCGCTTCGCTGGTCAAGGACCGCTTCGCTGCTTCAGCAACAGTTCAAGCTTTTCTGTGCCTTGTCTCATGCTTGGAAAGAGCTCTGCTGAGACTTTCAGCTCAGATGAACGCGATCTGTGCATCTCTTTCAGGGTTTGTTTCTTTTTTTAGAGGGATTCTTTGGCCATGACATGTTCTTGCAGCCTGATACTTTGACAAAATCACGTCTAGAAAGCGATGTGCGGGTAGAAATTTGATCTGATCAAGTAGAAATTATGGGCCAGTTTTGATCCTACACAAAATGATTGGTTCTATGCCAACCTTGGCGGATCAGAACCATAAACATCATTGTTTAGGCCTGAATTCTGTGGCTACACTGTCCTAGTTTTCCAAGCCAGTATGAACTTCCCTGATTGAAACCTTGAATCGAAGGGCATGCATAAATTCATCATACCATTCATCTCGAAAGGAAGAAAAGAAAAATAAGCACATCACCATTTCACATCCACCAACCTTAGGAGGTAGGGGCACCTAACATTGTTTCTTTTCCTCTGTTATGGGCACCATTTGAGTACAAATTTCTCCTAAAAAAACAACACAGCCGAATACAAATACATACGGTTTCATCGTACAAAGGCTAGCCACAGCATCTGACCTTGGCCTGGCCTTACATGCCTTTCTCAACAAAACTCTGCGAGCCACATGCGCCCACGTGGCAATACTGGCTAAGCTGACTCTGATACCGTGGGCCCTGATCCTGTTGAAGCTCGACACCAGTAACCCTTGGTGCGTCCCTCTGAGACTGACCTTCCACAGCTCACCATCACACCCCATGTCATCAAGGCATAAAGATACACTTTGGTGAGTTAAGCATCACAAATAAACTAGCTTAAACAGATTTGACAAAATCAAAGAGAATATACAGTAGATAAAAGGCAAGATCAGAACACCGGTTTCTCTTGTTTTCTTCCTTGTTTTTTTCTATCAAGAAAGTGTGCTCTCTATTTCGCAGTCAGAGTAAGTGACCTCAAATGCTTGGATGCAATGTTTCAGAACTAGGCCCAGGCTTTCGCAGAAACTTCTGCATATTGGTGATGCTTGGGCGAACCATTCCCTACTATAATACTAATGAAATGGCAGAGCGACCCTGTCATTTTCAGCAACTTAGACTAATCGACTGACTAACCAAACATTAGCGACAATAGGAATCAAATTGGAGCCTAATCATATTCACAAACGTTGGACTTTCTGTTTCAAATGTTACCTGTCTGAATCAGTCGGCAAATTGCAATTTCACTGGAAAATATCTGCTTTCCTTTATATTTCAGGCGTGGGTATTACATCATTCAGCCCAAAAGAAGACAGGCACTAAGCTTTCACCATGGTATAAACAAGTATTTGCTCAAATCATGTCACAGTTCAGAAGCTAAATACAACGGAGCAGTTATTGACTTGCAAGAACAAATGAGGTACAGATAAGCATGGCAAGAAACTAAACTCCATTTGATGTTTTACGTCACCATTCTATTAGCATTTCCATGTATACATCACAGCAGCCATCCAAGTCGACCAAACCAGAAGATGTAGCATATATGCCATGCTATAATGTTTTACTAGTGTAAGGGGGGAAAAGAAGAGAAAACTTGCCTTGGAAATAACACTGCAAATTAGAGAAGAGACGCACATAACCTTGTTATTTATATCCAGAACCACCAGCCAAATTAAAGCAGTCCCTTCCTGGTGCTTTCACCTGAAGCAGGCAACTAGCTAGGCTAAAAAAACAAATATAAAGGATGCATAAATCTCTCTATTGAGAGCTTCAGAAGTTGCTGCCATAATGATTGATTAAAATAGGAGAGCCAAAGGGAATTAGTCTCCTACCAAAACAACCATCTCTTAATTCTTATACTCCGTCCTTACATGCAGAATATGATGGAGTAACACAACTCTCTGTACAAACTCCATAATTGTTGTTGTTTAATGCTCCTTTGTCCTACGAGCTCTTGTGATCGCAAGCAGCTGCTAACTGGAGCAGGCTCCTACTAGGATATTCCATCACCACATGTTCAGTTGCATGCTGCAATGAAAAGACAAGGAAAAATTGTCTGATACTTTGAACCAGCACGAATTTGCCAGTTTGGTGAGCAACTGTTTCATCCAAACAGCTTAAATAATGGGTTTCTAATCATCCGTCTGTTTAAGGATGCCTAACTTCTTGTAATACTTGTAGAAGATTCTCTTCAAAACACACAAAGCTTGCCAAAGCCTGGATTTAAGCTAGCAATTGTATTTCCTTTTTCTTTTGGGCAATTCACAATGTAGTACCAAAAACACTTCCAACACAAACACACACGCAAGATTCTCGTATTTCATGATTTGTTGCGTTTGTTCTCCAAGTTTTCCTCCCTCTTAATTTGCTTGAATATAAGGAAATGTAACTACTTCTAGAAGAATATTTAATTGAAGCGAGGCATGCTGCATCTGTAATCAATTGATCAAATATCATCTCCTACCCAGTTAATTTTTAAGACGCATAATTATGCCACTCCATGCTCTTTGGATGTAATGATTATTGATTAGATAAAGAGATACTTTACCACGGGCTTTAACCACAACCAATTAATCATGATCTTAAAAAAAATTTAAAATAATTCTGCACATCAGAGAAGGCTTCCCATCAAAGGGGTAGGTCAGTAACCTTATCCTTACCCAGCCGCTCAAGAATTAGAATTCAGATCGAGATGAAGAAGATGATGAGACGGGATGGAAATCGTCGTGTCAGTTTTGCAGGATGACTGTGTGATGGGCTGGACCAACACATCTGGGCCTAAGTAGGCCGGTCCAGTGTTAAAGCCCATCAAAGTTCGGGGCCTGTTTGGAGTACTCTGTCACCTCTTGCCTGGTCCTTTTCTCCGGCTATTTGAAATGAGAATTGCCGTTTGTTTTTTTGGGAATTGCTAAACAACTCTCAAGTATTTTTTAACTTGAAGCACTCAGATTTTTTTATATATGCAATATTTTTTGTCTATATTTGTAATATTTTTTGCTCATGTATACAATATTTTTCCTATATTGCATACATGGACAAAAAATGTTGTAAATAGATGTGAAAAATGTTGCATATATAGAAAAAAAACTGAGTGCTCTGAACCACAAAAATTACTCGAATCGCTCTAGACACCTCCTTGTTTTCTGATGGAAAATTTACCGTATTTACCCCTGAAACATTGTAATTTCGAACTCTGATGATCATCGTATACGGTTTGTGCCCTTCAGTACATGGTAAATCCGCCATCGGTGCAGATTAGGTGGCCACATAACCTCACTGGCAAGAACAGCGAACCGGGGGGAAAAAGATTGTGCTGGTTTTTTTGAAGAATATGCAGGAGAGCTTCGTATCTTCGCGATAATAGAAAGAAAGTTTCAGATCGAATAATACTGAAGTATCTATGCTTTCCTCCTCGCCCAAAAATCATGAGCCGTAGTAAAAACCACCTAAAAGAGCTGCTTATATATATATATATATATATATATATATATATATATATATATGCTCTTGTGCATTTATAGAGCAACAGGCAAATAGTAGGGCATCACTGCATCGCATTACAGTTTACATCGACCAGTCAGCGAGTTAATTAGAATCTGACTATTGTAAAAGCAGGGCCATCTAGTAGAGTTTAAGCACTAGAAAATCGCACTCCCCATTGTCTCATCAATCATAGCACGTAGACCATGCCGACCTCGAGCAGCGACGCGGGCGGCACACGCAGCACCACGTCCGGGCCGCGGCAGTTCCGCCGCAGGAAGTTGTACCCGACGCCGACGGCCAGCTTCTTCAGCAGCGACGACCCGGGCTTCGTCTGCACGTGTGAGTGCCCCAGTATGAAAGTCGTGCCGGCCTCCCTCGCCTCGCACAGCTCATGCAGCTCCTCCAGCACGCGCTTGTCCACGTCGGGGCTCGCCGCCTCCACGACGAACCTCACCTTCTTCACCACCGCCGGCGAGGCGAGGTCTATCCCGTTCGAGCTGCCCACGCGTATCTCCACGGACGACGCGCCGTCGTGGGAGTCGTCGTAGTTGAAGCGGCGACGGAGCGGGTTGCTCCCGATGACCTTGAGCGCGTTCTCGCGCTCGTAGTTGTCGAGCTGCTCGCTGCCGGCGTCGCTGCACCGGTACGGCACGTCCAGCTTGATGAATGTGGCGAGGCTCTCGACGAGTTCCGTCTCGAACGAGTCCACGTCCTGGTGCACGTCGCGGTACCCGTACCGGACGATGCACCGGTACGACCGGTGGCCCGGCGGGCCGACGCGGCCGACGAGGTACCGCTCGGTGGGGAGCACGTGCGGCACCGGGACGGACTTGACGCAGACGAAGACGAGCACGCGGTGGAACGCCGGGAGGTTGGTCACGAAGCGGGAGAAGTTGGCGGGGACGCCGGAGGTGAGGTCCGTGTACACGAGGCCGATGCCCGGGACCCGCATCATGCCGAGCTTGTCGCCGAGGGCGAGCAGCCACTCCAGGGTCACCATATTGTGTAGGTCGAACTCGTACTTCTTGATGGTCGTGTGGTGCCACACGAACATGACGGCGACCAGGATGAGCGCCAGGAGGATCGGCAGCCACGCGCCCTCCCGGAACTTGATCAGCGACGCCGAGAAGTAGAGCGCCTCGATGGAGCCGAAGAAGAGGAGGAAGACGAGGGCCAGAACCGGCGGCCGGTGCCAGCACAGCATGATCACCAGGGATGTGAGGCATGTCGTCACCAGCATCACTGTGATCACTGCCAAGCCTGCACAAGAATTCAGAAAACAGCATGAGCATGGTGATACACTGATGTACCCTCTATTCCTCTGCAAGAACAACTGCAGAAGTTCACGTTGTTTGATCATATTACGTACATTGTTGTAATCATCAGTGATAGTGTTGCAGAATTCACAAGATTGAAATTACTGTCGGGTATCTGATAGGATAGTAATTTCTCTACTTACCAGATGCATTTCCCATGTGCTTCGTATCGCGAAATCCAACAGTTACTGCAATGCAGAGGATCATGAGCAGCCAGTTGATCTCAGGGATGTAAATCTGGCCATGGATCTTCTTAGATGTGTGCACGACTTTCACTCTAGGGAAGCAACTCAGGGACTGGCTCTGGTTGATTATGGAGAATGTCCCACTGATGATCGCTTGGCTTCCAACCACCGACGCCAGAATCGCCAGCACAAGGACAGGCCACCTTACACTCTCTGCATTTTGGCAAAAATGCTGCAGCTTTAGTGTCTACTCAAATGGTAAATTCAGTGCAGTGCAACTCTACGATAGGTACCGTAAGAATCATCAGCTAGTATGCATGTTCATTAGATAAGAATTAATACCTGGAACTGAGATGTAGAATCCAATTTTATAGCTTGAGTCAAGCTTGTGATGTTTTGATAAATAAGCAGCTTGGCCCATGTATCCCAAAATCAGTGCAGGGTACACTAAAGAAGTGAAAGCAAGCTGCAAAACAATGACCAGACTTAAGATTTATCAAAACAAATTAAACAAATATAAGATAGAACTGAAATGCAGGATCAGTGAATTACCTGGATTGCGCTGTAGGAGAAGTGGCCAAGATCTGCAAACATTGCTTCAGATCCTGCAATGCCAAGCATGTCACAATGAACTTCATACAATAACACCTTTGAGAGACCATGTAGAGGGTCTAGAATATGTTTGTGATTAACAATTGGTACTTTAGTTAAGTTGAAATTGAATTTTGCGAAAGTTTCAGAAAATTCAGCAATTCGGAGTTGCTATCAGGTCTCAGGCGGTTTGACCAGTCCTGGGATGGCAGTCTGACTGGCCATGACCTATTTGTCAGGTTCTGTGCCTGGCGGTCTAACCGTCGTGGGGAAGACGGTCTGACTGCCATGAGGAGAGCGGGACAGACCGGTGGTAGCTGTCTGACCGGCCGTGGCACAACAGTCTGACAGCTTGCCACGGGCAAACATCTCTAGGGGTAAACCAAACATGTTTGGGATATCCAAAGAGTTTCTAGAGGGGCCAGACATGTCTAGGGTACCTAAGACATATCTAGCATGTTGATGAAATTAGATTTTGAGTTGGTTTGAGTGTGTGCAAGGCATAAGTGTTGTTTGTTGTGTTGTGTTAAATTGCATGATACATATTTTGACTAACATGAATCAAGTACAAAGAACTTGTGCTCGAGATGGTTGCTTGGTCTTTGGATGTGCAAGTGGCATGGAGAACGTTAGCGATTGATAGCAATAGACCGAGACTAGGTAGAGGTGCTGAGGTCCGTGCGGTCGTGTAAGTCTGGGTGAGGCTACGTGGCTCAAGTGGAAAGCACAAAAAGGAAAAGGATCATGAAAAAGTGAGTTGGTGCATGTGGTGCGCCAAATGATAAGACTGATGCATGTAGAGATAGTTCAGAGGAGTTTGAATGTGTGAAGATATGACAATTAGTCATTGAACACTATGGGTTACATGTCAAAACATGTGAAGATACTTTGACGTGAATGTGTATATGGAGTCAAGAGAACGTGCCTGGAAACTTCGTTGAGAGTATTTTGGTAGTTGACCAAATACTGGATTGGTGCGTTGATCAAAATCATAGCACGAGGAAGCGCAAATGAGAAGTGGTTTAAATCATGGAGATTTGAAATTGCCAAGATGATTAATCGCTAATGGTTTAGCGGGTTAAGTCTTGAAAATGCTTTCAGAAGCGTGCGTGTATGTAAAACCCGTATTAGTAGGGTTAACAGAATTCCGCGAATGTCTTAATGGGTTAGACCCATTAGAGTTTATGGCTGGTTATTAAAGGGGGGAGAGGGGGCGTTAGATCGAAGGATTCTAGAGTTTAGGTTTTGGTTTTACCAGCTTGTCTTCTTTCTTGGTTGTGGGAGAGAAAACTTGATAAAAGAAAGAGTGATACTTTGACTGCACCTTGTAATTATCCATGAGTATGTAAACTTCATCCTCTTCTGAAAATAGATCAAAATTTTGTCTCAACCATGTTTTTATTTGCATTCTTACTTAGTTTTGCTTGTTCTTGAGTAAGATTTGTGATTTTGTGTTCGTGAGAGTTACAGCCTGAAATCTTGCTTAAATTACCTTACTAGGATATATGAGAATAGTTTCAAAAGACCTCATGCATTAGATCCTCAGAGTAAGAAGTAATTTGAGTTTTACGATTTTTGGTGTTTTTGTGTCCTAAATTCGATTCTCTTCAATTTAGTGAACTCGAGCCTAAAAACCTTGCGATTTTTGATTGATTTAGATTCCTAATACCTTGAAAAAGTCTTATGCAAAAAAAGTAGAAGTATTTAGATGAGAATTGAGTAAATTCTTGATATTTAAGTTTTGACCGAGAGGCTTTCAAGCCTAGGAATAGGGGATCGGCCAGACCCCTTTTGTCCCTACGGTCAAACTGGCCGTGGCGATCAGACCAACCTGACCGCCTTGGGTGGGAGGTTGTTAATTTTATTGGTTTAAGTCTATAGCCTTATTTTGTGAAGCATAATAGGTGTAATCTAAACTTGATGAGTCTCATAGTCACTTGAGTTAATATTTTGAATACTGTTGGGGAAAACTTTTTTAGAATCATTCACCCCTCTGATTACCAGCATCAGTCCTATAACCTTATCTCACAAAGTCACAACTGTAGCAAAGGTAAGAAATGATCTTTGTTTCAACGGAGGCATATTATACTTTACCTGTCATACAAAGCAAAATTCCTCCCAGGGACATCCAGCCAGACTTCCTAGTCTTGTTCAAGAACTTGAGCATGTGGTAGGGATTGAGAGCCCGGTAAATTTGAGGGTTCCAGTGGACGATATTATACAAGCCGAGGGCACTCATGCAAATTAGCCAGGCTAGAACTACTGGAGCGAAGAGAAATCCAACACGATGGGTACCGTAATGCTGGAGAGCAAACAGGGACACTAATATGATACATGTTATCGGAGTGACAGCGTCTGCGCGGGAAAAAAAAACAGAAATCAGCATGGCAAGACATGTAAAATGTGAAGTAACAGGTCATGGAGAACTAATCTAGTCATATGGTTAACACCAGTATTTTTCCAATTTTTTTTTGTAAACAAGCAGTATTTTTCCATTTGACAGTTCCATCCTTCTTCTCTCTTTCAGTTTCAATTCATGACAGAAATTACTAAATTCAGAAGATTTTGTTGTGATCTAATTATTTTACAGTTTGTAAAGTTTGTTTTGGGGCTTATTCTGGCAGTTTTGTTTATAGCTAACTGACCACACCAACAACTTTGCTAGGCTATTGGTATCATTATGAAGTATATGAAATATCAGTAGCTCATATTTATGTGCTTGTGGTCAGCAGTCAGTTCATCAGTTGCATACAAGGCCTAGCAAAACTTCAAATAGAAAAATTACAAATCAAACTTACATTCATGCTGATCCCTGGACAAGGAGAGCTCAAGCCCTGAAACAGCTGAGAACACTGCAACAGACAAAATAAACAGCACAACGCCAATTGTAAGCAACTGATCCTCAACTTTTGAAGAACAACATATCAAAGCTAAAAAAAACCGTAGACTGAAGGTACCGGAGATCGCCGGCGTGAGGACGCCGTCCCCAATCACCATGCAGGTTCCAATCATCACCATGATGAGCAGAGCGGTCTGCAGGTTCTTGTGCCTCTCAAGCCACTCCTTGATGCGAGACTTGTTGGTCACTTCAGGCGGGCACTCCAGCTTGTACATCGACACCTCCTCATCGGCAACCTGCCTGTTCGGAAGGAGGCTGACATTGGCGTGCCTGCAGATCAGAGAGTACAGGGCAAACGTCCCTCCTGCCAGATCCAAACCCCAGCAAGAACACATGAAGATTTTGCACAGGTGAAATCTTGCAGTAGGAAAAGCTATGGTGCTTACCCTCGCCGTTGTCGTCGGCTCGCAGGACGATGGAGACGTACTTGATGAGAGGGATCAGGGTGAGCGTCCAGAAGACGAAGGAGAGCACGCCGAAGATCTCCTCGTTGGTCTCCGAGTGCTCGATGTCCTCGGCGAAGGTGCTCTTGTACACGTACAGAGGGAGATGCTCAGGTCGCCGTACACCACCCCCAGGCTCTGGTAGGCCAGCAGCAAGGTCGTCCTCCATGACTCCCTCTGCAACAACGAACACCAAACCACACCGAGCAGCTCGGTTCAGCATTGATTCGGGTTGATTCCACCACAGGTTTAGGTTGGAAAATTGCCGACCTTTCGGGATGCCATGCCTCTCCCAAACTCGGGATCCATTGCTCAGCAAGAAACAGCTAGCCTCTTATCATAACGCTACGCTCTCCCGCTGCAAGAAATACATCAACATAAAACACTGTTATTACTTGAACAGACTGAATCGGCCAAGAACAACTGAACAAGACAGGCACTCATATACACAAGCACACCTCGAAATAACAAGCAAGAGCTGACAATGTGACGACAGTAGTACTAGGGAATCAAGAGAATAAAGTATAAATGCAAGAAGGGGAAAGCGCGAAGAGAGCAAGGAGATACCAAGCAAGCAGAACGCATATGTATCCAGGGATGAAAAGACGGTGGAGCCTCCGGGATGACTAATGGGGGAGAGGTAAGGCATTGGAAGCAATATGGGCACGTGTGGTGGGAAGCAGTGCACCTACAGCTCAATAAGCACTCACGCCTCTTTTTACTTAATCATATACAGGTTGTGTTTTTTTCGCGACCATGATTTTTTTCTGTATTTTTTAAAATGGTAGTAGCTGATAAAGACGTTGATATAAATGACATAAATAGTAGCTGGCTCAGTAAGTCGTTTAGAGGAAACAACTTTAAAAAACTATTTGAAGAAATTGTCCTATTTATTTTAATTTTCGAAGAAATTGAAACAAAAAAGGCAAAAGCAACCTAAAAGCAAATAAACGGTTGCATCGGCCTGTGCATATATAAATCCATGGATGGCAATGGCAATGTGCAGACAAGGATGAACGAAACTTTTGGGCATCACCAAATGCACCAAGGTCGGTAGGGAGTGGAGGAGGAGCAGGCCCATGTGGGGCCGAGGACAAAAGCATGTGATCTCACATTCTCACAGCAGTGCCATCTCCAGCAACTTTAGCTTTCAGAATGCAGACCAGGACAGCCTCCCCTAGATCACTACTGTGTTAATGCTGGGACTAATGATATCATGGCCTGTGCCTAAAAACCCAATCTTTTCTTCTTCTTCTTTTTTTGCCACAAACCAATGCAAGAATTTTTAGTGAGTTCTACAAGATCCGACTTTTTAGTCAGTTCTTCAGAGTTTGGCAGGGAGAGAGATCCAAATCGACTGGAAGCTGATGATAACGAATCAGTAACAACTCCAACAGCCATGAAGCAAAGCAAGAGGCTTGCTCAAGTGTCATACTCCTTCCACTCTGTCTGGCTTCTGTAAGCCGGAGAAAGCGAAAGAATCTTGACATCGCTAATACAGTGAGAGGCCTAAAGACCCTATCTTTTTTTTACGGAGAGTTGTGCAGGAACCGAAGAATTAAAAAGACTCTTCTTATCTTTTCTTGCTGAAAGGAGGTACAAGGGAACAACGAAAAGTAACTGTAACACCTCACATATAGCTAAATTAGAATACTACTAGGAAACATTATCGTTAAAATAAAGAAAAAATAATAAAAGTAACAACAAAAATTATAAAAAATTAAAACCTTAAAGGTACTTTATTTAGATAATCAACGGAAGCTAAAATAAATGCTTGAAACATAAAACTGGTCCACTTCTAATCAAATGAAGAATAAAATAAAATGGCAAAAGTAGTGGCAAACCACAATGGCTGAAACTCGAGTGCTCCTACCAATGCATAATGCGCCTGCACTGTGTGTGACCGCCGTTGCCGCCGACTGCATTGGCATTTGCATGCCGCCACCGGCGACATCACTGTTAATCTGTTAGTGTGTTGCTCTGAAACGAAAACATCGATTCAATTCACAAACGGGTTATTGTTGGATTGATCTCTAGGCTAACTGCCTCCGAGATTTTAGGGAGACCGAGTCTCCACCTCGCGCCTTGATCGGAGGCGGTTGCCAGCTATTTTTGGGTATCGGTCCCGGTCACCTAGCACTACTTATAATAAGAAGGGATACGTCAGGGGGTGGTTCAACGGTTATGCTATGCCCCTGATAATCCCGAACACATCCGATCTCTCACGAGTGCTGTGGTGAACGAAGACCGGAACCCATCCGTCCCCGTCCACGACTACAGCGACGCCTGCCGACCCTCCCCGTACCGGCGACCTCCTCCGACCGTCGACCTTCACCACCTCTGGCCGACCGCATCTTTACTTCACCTTCATGACTACCTCCGGTGCGGGTATTTACACTCACGCTTCGGCATTTTTGCTTAATAGGTGTTCATGTTTTTGGATCTAGAATTAAAGCCTTAATAGAATAGAATCAACAGTTGTAGCGCTGGGGATACAGTTTCGGGTCACTGGAAAGTCACCAGGTTTTCCAATCTACTCCTACTGCGTCGACGTGTCTTATGTACGGCACGTGTTCATGATAAGGACTGGATTGGTATCGCGATCCTGGACATCAAACAAGTTCCGTGGATAATTGTATTGTATTGAACAGGAAAGAAGATGCATGAATGGGTGATCAGAATGTCACTTTCGGCGGCGCTCTGCATGCTCGGATCGCAGCAGCCACTGCGCAAATAGCTCCAAGGTCCCGAACGATGGTACGCGTGTGGATCATGCGTATATGTGTGGTTCGGCAACCTTGCTTGTCCCTGTGCATGTCATGTCTGGCCTTTTGCCCTGCTCCTAGAGGACAAAAATTCAAGAGATTTTCAGAGCAGTAAACTCGTTCAAGAGATTTGCCGCATCCTTTCTCACTGCCACTCAGCATACGCACGACAAAAATTCAGAGAGACGTATTTCATTTCTCTCGATCGATCATTGGGCAGTCTGCCATGTGGCTCCATTGAGTTGACGGCCATCGATAAATTCTACGTATCGGGAATGCTCAAGTTCTAAAGGGAGGCAATGGCGTCTGAAGATGCCGATCTGGACCGGTGCATCGCTTAACTAGAAATTTCTTTTGCTAAAGAAACTGTCCTTTTTCCTTTCTAGAAGCCACCACGTCGGCTGGTCGCCTTCACCAAACCTTCAGTACACTCCAAAATGCGGCTCTGATCGTATTACTGTAGATGCGGAAAAAGGCCTAAGAGGCCGATAAACGTATTGGGCCATCCAATTCATGGGCAGGGCAACCACCTTCTGATGTCAGGCCAAGATCCGACCGAAGCTTAGAGCAAGTATAATAGGAGGCTGTTAGTAGGCTGTATGCTGAGGTGGAGGAGAGAGAGGAGGAGAGAGAAGAGAGGTGGGCTGTAAGTTTACAGCCAGCTGAAGCACAAGAACCAAGAAACTTTGTGAGAGGAAGGGGTAGGTCATACAGCCTTCAGGTGGCTGTAACTACTATATGAGTAAGCTGATAAGTGGGCTGTAAGTGTCCATACAGCCAGCTGAAGGATGTATTATTAGCCTTGCTCTTATAGAAAACACACACAAGAATTGAAGGGTCTCGATTTGAGGAAGGGAATAGACAGAGAGATTCTACGTACATTGCGTTAGATAGATTGGGTTTATTGAGACCTGCCTAGGGCACAGGAATGACTCAAAAAGTGATTTTGGATAGGTAGATAGTGCTGCAACTTTGCCACAGGATAACCATTCATGACATAAAGTCAGGCTGCAACTTACAGGCTAGCTACGAAGCTGTATATATATATAAGTATATCGACTATCGATCATGACCTTGACGGTTTGATAGAGATGATGGTATAGCAGGATATAGTGGCTGTCATAGTCTTGATCAAAGCATCGCAGTCCAGAATTGAGTACTCCTGTTGGGAACCGTGCAAGAACCGAAAAATCAAGGATTCAGTACGTGCTAGCTAGACAAGTGGTCACAAAAAGGCAAGTTTTTTTTTTTTTTGGGTGCAAAACAAGCTGATCACCAAGGTTTCAAACTGGGGAAACGATGAGATGTACATAACATACTGATGCATTACACATCAAAAACCTGCATGAAACTGGTTTATGCTGTAACACAGACAGAGACAGACAGATGCGTGCGTAGCGCCTGCATCTGTACGCATTCCAGAGCCACGCCACAGAATGACAAAACATAAAAGTCACAATATCGCATCTGGGTCCACCCGTCATAGTAGAAAATAAAAAAAGCAAATTTTCCCAAAGTCAAATAGTCAAATCCTCAGACGACTCAGACGACACGTCGGCGTCGCGCCCGGAGAACAGGTCCATGCAAAGCTCGCCGTAGAAGCGGCCGACGAGCTGGACGAACTCCGGGCACCTGAGCTTCTCCCAGCAGCAGAGCATCTCCTCGACGTCCATGAGGTCCCTCACCTTCCTCTCCTCCACCAGCATCTCCATCAGGTGCTTCTCGAAGCTTCTGCACGCCTCCTCCACGTCGTCGTCGTCACAAGCGCCAGCGCTGCTGCGACCACCTGCCGCCCGGCTCGGCTTCGTCGACGACGTCAATGCCGCAGCCTCGCCTGGCTGGGCCTGCAGCGCGAGCACCCGTGCGGCCGTCTTCGACGCTGCGGCGGGCGTATCGAGGGATGGTGACGGCGGGCGCAGGGCGCCGCCGCCGTCGGTGGAGGAGCTCGACGGTGGCCGGTCGACGACGTCGTTGCGGTCGGCCTCGGACCGCATGGACATGAGCGGCCAGAAGACCGCGCGGACGGAGTTGAAGCTGCGGGCGCGGCGGGAGCGGTTCTTCATCCTTCCCAACGCGCGGCGGAGCAGTGCCGGTTGCTGCAGCGCCCGAGGGCGCCTCTTGACGAGCGCGAGCATGCCACTGCATGGATTGCACTCCAAGCAAGACGACGGCATCGATCGGCAGCGCATGCAATGATGCTACTATTTACTGTTCAGCCCGGCCGGCCGTTTGGTGCATGTGATCGAGTTCTTGAGCTTTACGCCTTCTTTTCTTGGTTGCCGTATAGCACATAGCAGTAGTAGAGAAACTAGCTAGGAGGGTTGCATTGCATCGTGCGTTGTTGGTTGCGAGAGCTTGGACTTGGAGGATCGATTTGGTTGTTGATTTGGATGCGATGAATGATTGAAATGTGGGATTCTTATGGGCAATGATGAGGTGAAGCCTTGTGGGTGGGAGGTGGTGTTCACGTAGACTGATAAAACAAATGCTGCCACAGGTGGATTGCTAGCTAGCCTTTTCAGACGGAGCTGGAGTAAGAGGCGTCCATGTAGCGAGAAAGCTATCTTTTTCTTTATTTATAGTTTATTTTCCTAGGTTCAACCATGAGCCCATTTCTACGACCGTTGGTTTGCGACGGCTGACGATGTGATGTAGATTTGGGCCGTCGCTTCCATTATAGCCTAGCCTTCCGTGCTCTTCTTGTCGGCCCTTTTTTCTTGGGAATTTGGGCCTGGGGAAGCCCTGTATATAGCAAGGGAGTTTGGCCTTTCTGTGCTGTGGGCATTGCCAACATACGGAGACGTGCCATCCTAGGGTCAAATCGGTTGAGTCAAGAGTGGACTTCGACCCGGACACGCGAGGCGACAACGGTGTAATAATTCTGTCGTTGCCAGCGTCAGTCGCCAACGAACTCACACCAGTGCAGCCATGCATGATTTTTTTTTTTTTTTGCGTAAAATAGGTAGTCGGCTCTCTCTTTCCTGCTGCCTTCGTTTCTCTCTGCTTCTGCTCTCTCGACTGATCGATAGATGCTGCTGTACTG
Source organism: Bonia amplexicaulis (assembly GCA_036346245.1). NCBI lineage: Eukaryota > Viridiplantae > Streptophyta > Magnoliopsida > Poales > Poaceae > Bonia > Bonia amplexicaulis. Next base: position 622,997 of record CM070753.1, on the reverse strand, counting down.
CTGCAGTGCATCGCAGACGCACATCATGGCACATCGACCCTACCGACATCGTCGTCATTCTGCAAAGACAAACTGAGTGGAAACCGAACTATACCTGAACTCGATCTCGGATGGCATAGAGTCCAAACACTTAAAATGATCCAAGATAAAGATGAATTAACCCCGACCTGAACCAAGAGATTGATCCAAACCGATCGATCGTACACGCCACATGCATGATCAGAAATACTAGCTACTCCTTCAGATGTTAGCTCGACACAGGCGCGGAAGGATTGAATTGCGGCCATGTGATCGATTAGGGTGGACAAAGATTTAATATGAATTGAATAGTATTTTTACCATATTCGTATTTGTATTTTTTAAATAAAATACGACCGATCGAGACTCGACGTGCCAAGCTACAAACCGAACAATGCCGCGTTTCACTTGCGTGTTGGGAGTGACCAGGGATCATGGCTCGATCGCGCGCGAAAAAATGGCAGCTTTAAAGCCGTGGGCGTGGTCCGGCACCGAACTGTCCGGCTAAAGCCGGGCGCATGGCATCGCATCGCATGGGCATCTGTCTGGCGTTCGGCCGCGCGCGCTGCGCTCGATCAACCACCGACCGGTCCCCGTCGGCGTCATGCCCAGGCAGACATGCGGCGATTCCTGATCTCTTCTCACTGGTATAAAACAAGCTATACTAAATATCTAATCACATACGGTTTAGGTAGAGCCATCTGTACTTTGATTATTACAGACAACTCATAACTAAAAATACCTCTGAAACTATCATAGACGGTTAGACTTAAAAGTCGCCTATAATATACGCATTATCATAGTCAGATTTTAATTAGAACCGTCTATGAAACTATCACATACGGTTTTTATTTACATCTGTCTGCGTTTTGTCCTTTGTCGTATAATTTTTTGAAGGCAAATTTTATGAATTTTTGAGCAACATGCAAAGTGGATAAAATTATCAAAAAATTACACAATAAAGTACATTGTGTCAGCAGGCTGCACATAAAATTTCTTAATTTTTCAAGCTTATTTGCTATATTTAAATTTATAAAAAATTATAATATATAAAATACTAATTTAGGTAGGTAATTAAGCCCTACCGCGTGATGGAGGGGCGGCAGGCACGCGGGAGCACGGTTGCCGGGCGGCAAGCTGTGGCCAGGCTTCGGTAGTCTACATGTCAGCTGTAAAGCACTGCCGCCCGATGACCAAATGTTAGAAATACTTTTTTATTATTTTTAACACGTATATAACTATTTTTTATAAATACAGATACAAAACGTGCTATATGTGCTAAAAGCTCTACTGCATGGCCGTGTATATGCACCGTGTGTATTGGAACGCATGCGCACGTGTGACACGTACACACGAAATGAACAGGGATGGAAATGCTTCGTGCGTCGGCCGACCGTAAGACAGGGGGTTCAATGTCGATCTTAGTTGCTGATCCTACACGTACTGTTGCATCGTCAGTCGATCTGCTCGTTTACGAATTATTACTATGAAATCTGTGCTGCTGCTGCTGCTCCATGAGAGCTTGTTCGCCGCAAAAGGTAGACAATATTTTTGTCTCACTCGTGTCAAGGATCAATTAATCTCTCAATGAGTTTCGCCGCACGACTCTATGAACAAGGCCACGAGTAATTGCAATTAAACTGTGCGAGGATCAGAGGATTACAGAGTCAGGATGACGCGTGTCCTCTCGATCACCGCATCAAACTGGACGTCAGAACTCTTGTACAACGTACGTTCAGAACTCATGCACGCATGCGTCCAGGAACACACGCACGAATCGAAGTCGCCAAGCGTTGGAGGCACTGTTTAATCGACAGAGACAAGTCAGACAGCACATACATACTAGTATAGTACGTGGTGCTGGTGTGTTTATATATATATATATATATATATATATATATATATATATATATATATATATATATATATATATGCAGAGAGAAAGAGAGGGTGTTGAAATGGAACACCATGATATTCAAGATCAAATCTCTATCTTTTAATTGATTTTAGATGCGTGCAAATGCAATGATATATAATATATCATTTAAATTCGTTAATATTCATTAATTCGAAAAGGCATCGATTTGGAAATAAATTTATTGATTTAGCATGTTAAATCAATCATGGATGGAAATTCTCAATCATGAAGCCTGGACACCATGATATCCTGTTATTTATATATATAGTATTAGATTATAGTTTGTTGCATGATTACTACCAATGATCCCCATGACTGAAACTTTCGCATAAACTTGTCATTTGGGTGCACTACAATGATGGCATTCGAGTAACATTTGCAAAGCTCCAATCATGGCATGGGTCTTACTAATTCTCCTTTTCTCTTGAATCGATTGTACAACACACCGTCTTAATTAATTATCCACCTACCCTTTTGTTTTAAAAAAAAAACTATCCACCTGCCTAGCTACCTCGCTCCAAGGTCTATACGTCAACATGTGTGCTCAGAGAAAGTAAGGTTGCTGTTTCTACTTCCCGAGCAGGCAGGCATAGCCAGCCAAGCTAGGCCGGTGGTTGCTTGCTTTCTCCCTGCAAATTCTAATCGCCCGTTTGGCATGCACGGTCGAACCAACTTGGTGCGGTCGAGCCACGGATGTGCACCTGTCTAGTCTCACGAAATAAACTAGCGTTCCCGCAACCACTGGCGGAATGATCCCGTCAGGTGAGGTCAGGCGGCTCGTCTCGTCGTACGGCAAAACGCACCGCGAAATCATGAGCGCGATCGTACATGCACAAGAAAATGCGTGCCAAACGAATGATTCCTCTGCTCTTGGCCCTCCCAAATTACTCCTTTCGGCTTCATTTTTTATTTTTATTTTTTAATTCACTATTTTTTTATTTTATCTTTTTTCTGGGTTTCTAGTTTTTTATCTTTTTTTCTGTATTCCTTCGCATTTTCTGTAATGGTTAACCTATTTATTCGAAATTTAATTACGAGCGTCGACAAAGTGATGACCGTGAGGTGACTAGTCAAGTGTCGACGAAGTCATGACCGCGAGGCATCGGACAAGCGTCGACGGAGTTCGGACCAGGAGGCAATCATAGACGTCGATGAAGTCTCAACCATGTGCCCTGTCGATGGTGGTAGATGTTACACGTGTGCCCTGTCCTCCACCGTTCGGACTTGGCGTCGATGAAGGCGGTGGCGAGATGAAGTCTTGAAGCGTGCGCCCATCTCCCACCATGAGGTGGTCAGACGTGCATCTACGACCACGAGGTGGTCGAACGAACAGCCACGACCACGAGGTGGTTGGACAGAGTTGCGAAGCCGAGGCTAACGAGGTCTGAGGGATGGCGCCGAGGCCGACGGGGGGCGGAGGGTGCGAAAGCTGGTAGAGGAAACACGGAATCCCCGCGCGAAAACGTAGACAGTGAGGCCCGATGTTCGCCAGCGTTGTTCAGCCCCGGAGGCTCGACGTAGTGCACACATGCGTATTGATCAATGTGATGTGGCTGACAACTGTACTCACGCATACGAAGATCTCATGTGGAGGGCGTGCGGAGGTCAGAGCCTGTCTTTGCCGTGCGTGGAGGCTGACTCTCTAGTGCCGAGATGACGGCGCGAGGGCTCGACATGGAGGCGGCCGATGCGGAAAGCAGTGGTGACTGCGAGGGCACTCAACAATGATGAGGAACAGCTGGACCCCATGCAGTTACAACGGCGATGACGCCGGGGTTGATCGTGTTCAAGCTCGGCGTCACATGCACCGGCGCTCAGTCATCCGTATGGTCGATGATGAAGGATATGCTGTAGATGCTGCTGAGGTGTGAGTAGGCGCAGCGGAACACCTCGGATGAGGTTGCTGAGTACAACACCACTCCCCCTCCGCAGGTGAGAGGGGGTAGTCGTCGGAAGCAGGTCCGGGTATAATAGCATTTTGTATATCATTATGAAGCCTTAAGCGTCAAGATGAACTTATTTGGGGTGCTTGCGACGCGAGTAACTATTTAGCGTAGGAAGGTATCTCCGGTAGTAGCCTTCTCTAGCGTTCTCCCTTGCACAGTTTCTTGTGCGTTCCCCACGGACGGTGCCAAATGTTGTAGCATAGCTACAATAGGGGTACAGGATACCCTTCTCTCCATGGAAAGAGGTAGAGGTAGAGAGATATAACGACATGAGAGAGAGCTTGTGTGTAAAATAAGTGGATATGTCCTTATACCCCTCTTGTGGGTTTATATACATGAGTGAGATAGGATGAAAAATTTCCATCATACCCCTTAATAATTACAAAATGTAGGGATACAGTGATACATTTCTTTATACTTGTGGGCCTATACTATTGGGCCTGTTACAAGGCCCAGTTGTTTGGGGCTGGGCTAACTCCACAACAACTATAATTTATTAGACTAATGAATAGCGATTGTTGAAAGAAATCGAATCTAAAAACGGCCCGGTAAAATCTTATACGGCAACTAAATGTTCCCAGCAGTTGGTTAATCCAAGTGATAGTATATATGACATCCGGTCTCCTGGCTAAAGACTAGAGTTTGGTTCCACCAACTTTATGCTAAATGGTTATTTGTGTATATTTTTCGAAATTTGATATTGTAGTCTCTTGGTGCCAAGTCTTTCCACAGTGCATTCTTCAACCTATTGCAAGTTTGCAACCCTGTGTAGTACATTGCTAGTTTCATATGCTAATGTTCCTAAATACATAGCCTTTGTCAGACGAAATCGAGCTGCAGGCAGTGCGACTGTGCAGAGCATTTTGGTGCCTGACTGCATTATGGAATCTATGAGCTTTGTGTGCAAATAAGTTGCCCCCACGTGAGAATCAAAGCAAACCCCTGTCGATTTGAATGCAGTGATGCTCGGTGGACCAAGTTTGGACTTTTGGAAGTCCTCATGTCCCCTGCAAGCACCGTATCATGGCTGCCTGCTTCAGGAAGTGACTTGGTTCACACTCCAACTCATGTGCCAAGTCCTCCCGGTTTAGTTGCAGAGATGGCCAAATCGAGCTTAGGATAGACGATTAGTGCTCGTTGCAGGCTTGTGGTAAAAAGCACCATGCCTGTCCTGAATCACTGTATGGGCTTCAGTCCCCACGACTTTCAAGAGTGCAGTCTCCATTTCAAACGTTTTGACTTTGTGCCATGTTGTATTGCTATCTAATGAATCTACTGTCAAGGAAAATTGAAGTTCCATTGATGAACAAACAATTGAACTTTACTGTGCAGCTCCGCTGTACCCACGCATCCTTTTAGGGGGGGTGTTCCCGTGTTTGGTTCATGCTGTATAAATAGGATGATTCCGTCTAGGACGGCGTGGTTCGTCCGATTTGATTGAACGAGTTGATACAATATCTAAATAGAATATTCTCTTTCGAACCACCAAAATAAAATCATCTCGTTCTAAATGAAATGGTTCCATCCATCGAACCAAATAAGAAGACGAGGCATCGTCCGAGATACTCTCCACCGAACCAAATGAAGCCTTACATTGGACAATGTCTATCAAGTTACAGTTGCAATATATTGTGCAAGAGACAGTTGCATTGTATACTGTCCTGGTTGAGTTTTTGATGAGAAGCACGTAAGCACTCCATACTCCATTCATTCTTGTAAGATGCCGCTTCCGCTTTTCCACCGCAACTTCTCTCGCCTTCCACCTGCGGCAAACTTTTTTGTAATAAAAAGTGCTGCACGCACGGCAGCTCACTCCACACTCCCACCCTACTGCAAGTCTCCACAAGCCAGAGAGGAGTGTGAACTTCCAAGTCTGCGCGAGTGTGCCGCGCGCTCTCCTCCCGCTCCCGCACGGCACGATGCCATTGCCGAGCTCCTGGTTCTACAAGCTGCGGCGCAAGAGAAGCACGGTGAGAGGCGAAGCCAACGAAGCCGCGGAGCTCACGAGCAAGCCGAGAAGCCATCAAGCTCCGGTGGCGACGCCCCAGGCAGTGCTGCCCCGCTGCTCCCCGAACAGAGCGTCCTACTACTTCCCGAGCACAGACCGCCGCCTCCCTCCGAGCTCCGCCAAGGACAACCCCAAGCTCCGGGACACCCACTTCCCGCGCAGCCCGCAGCCCAACGACATCGTCTTCGACGTCGTCGCCGTCTCCGCCGCCCGCCGAGCCGACCGGTTCGACGGCCTCAAGGCAATGCCGGAGCTCAAGCTGCGGCCCATCCTAACCAGGCCCGCCGCCAGGAAGGGCGGGAACGAGGCCTCGGACAGCGGCACCAGCGCGGCAGCGTCTCCGACGGCCAGGGTGCGGCGGTTCCACGTGAAACCGAGCAGCAGGAGGAAGGGGCGGGTGGCGGCGCTGCCGGCGGAGACCAGGCTGCAGAGGCGGCGGTGGCTGTACGAGAGCCTAGTGGTGGTGGTGGAGTCGGCCGACCCCGAGGAGGACTTCCTGGAGAGCATGGCGGATATGATCGCAGAGAACGACGTCCGGTCGCCGCGGGACCTCGAGGAGCTGCTCGCGTGCTACCTCGCCCTCAACGCCGCCGAGCACCATCGCGCCATCGTCGGCGCGTTCCGGCGCGCCTGGCTCGATACGACCAACGCCAAGCAAAGGTCGCAGGGCTAGCTACTTAGCTCGATCACAGATTACTCCAAGCAAACACAAGATTGCTACGTACCTGTGTACAGGATGACACCGTGCGCGCGCGCGCGCGCGCGCGTTTTCATGTGAATTATGGCGGTGGTATGTGTGGTTATGGAAAGTTTCTGCACAAATCGCAAGATCGTTTGCTTGATTGGTTTGGCTGCTGCTGGGTATCCCGCTTTTGTTTCATTCTTTCAGAATGGAATCGATCGTATGCCGTCTTTACAGATCGGAGTAGGCCTACTTGCTTCAGAGAAAAAAAAATGGAAGAACTCTTTATTTCTTTTTTTTTGTTCTGTTAATGCTATGGACTAGCTAATTAGGGAAGCATCTATGCATAGGGTCATGCATGGTACAAATTTTCTGTTTAGTTACCGAGAGGACCAGGCACGCGTCACATCGATCGACCTCACCTGCAATCTGCTGCTTCAGTCCCGTCCGTCCTTCTCTTGCGTTCCTGGTCAAGAGAGGTTAATACTTGGAGGCAAAAAAAGTTCACAAGTGCTAAAATGCAACAAAAAATCGTTGATCTTTGCTTTAATTTTGATGCAAAATGTCATGTATTTCTGCAAGTTACCTTCCGCCAAGACTCCAACGTCGTTCTCACGCTTCCTCAGGTGAAATGAAACGGACCGGTGTCCTCTCGATCCTTCAGCCTAGCTAGCTTTACTCACTGCCCCTAGAGAGTAGAGAAACCTCAGGCCTGCGCCACAGTATACTACTCTACTGTTCTTTTCACTGTCACCTGTGCTACACTCCATTCCACAAGGATGCAATGCAACGAATGCTTTCTGGCTAGGAGCATATATCCGTTTGCTTGCCTTCGCCACAACTGCTGTTCTTCAGATTCAGGGGATGCGAAGGTCACCAACTGAAGAAACAGACGCCCAGAAAACCTTCCTGTCATGTATGCAAGATTGAGAAAATTGGATATTTGCCATCGCTAACAGTGGGCTTCGCAAAATTGCCATCGTTATCATCGACTTCGCAAAATAGCCACTCAGTACGTGTGTCTCTCGTATTCCCTGCCATTGCACCTCTTTTTCCTCATTTTCTTTTCTCTCTCTCCAAATCAGCCGCCTAAGATGACTAAACTGCCCTTAGCTATTTTGCTGGGCACATGACATTCTGAGCTATTTTCCCTGCAGAGTCAGGTGCGATTCATAGCATCACAATAACAAAGGATAAAACTTCAAATTTGTTCATTTCATCAACTGAGTATGAACGTATAAATATTCAGAAGCCAATTAACTTGATGAACAAACTTCCAGCTTTGGTCAAGGTGGTCAACAATACAATATCGGCCATCACAACCAAGGTTCCTAAAATCGATCTTGGTAGTGCTTCTTAGGCATTTACGGACGATTAACGCTTTACGCCACCAAGATGTTGTATCAAGGCGTGGACAAGCCAACAATCCAACTAAAACTGACTATTTCTCGCAGTGTCCAGAGAAACTCCGGGTAGGCAAAGTGAATTTTAATTCCATGAAAATGAGGAAAAGAAAATAGCTCAAGAGCAGTTTAGTCATCTTAGGCGGCTAATTTGGAGAGAGATGTCAAAGATAGTATGTATCTTCTATATTTGGTGTATAAGATATGTATAGCATGTAATCCTGTCACCTTCCATCCCTTGTATCTCCTTCCAGTTATTCCAATCCAGGTGTGAATATAATTGACCGGCCAGGCACCGATTGTGCCTTGCGCTGCGCATTACCTTTCTCTCTGTATCTCCTACGTTTGTATGGTATCAGAGCAACTCTGCTCCCTCTCGATTCTTCCTTGCCTCCTCTGATCTCCATGGCAGCTTACACAGGCGCCGCTCATCTTCCCGACATTACTGGCCAGGGCGCCCTGGCCGACGAGGCCACGCGTGTATCTCTGGCCGCGCAAGCTGCCCTGACCGAGGAGGCTACACGCGCTAATACAGAAGAGGCTGCAGCGGCCACGCGTGCAGCACAGGCTGCTGCAGCGGCAAACGCGCTGATGGCCTCCTCGCATGCGTCTGCCATCCAGGGAACACCCGCTCCCGTGGCAGCCGCCCTCAGCGTCGCGAGTGTCAAGACACACGTGCCGGTCACCCTCGACATGAAGAACCCTAACTACACCAAGTGGAGGACCTTCTTCGTCGCCTTCCTCGGAAAGTTCAATCTACTGCCCCATGTGCTCGGTCCTGTTCCCTTCGACACCAGCATAGGGACATGGGCACAAGACGACTTCGCTGTCCTCACCGCCCTCTACTGCTCCATCGCCGGAGACGTCCTCGACATCGTCATGGAACCCGATCAGTCGGCACACGAACTTTGGCTTGCCGTCGAGGCCGTCTACCGCGACAACAAAGAAACGAGGATCATCTACCTCGAAACTGAATTCCGAAGTATCAATCAAGGGGACATGTCCGTGACGGAGTACTGTCGTCGCCTCAAGAACCTCGCCGACGCACTACGTGACCTCGGCGAACCGGTCTCGACCGCACCTCGTCCTCAACATGATCGTGGGCTCACCGCGCTTCTCCAATCAAGCCGAACTGCTACCCTTGCAGGTGCCCTTTCCTAGCTTCGCTCGGGCGCGGTCCTCTCTTCTTCTTGCGGAAATGCGCCATCCTGCCGATGCCTCCGTCGACACCGCCTTGCTGACCACATCGCCAGCAACCGGCACCCAAGCCCCCTTCTCTGACATCCGGGGTTCAGGTTTCGGTCGGGGGCGAAGCGGACGAGGTGGACGGGGTGGACGTGGTGGCCGCAGCCGCGGCCACCGTGGCGACGCCAACAGCAACAGCACCGACCGCAACAACTGGGGCGGCGGCGCAAATCGTGCGGGCGGCACCCGCGCTGTTGCCGAGCAGGCGGCACGCACACCTCCACCAACCGGTCCATGGATGATGTACAATCCGTGGGTCGCTACACCTTGGGCCGCTCCCCAGCCCTGGACAGCTTCTTGGCGTCCGGTTGGTGGGCAGGGACTCCTTGGACCACGGCCCAACTACATGACTGCCCCTCAGCATGCTTTCGCGGCCGGTCCCTCTACGGACACAACCAGCCAAGCATCATGGGACCAAGCTGGTCTCATCAGCGCCATGAACAACCTGTCCATGCAACCACCGGGGCATGGTGGATGGGTAATGGACTCGGGCGCTACCTCTCATATGGCTTCGAATGACGGTATCCTCTTTTCCTCCCATCCCCTTGCCTCAGCCACCACCGTCACCGTCGGTAACGGTTCCTCTGTTCCCGTTTCTCATGTAGGCCGCACTGTTTTACCTTCTTTATCTACCCCCTTCGTTGTTAATAACGTCCTTGTTGTCCCCTCTCTTATTAAAAATCTTCTCTCCGTTCGCAAATTCACCCGCGACAATAATTGTTCCATCGAATTTGATCCCTTTGGTTTTTCTGTGAAGGATCTACGCTCGGGGACCGTGACACTTCGCTCCAATAGTGACGGGGACCTCTACACTGTTCCAGCCGCCACCCGTCCACACTTGCTCCTCTCGGCTACCGCTTCTCCTGACATTTGGCACCGCCGTCTTGGACATCCTGGCCGAGACGTTCTTTACCATCTTCATAAGAATTTATCTATTTCCTCTCGTACTACAGATTTTTCCTCTTGTCATACTTGTCGTATTAGCAAACATGTTAGACTTCCCTTTAGTCGGTCTTCTAGCACTACCTTTGTACCTTTCCAGTTACTTCACTGTGATTTGTGGACCTCTCCAATTCTTAGTAACTCTGGTTTTCGCTATTATCTTGTTATAGTTGATGATTTCTCCCGTTACTTTTGGACTTTTCCCCTACGACAAAAATCTGATGTGTTCACGACTTTTCAGACGTTCATCTCCTACGTCCACACCCAATTTCAACTTCCTCTTAAATGCTTTCAGACCGACAATGGCCGCGAATTTTTCAACACCGCCCTACTCTCCCTTCTTCAAACCCATGGTATTCTTCTGCGCACTTCTTGCCCCTACACTTCCCAACAAAACGGTAAAGCCGAGAGATCTATTCGTACCATCAATAATATTATTCGTTGCCTTCTCCTTCAAGCCTCCATACCTCCCTCCTATTGGGCTGAAGCCCTTTCCGTAGCCACATATCTCCTCAACCGCCGACCTTCCCAACCTATTGACTTTCTAACCCCCCATGAGAAGCTATTCGGTGCACCCGCCGACCTCACTCATCTTCGTGTCTTTGGTTGCCTTTGTTATCCTAACCTATCCGCTACAGCCAAGCACAAACTCGCTCCCCGTTCTGCGGCTTGCATATTCCTAGGCTACCCCTCCTCTCAAAAGGGATACCGTTGTCTCGATCCATGCACTAACAAAATTATTGTGTCTCGGCATGTTTTATTCGACGAAACAGTTTTTCCCTTTGCCTCAGCTGCAGCGGCTCCAACATCGCCAAGTGATCTTCATTTTCTCGGTGACGCTGATGACTTTGATGGGTGTGAAGCCCCGGCGGCCTACGCACGCACGGCGGGGACACCTGCGCCCCGGGCCTCCTCTGTGCCAGGGCCCCTTCTTCGCGCGACGGCCTCATCTGATGGGTCCCCTTCTCCAGGCGTGGCTCCCCTCAACCCATCATCCGAGCCAGCCTCACCTGCCGGGTTGCCTGAGCCCTTCGCCACCAGCCTGGTTCCACGGCAGCCAGGCTCACCCGGGCCGCGGCGCAGGACCTCCTCGTCAGTGCCTACTCAGAGCACCACCGACTCAATACCACCGTCCACGTCGCCTGGTGACACGACGTCTGGGACATCCACGCCTGGTACCACGGCGTCTGTACTGCTCCCGTGTGCTTTCGGCCTGCTTCCTGCCGCTTCCACGACTGTTGCTGCACCACGCCCGGCCCCGGGCCTACATCACATGGTGACCCGTGCCAAAGCTGGAGTTTTTAAGCCGATTGAGCGTCTTAATCTATCTGCTATTAGTGTTACAGCCTCGCCCGTGCCCAAGACGTACAGAGCGGCTCTTGCCGATCCACAGTGGTCTCGTGCCATGCACGAAGAATATGAGGCCCTTGTTCACAACAACACATGGTCTCTTGTTCCGCGCCCTATTGGTGCCAACATCGTCACCGGCAAATGGATCTTCAAGCACAAGTTCCATGCCGATGGGACTCTTGCTCGCCACAAGGCCCGTTGGGTTGTCCGTGGCTACTCCCAGCAGCCCGGGGTCGACTACGACGAGACATTCAGCCCCGTCGTCAAGCCGGCAACTATCCGCGTCGTCCTCAGCATCGCCGCGTCCAAGTCGTGGCCCATTCACCAACTCGATGTGAAGAACGCCTTCCTCCACGGCTCCCTTGATGAGACTGTCTACTGCCAGCAACCTCCCGGCTTCGTCGACTCCGCCCACCCCGACTACGTCTGCCTCCTCCAGAAGTCTCTCTATGGCCTCAAGCAGGCCCCTCGTGCGTGGTACCAGCACTTTGCTGCTCATGCACGAACTCTCGGCTTCACTTCGGCGGTCTCCGACACGTCCCTCTTCATCTACCGCCATGGGGCTGATCTTGCCTATCTGCTCCTCTACGTCGACGACATCATCTTGACAGCCTCCTCGCCTCGTCTCCTGCGCCACCTCTCCGCCCGGCTACATGACAAGTTTGCCATGACAGATCTTGGCGATCTGCACTACTTCCTCGGCATCTCTGTTCGACGCACTGCGGCCGGTCTCCACCTTTCTCAGCGCCAGTACGCCGTTGATCTCCTCCAACGTGCTGGCATGGCTGAGTGCCACCCAACTGCGACTCCGGTCGACACCAAGGCCAAGCTCTCTACATCGTCTGGCGAGCTACTCCGCGTCGCCACTGAGTACCGCAGCCTTGCCGGGGCGCTCCAGTATCTCACTCTCACCCGACCAGATATTACCTATGCAGTTCAGCAGGTGTGCCTTCACATGCACGCCCCGCGGGATGTTCACATGTCCCTGATTAAGCGGATTCTTCGCTATATCAAGGGCACCTTGGATCAAGGTCTCTTCATTCAGGCGTCGCCTGCGTCTTCCGTCACGGCTTACACCGACGCCGATTGGGCCGGCTGCCCCGACACTCGACGTTCCACATCAGGCTATTGTGTATTCTTCGGCGACAACCTCGTGTCTTGGTCGTCCAAACGCCAAGCCACCGTCTCACGCTCCAGTGCCGAGGCGGAATACCGTGCTGTTGCTCAGGCCGTCGCCGAGTGTTGTTGGCTACGACAGCTTCTTGGCGAACTTCATGCTCCTCTCCACTCGGCAACTGTTGTCTTCTGCGACAACGTCAGCGCTGTCTACATGGCAGCTAACCCCGTGCAACACAAACGCACGAAGCACATCGAGATCGACATCCATTTTGTTCGCGAGAAGGTTGCTCTTGGCCAATTCCGTGTTCTACATGTACCATCGTCGCATCAGTTCGCGGACATCATGACTAAGGGACTGCCGGTTCAGCTCTTTGAGGATTTTCGGTCCAGCCTTTGCGTTCGGGAGCCCGATAAACCCGACGCTTCGACTGCGGGGGGGTGTCAAAGATAGTATGTATCTTCTATATTTGGTGTATAAGATATGTATAGCATGTAATCCTGTCACCTTCCATCCCTTGTATCTCCTTCCAGTTATTCCAATCCAGGTGTGAATATAATTGACCGGCCAGGCACCGATTGTGCCTTGCGCTGCGCATTACCTTTCTCTCTGTATCTCCTACGTTTGTAAGAGAGAAAAGAAAATGAGGAAAAAGAGGTGCAATGGCAGGGAATACAAGAGACACACGTACTGAGTGGCTATTTTGCGAAGTCCACGATAGCGATGGCAGTTTTGCGAAGCCCACTGTTAGCGGTGGCAAATATCCAATTTTCTCATGCAAGATTGATCTGTCAGTTTTGCAGGGCACAGGCTTAACTGCATCTGCATGGATGTACGTGTGGTCCAGGGGTGCGTGCAGCTCAGAAATAAGAAAAAGATGGAACCTCCTGGCCTGCACTGCAATGCCAATGGGCAGGAGTGTAGGACCCCTTGCTTTCTTGTGCCTAGTGGCTGCAATGAGCAAAGCTGACCTTTAGGGAGATCCACTTATCAAAAAGGTTGAGAGCATGAAGCAAAAAAGAAATGCTTAAAGGCAAGTGCAATGGATTTTCAGCAAAAAATAATGCTCCAGAAGTTCAGTGTTGAGGACTTAGAGTTCCTTGTGCAGTATGCAGCTTTTCCCTTGTAAGTCCATCCATCAGTTGCGATCAGCATCTCGTGCATTTGCTGAATCTCTGATATCAGAGGATTAAAGGGGAGAAAGGCAGGGCAATGTTTAAGCATGGATGCGACTGCACAGAGATACACATGTTTCAGAAGGGAACAACCGCAACGTACAAAGATTTCGCCATCCGGTTGCTCAGGGCCGTCAGGTCTCGCAGTCCTGCTTTGCTTCCTGCCCGGACGCGATGATGGTAAATTCAGAGTAAACATGGGCGTACTGCGAATGGCCGGAAATGGAGAAAGGTGAAGTGCCCGGCAAAGAATGGGATCGAGACCCTCTCGTCAGAACACAAAGCAAGATGTGTCTGTTGTGGTTCTCTGTTCTTCTTCTGTGCATGGATCTGAGAGAGAGGGGTAGAGGGAGAGGCGTTACCATCGGATTGCGTGGGCGTTGGCCATCGCTGGTTCGTTGGTGAAGTCTGCGCGCGGGCGTGACGGTCGGGAAGTCTGCGCGCGGGCGGCGACGGTCGGGGAAGCGGTGGCGGTGGTGGCGGTGTTGTTCGGCGAGGTCGACGGCGACGGCGACGGAGCTTCCGCCGCGGACTGCGCCTCCCTAGATCGGTATGGGAATATTGGTGGGGTGGCGGCTGCGATCAACCTCGTGAATAGAGCCCCGCCCCCACCCTCTATTTATAGCCAGTGATGACAGGCCCATCACCAAAAGTGGGTGGCGCCCCGATCGTATGCGGGTCAAGGGCCGATTAGCCGTTGGGCTAATCGGGAGAGATCATTCTAACATTCTCCCCTTGATCTCCTCTCATACTTTATCTTTAATTACTTTTGCCTTTACATTTCATCACAGATTAGTGCATAGAACATGTCTCATCGTCACGGTCAATCGCCGATAGATTCAATGACTACAATACACCTCTCGCTTTGAAATAGTTACTTTAATCTTTTGGGCCATCTTTTAGTCCAGGAATCATAGGCTTTCCTTAAACCCATGCCGGCTACATGTTCTCTGAACACGTTGGGTGGTAAGCCTTTAGTAAGCGGATCCGCTAGCATCTTTGCGGTACTTATATGCTCAAGACTTATAATTTGATCCCGAACTTTATCTTTCACAACATAATACTTTATGTCAATGTGTTTGGCAACACCACTTGACTTATTGTTGTGAGCATACGTTCTATCGGGTTCATTATCGCGATACAACTTAAGTGGTCTATTGATGTCGTCAACCACTTTTAAACCGGGTATGAACTTCTTTAGCCGTCACACCGCCTGTAGCCTCATAACATGCTACAAACTCGGCATACATTGTGGACGATGTAGTGACGGTTTGCTTTGAGCTTTTCCACGATATAGCTCCTCCTGCGAGTGAATACATATCCGGATGTAGACTTTCTATCATCTCCGCAAAATCGAATCAGATACCCCACTATATGGAGTGTATCGATTTTACGTATGTCAACATGAGGCCTTTTGTGCCTTGCAAATAACGCAAGACTTTCTTTATCAATTTCCAATGTTCTATTCGAGATTGCTCGAATCGCCAAGTAACCGGTAACAAACGCTAAGTCGTATGCGTACACACTTGAGCATCTTGCAAGCTTCCGACGGTGAAGCATATGGAACCGCTTTCATTTGATCGATCTCATCTTGGTTCTGGGGCATTGAGAATCCCCATATCGTCGCCCTTGACTATAGGTGCGGTGAAGGACTACATTTATGCATACCAAATTTCTTTAATACTCTCTCTATGTATGCCTTTTGTGACGGTCCCAATACCCCTTATTTCTATCCGGTGAATTTCGATCCCTAGAACGAACGAAGCTTCACCAAGATCTTTCATATCAAAGTTTGAGGACAAAACTTCTTTGTCTCGATGGCATCGACATCACTACTAGCTAGTAGGATATCATCCACATACTGAGGATTAGGAAGATAAACTTCCCATCTTTAAACTTTGCATAAACACGTTGTCCTCTACATTCTCTTTAAACCCAAATTTTCTTATTGTCTTGTCAAACTTCAAGTACCACTGTCTTGAAGCTTGCTTTAACCCATAAATCGATTTCTTTAGGCGGCATCCCATTCTTTCATTTCCTTCCACAACAAAACCTTTCGGTTGTGCCATGTAAACATTTTCCTCCAAATCCCCATTAAGAAATGCCGTCTTTACATCCATTCGATGTAACTCTAAATCATAATGTGCTACTAATGCCATTATGATTACGAAGAATCTTTACATGAGACCGGAGAAAAGGTCTCATTGTAATCAATCCTTCTCTTTGCGTAAAGCCTTTTGCCACAAGTCGCGCTTTGTATCTTTCTACATTCCCTTGGGAGTCAAGCTTTGTCTTGTAGACCCATTCTGACCCTCTTGTTTTGGCTCCTTTAGGAATAGTTTCCAAGTCCCGACTTTATTAGCCTTCATGGACCTCATTTCCTCTTCCATGGCCTCAAGCCATTTTGAGGAATTTTCGCTTCTCATGGCTTCTTCAAATGAGGTGGGATCATCCTCCATTTGAAATTCCTCGTATGATAAATATGATAATCATCGAAATAGCCGATCTTCTTACTCTTTGAGACCTCCTCGGGGCCTCCACATTTGGTACATCTTACATTTGAGGCATTGTTGCTCCCCTCATCTGTGGCAATTGGTTCTATATGATCCGAAGAACAGGTTCTTCATTCTCATTTATTGTTGCCATAGGAGGAACAATAACAGGTGCTGGCACCACAGTATCTTGTACCGTCGGTGTAGCGACAGCAGTAGTGCGAAGAATGGCTCTTGAATCATCGGGTGGGCGATATACCGCTTCTCTTCAAGGTCAATCTTCGAGCTACCATGCTCCCCTCATCATTTCATCCTCTAAGAAGGCAGCGTGTCTCGTTTCTACAAACTTTGTATATCCGTGCGGACAAGAGAAACGAAAGCCTTTTGACTTTCGGGGTAGCCAATGAAATGGCAACTTCATTTTGGGATCAAGCTTCCCAAGGTTTGGGTTAAATACTTTAGCCTCGCAGACTCCCCACACACGTAAGTGGTTTAGTGAGGGGACTCTTCCTGTCCACAACTCGTACGGTGTTTTGGGCACCGACTTACTAGGCACTCTGTTGAGGATATGAATGGCGGTTTTCAACGCCTCCATCCATAAACTCAGCGGTAGTGTGGAGTAGCTCATCATGCTTCGCACCATATCCATCGAGTGCGGTTGCGTCTTTCGCCTACTCCATTTTTGAGGTTCGCCGGTGTAGAATCTTGGGCCTCTATTCCATTTTCTGTAAAACCTTGCAAAGGTCCAGAACTTGTCCATATGGGGTATGTCGATCAGTAGTACTCCCACCACGATCGATCGGACTATCTTAATCTTTAAATCGTGTTGGTTTTCAACTTGACATTAAATATCTTGAATTTATCCAAGGCTTCATTTCTTTCTTTGATTGGATAAATATATCCATAACGGGAGTAATCATCCGTGAATGTTATGAACGAGTCATATCCATCCACACTTTTCACGAAAAAGGACCACAAATGTCTCGTGTGAACAATTTGTAGAACTCACGTGCTTCTTTTAGCGTCTTTCTTAATTTTCTTTACAAATTTTCCTTTAATGCATTATATGCATTGTTCTAAGTCCGAGAACTCTAATGGAGGAAGAATATCATTCTTAACTAGTCTTTCTATTCTCCCCCTCGAAATATGGCCTAAACGACAATGCCATAATTTCGACGATTCATTATGAGTTCTCTTTCTTTTTCTGTTCGTATTCTCAGACGAGGATACATGCTCATTCACATCACATACGAATTCACACTTTCACGAAGTGACAATAAATAAAGCTCATCTTGTTTAATGGCAAGACCAACACATGCTTTATTAAACATTATTTCACACTTGCCATTTCCAAAATTACAATCATAACCATCATTGTCCAAACATGAAACACTAATCAAATTCCCTCGTAAGAGGAACATAAAGAACATCTCTAAGTAAAAGAGTGAAGCCATCACTAGTTCTAATGAAAGATCACCAACGGCTTCAACTTCGACTTGGACTCCATTTGCGACTTTAATGCATCTTTCTTTTCTTTGCGTATTCCTCGTCGAACGGAATCCCTGCAAATTATTAGCAACATGAACAGTTGCACCTGAATCAATCCACCAAGTAGATTTTGAATATTGTACATACGAGGATTCATTTATGAACGTAATAATGTTCTCACCTTTCTTTGACATAATCATTTTCAAGAAATCGGACAATCTTTCTTGTAATGTCCCTTTTCTTGCAATGAAGACACCGATCTTTCTCCACCGAGAAATTATTCATTGAGGTGAAAAAGAGGCTTTTCCTTGTTCTTTGAGGAGAAATTCTGTTGAAAGTCCTTTTCTTGTTATCCTTCACATAGTTAACAGAACCACCATGTGAGGATTTAATTCTTTCCTCCTCTTGCACACACATAGCTATGCACTTTTCTAAGTCCCATTTCTCGGTGCATATTGTAGTTGACAACAAAGGTGTCAAACTCTTTCGACAAGGAAGCAAAATCAAATGAATAAGGAACTCATCCTTGAGAGCCAAATCCATTGGTTTAAGCTTGGATGCCAAGTTACTCATCCTTAGTATGTGCTCTCTTATGCCACTGCCACCACCAGAATACCTCTCTGTCACAAGCTGCTTAATCAGCTGTGTAGCATAAGTCTTTGAAGAGCCAGTAAACTGACTCTTTATTTTGTCAAGGTACTCTGTGACAGTGTCACACTCTGCGATTGAGCCCACAATTGCAGGCTCAATCGTGTTCTTTATCACAGCCAAACATTTCTTGTTGGCAGTGACCCACTTTTTATGATCAAGATCATATAACATCTTTATGGGAGCAAAGTCCCTCTGTCTGGTCTGCCAAGCAGCATCAGCCTCATTTTCATCCCTCACCGGTGCCATAGGCTCCGTGGGACACGTGTGGTGACTACCGGTCCACCTCGGCTAGGATGAATGCAAGATCAATCTTTTCTTCCATTCACCATAGTTGTCTCCTTTGAGAACAGGATATCTCTGATGTAGCCCATCAAAGAGTATCCTCCTAAAAACACAATTCATATATAGTGAGAACAACAATAATAACAATAACTGCATGCCTTAGTTTCAACGTTGGTTAAAATTAAAACATCTGATTGTTTACGCATTAAATCTACATCACCGTTGGGCGAAATAGAAATAATGCATAAAATCATCAATTAAAATTATAATACTTTTAACACAAAATTATATGCCTTATTTTAACGTTGGTCAAAAATACGACATACAATTTCATTTATACATTAAATCTACATCACCGTTGGCGTAAATAGAAATAATGCATAAAACTTCAATTAAAATTATAATAATGTTATTATCAACGTTGGTCGAAAATAACAATATCATAATTCACTATTAAATTTTATAAATTTTCTAAAATTAAATTCTCCGTTGGTTCGAATTTAATAATGAAAATCAATCAATCATTAACTTTTGCGTGAAACAAAAAAATTGTACTATTTCTAATCTCTTTCAAAAACAAGTGCATTGATTGAAAAAGCAACATCATCGGTGAGATTCCCAGAGATTTTTTCCCATCATCCATTTAAAATTGAGACCATTTCCTTTTGACCGGTCAAATGATAATATCCACCACTCATTTCTCGAAAACATCCACCACTCATTTGCCTCTGCACGTTTCTTCCTCAAAACTTCACTCCTCAACTGACTCCCACAAAAAACGGATCGTGGGCATAGGGAGCGGCGCAAGCGGCGGGCGCAGTGGCGCATGGCCGACAGGCGCGGCGACGGCGGCCGGGACCGGCAGCAGCGGCGCGCTGGCGGCGCGACGGCGCGCAGGCGGGCAGCGGCAGGCGCGGCGCGAGCTGGGCCGGCGCAAGCCGCAGGCGGGTGCGCGGCCGAGCGACGCAGGGAGCCGTGCGGGCGGCTGCAGGCTCGTGCCGGCAGGCAAGGCGCAGCGCGAGGCGGCCGGGCGGCGCGGCGCGAAGGCGGACATGGCGCGAGCCAGCGGGCGGCAGCGAGCACGGCGGCCAGCAGGCACCCGGCCACGGGCGCGGGCGCACGGGCGCGCGCAGGCGGCGGCGCAGCCGCGACCCGCGGCGAAGCGGCAGCGGCGGGCGGCGCTGCGGCGCGCGGCGGACGGCGGGCGCGGCGCAGCGACCACGCCCGTAAGACAACCAGGCTCTGATACCAATGTTGTGGTTTCTGTTCTTCTTCTGTGCATGGATCTGAGAGAGAGGGGTAGAGGGAGAGGCGTTACCATCGGATTGCGTGGAGGCGTTGGCCATCGCTGGTTCGTTGGTGAAGTCTGCGCACGGGCAGCGACGGTCGGGGAAGTCTGCGCACGGGCAGCGACGGTCGGGGAAGCGGTGGCGGTGGTGACGGTGTTGTTCCGGCGAGGTCGACGGCGACGGCGACGGAGCTTCCCGCCGCGGACTGCGCCTCCCTAGATCGGTATGGGAATATCGGTGGGGGTGGCGGCTGCGATCAACCTCGTGAATAGAGCCCCGGCCCCCCACCCTCTATTTATAGCGCAGCGACAGGCCCATCAGCCAAAGTGGGCTGGCGCCCGATCGGGCGCGGGTCAAGGGCCCGATTAGCCGTTGGGCTAATCGGGAGAGATCATTCTAACGATGTCATCTCTTTGCCATGATGGCGTGAAGCTTGTTGGGTTTGGATCGCTCAAGAAAGCAAGAGACAGGAAGAAATCAGAACCGAGGAGCTTCGGCTATCAAGCTTTTGCATTACATTGATCACTCACACATATGTTACAAGAAGGATGGCTGGGCTTTTTTTTTTTTTTGAACCGGGCTGGAGCACTGCCTTTTATTAAAAAGAGGGACACCCAGGGTTTGGAAAATAAGGTATATTACAGAGGAGGAGAAAACTCCGCTAGCCTTTTTGCCTCCGCTAAAATCCAGGTTCCGGCCTCTTCCTTAATCAAGGCGATCAAGGACAAGGGCGAGGTCTCAACGGAACAGAGAAAATACGAGAATTTCATTCTCTCTAGATTTGCAAGTGACAAGCAACATGAGCATGGCAAATGTTTTATGTGGGACACTTAGTTTGAGGATGACGGATTCTCACCACTGGTGGATGGAGGCAAAAGTGGGCCAATTCGTCGGTTAGAGGGAGTCACAAGTGGTCCATCAGGTGACGAGGGCCCAAATTCTCCATGTGTAGCGGCACTCAGTGAAAAGGTGGAGGGCGGATTCCAGTGTGAATGATTGGTTTGGCCATCCTCTTAAGGAGAGACGGTCTGCTGTCCATAGCATGTTTTGAAGCACTAGCTAGGCACAGAATTTGCACTTTTGGGGAGCCCAAGCCCTCCATACCAGGGGGTTCATGTATGTTTTTGTTGCTCCGAAGAACTGCGCTTTATATGCTAAAGCCACACTATAGTTTCCATCGGGGGTCATCCTCCTGTATAGCTTTCTCTTCAGCCTAGATCATCTCTCTCCATTTAGCAGACTATATACTCCTTACGCTCTCCTTCATCTATCCTGTAGACTCGTCATGTGGTGACTGATCTTCCTCTCTTGCACTAGCTAGGCAAAGAGCGGCCCGTTTGTTTCTTAGGTTGGCCGACTTGTGGTAGAGCGGGCTAAATAGGGAATCGTCGCTCTCGGTTAAACGTCGCCCTTTATTAGGCCACCTTTTCGTTTTCTCAGTAAGCCCATGATGTGGCAGTTTGGCAGGCCGTAAGCCCATAAAAGTCCATGGCCTTTCTTGTGAAACGTCAGGCAACCTTAGCGACCCTTTCTCTTACCAGCCGAGCGGTAGAGAGAACGGAAATCTATTTCAAGGATCCATATTTTCGCCTGGAGTCTGGCACAGAATTCATTACCATCGGGCAGTGTTCCGAAGCATCGCAAGACGGCGACGTCAGGAGAATGGAAATTGTGTGGTGCATATGTGGAGATCACGCGCTGCACGGCGACGTCAGGAGAATGTAAATTGGTTGATGAGGATCTGACGGAGCTCACTGCGACTATCAAGTCGAGTAATCGCAAGGATTGGCCTTTTCCATATGTTGAAAGAACTATCTTAGAATGATGTTCGCCTCCGGCTGATTACATGCTGGGCTATCTGGTGGACGAGAAGGAAAGCTATTTCATGAGGGTGAATTTTATAGTCCCTTCTCCACGCGCGGCTTTATTCAGCGTTTCATGGCCGACTTGGAGATGGCGGGTCAGGCCACCGGCAAGAAGATTCAGCCTGTCAAGCCAAGCAGATTCTCGCTGGATTCCACCGTCGGAGGATGAACTCAAGCAGGGGCGGATGGAAGTTCACAAATGTGGGGGCATAAGTTTCGCACCGATTTTAATTTTTGTTACTTATAGTCCAAGCTTACGCAGTGTGTTCTCATATGTCAAAAATTAGTATCCCACGTACCAAGATCTACATCTATCTAAAAGAAAGAAGGTTTAAACATATTGACAAACAGAGGGAGAAAACAAAAACATACTGGACGTTAACAAATGAAGACACTCCAAAAATTAAGTGTAATAGTAGGTTCTCGGATTCATCCTAAATCATTCACTAATGATAGTTTTTTTTAATTTTGATATGTTGTTTGACAAATAGTTATTTACCATTGAATTTTGTCATGAAGTTAGTTAATGTTACAAAATTTAGAATGAATTACTATCTATTATATTACTGATGGATGTAGAGGTGCAAAAGGAGCAAATAATTTCCATTTGACCAACCGACTGAAGGCTCGCGAAACGAATACGGAAGGGGTAAATGGGTATCCAGTGCTATCCGTGTCCGACTTCGTGCAAAAATTATGGAATAAGATACGAGATGAGTGATATCCGTTCATATATATATATTCGTATGCATATAAACGGATTGTTACATCTAAATATGCAGGGAATACTGAGCGTTTTTTTTGATATCTCGGTGATTAGTCTCTCTGTGCTCGCTCTGATTACACCCTACTATCAAATATCCTATGTAGAGGTGTAAAAGGAATGGATAATTTTCGTCTGACCGACCGTCCAAATGCTTATGGAATGAATACGGAATGGATAAATGTGTATATGCCATTATCTATGTCTGATTCTAACTCCGAGAAAAAAAACGGAATATGATACATGATGAGCGATATCTATTCATATCCGCTTCAATTATACCCTTAAATAGATGTGTTAATAAATATATAAATAAAATATGAGGCACTACGCCATTTCTATTTTACATCCGCCACTCTACTAAGATCAATGTTGACGCTTGGGTTTCCAAAACGGGAGCAAAAGCAGCGGCGGGAGAAGTCAGCAGGAATGCATCAGGTTACTTCATAGCTGCCTCGGTAGTGGTGTGGAAAGATTTCAATGGTTATGGACGCACATGCTTGCAATGAATGTTTAGTTTGGCTCAAGCCAGCTAGGCCTCAGGCCATGTATAATAATATAATATTAGCTATTTAAAAATAATGTTATGTAAGATACGGGATGATATGAAGAAGAGAGGAAGTACAGAGAATTGAGATATCTCTTATGCAGTAGTCGACTATAACACGATAAATAAAATATATTGTGTTATGAAGAAACTATCTGTAGAAATATGTAAAAATACAATTTATTATATGAGCTGTCTTTAGTGCGTCTATAAATGATATAAAGGATATTATAGATAGCAATTATCTATATTATTGTACATATCTCAGAAGGTTGTGTAGTATTATGGATTGTTTGGAGGTAATCAAGAACCTGAACGAAGGTGTCCGGATGCTCGTATGTGGCAATCTTGAAGGAGATTAGTCCCAGGACGGAGAGCTTCTCTGACTGCGTTTCCGCCATGAAAGCAGGAACAACAATGTTGATGCTCATAATCTAGCTATACATGTTTGTACTCTGGAGGTGGGCGCCATGTTTGGTTCTTCACACCATCGAGTTTCATTGATGTTTCCATGAGCATTAGTTAGAGACTCGTGCGTTGTAACTGAGTCATAAAAAAATGGTAAGACAGAATTTACTGTCTGACTAACTTCACATATCAAATATTAGAGAGCAAGCGACAGAGAGAGAAGGATGGCCAGAATGCGCGAGAAGATGAGGAAAGTGGAGATGGCGGATGGTTGTATCCTCAGAGAGAGGAGGAGAGAGACGAATGATCCAGATCAAATCGAATGGCTGTAGAGAGAGAATATAAGAATGCATCGACGATCACCAATTCCTTATTATATAATAGTAGAGATTACAGATAAATAAACTAAAGTCCTGATTTCCCTAGAAGGCTAGAAAACAAACCTAGTGCATTGGTACCGGGAGATATCCTGCAAGCAAAACTGAAGACGTATCAGATGAATCGAGTAACTAATTTATGCAGGATCGAAACATGACAAGTAGCTGTTTTGACTTGACAAAAGCGACAAAGCAGTTCATCTAAGTGGCTTTTCTGTCGCTACCGAGCGAACGGCCCCTTGACTCAAAAGTTTTCTATCAGATTATTGTCTAATTAACACTTCAGGAATCGTTATAGAAAAAGCATTTCAGGAATCAGGAGCGCACGTATCATTCATGTACGTAATTAGATGGCGTAGAAGGCATAACCTCGAATATGAGGATATCCCGTTGGGTTGGTGGTTTGGTTAGAACATTCGTAGTACAACATCGGTTCTGTTCTTTTTAGCTATGGTTTATGATTTTTAGCTGCGATTTATGGTTTTTGAACTGTTTGTGTGAGAGATTATAGAGTAACAGAAACTCACGTGTAGTTTTTGTTGATATAAATGAAGTCGATACAGTATGTACTACAATTAACTAGTAAATTCTATCTTAAAAAGATATTTCATTTAAAAATTAGTTACTATAAAAAATTAAAAAATAATTTTTAAAAACCGAAAGAACAAAGCCAATATCATCTCATTCTCATATCCCGTTGTGCCGCGTGCACGTCGCCTTCTCGGTTCCCCTCACGCATCGTCCAGTCCCGAGTACGACCGCTCAGCTTGAGGGAGTTGCAGCCAGGACGGTCGCCACCTCCGCGCCCTCGCAGTCAAATCCTGCATCCCTCCGGATTTCTACTGTGACCGACGATACACTTCTCAGTCTGCTTAGGCCCTGCTCAATATAGCTTAAGTTTATTGGCTTAAGTTTATTTTTGTACTATTTATAATTTCGTTTTTTTCTGAATTTTTGACTTTTTTTGAGCTTTTTTGTCGGTTCTTTTTTTCTCGTATTCGTTTACGTTGTCTGTGATGGGCTAGCATATTTTTATATTTTTAATTTTTTAAATTTAATTATGTCAAATAAGCCTCTCACCATTCAAGATGTTTTCGAATATAAGCCTTGACTTTCAGTAGAACCGATCACCACCTTAATTTAGAGATGTCCTTAAACAAAACATAAATAAAGTAACTCCTATTCCTAGAAAAAAATCTTTTAGCAACATTCCTATTTACACAGATAACCCACTAAACCTATAATTATTGAAAATCAAACTCTAGTAATCAGTCAGAGATATATGTCCAGTTCTTTCTTGTCTTTGACCTTCTCTAAAAATCAAAAAACCAAACATCGAAATAGAACGGTCTTTTAAAACGGATTCTCTAAACAACAAACATCGAAGCAGTATTTTTTAAAGTAATTTCTCTGAATACCTTTTTAAACACAAAACTATATATGTCATCCGCACTGACATCTTTTTTATCTGTTGCCATATAAAAACACTGATAAAAACATAGGATGCCACCGACTATGTTATTGTTGTCGTATATTTTTCCTACTAAACACCCTTTGGATAGGGGTAAAGTAACCCGTTACGTGGACCAACACCTGTACTTCGCAGGCTGCCACGTCCCGTCAATAGAGAGTGGGCTCGAGTTTTGTACAACGGACACTGACCGGTGGGGCCATATTTGGGCGGAGTGCTTTACATAACTGCCATCAGGTAGTCGGCCGGCCCGTCCCCCGCCGCACCGCACAGATCAACAACTGCTTCCAAGTCGAGGGGAGGAAGGGAGCAGAGTGCTGTGCGCGAAGCATCGCGAAGCGGACATGGGGGCGTCTCCCCTCCACCTCCTCCTCCTCGTCGTACTTCTCTCGCCGGCGACGAGGTGGCTGGGCGCCTCGCCGCCGGCGTTGGCCGCGGCGGCGAGGGTGGCTCCGCGCATCGCGCCGCTCCCCACCGCTGCCCTGCGCCGCCTCTACGACACCTCCAACTACGGCAAGCTGCAGCTCAACAACGGCCTCGCCCTCACGCCGCAGATGGGGTAATTTCCTCTTCCGCTCCCGCTTCCGCTGCTCCCCGACTGCTGCTGCTGCTTTCCCTAGCACTTGCAGTGTGTTTGATTCATTCCACGGAGCGTGTTGCAATCGAATTTCGAGTGATTGATCGGTGTATGGGCTCTGCGCGCAGGTGGAACAGCTGGAATTTCTTCGCCTGCAACATCAACGAGACGGTCATCCGCGAGACAGGTTCGGCCGCGGGATCCCCTTAGTTTTCCCTTGATTGTTAGTGCGTACTTTAAAGGAGAAAAGTAGGGAGAACACAGTGCACCTGATCCTTACCGGCTGCCAATAGGTTGCGGTGTCTAGACGGCGGTTGGGATAGTCACCGGAGTAGTTTGGGCAACCTCAGTAACGCATAACTAGGCCAAGTTGGTGCTTAGACTTGAAGAACTTGCACTCATGCTAATTTGCTAACGATGCTAATTTTCTACAACTATGTTCACTAAATTTTATATAACTACATGTTATTATGGCTGCTAATTTTCTAAAACTACATGACTAAATTTTCTATACTAAAGTTGTACTATTCTTTTCTACATCTACAATTTTCTACGGATACTAACACTAAATAAACTATCTGCATATACAAAATTTAAAATGCAACAAACAAAAAAAATACCTCACAAGAGTCGCAAAACCTCTCCTTCTTCCTCTCCCTCTCCTCCCTCTCCTTTTCTCTCCTCCCTCTCCTTTTCTCTCCTCTCCTCTCCTTTTGTTTTTGTTGCGTCTGTTCACTGCGCGGTCGAGCGGGCGAGCCCGCTCGGGCGTGCGGTCCTTTTATTTGCGCTTCTAGTCGCCCAACCCTTCGGCAACCGGAAGCGCAGTCGCCTACATGTCGCGCAGCCGTTCGGCGACTGCAATCAATTCGCTCAACGGCCAGCGGATTGCTTGCATGTCACGTGGCCGTTCGGTGATAGGTTCTAGTCACTCGACGGCTTGGCGACTGGAGTCTATTTTTGTAAAAAAAAATCGCGTGGATATATTTCTGTTATTTCGAATAAAAAATAGATTATTCATAAAAAAAATCCAGAGTAGAGCTTGCTCAGGTGTGTAATTTGAAGTTTTTTTCCTTGTTATGAAACAGCTGATGCACTGGTCTCGACGGGGCTGGCTGATCTGGGATACAACTATGTAAATATTGGTACATTACTTGGCTCAATACTGTGTATTGCTGGCTGCAGAAAATAGTTTAATTGTTGTTTGATTTTTTTTGTTCCTTTCATTTTCAGATGATTGTTGGTCCTATGTGAAAAGAGGAAAGAAGGTAATGCATTTAAATTATTAGCAAAATGATTTTTTATGTTGCAAGTTTAAATACATTCCTTCTGTTGCATCACTTGAGGCACTGGGATGGCTCTTAGGTAGTTCACGGAATCGACTTATTTCATCTGTTAATTTCGTTTCATTCCTAGACAAATACACACATCATCAGTTCATCTGTACTGTTTTTAATAGATCATTTCCTGTAACATGTAGGATCAATTACTACCTGATCCAAAGGCTTTCCCTTCTGGTATCAAAGCTCTTGCGGACTATGTGCATGGAAAAGGTCTAAAACTTGGCATCTACTCTGATGCTGGGTAAGTAAGCAGCCCAATTATAGATGATTTAAACGCTGATTTTTGTGCTTGTTGATATAGCATGAACAGGAATAATTCAAATAATTAAAATTTTAACAAGACAAAAATTTCAGGGTATTTACTTGTCAAGTTCGACCTGGATCGCTCCATCATGAAGATGACGATGCTGCACTCTTTGCTTCATGGGTATGAGCTAGATTCGTTCACTAAACTATCGATGTATAAATAGTCGCTACACAGTATTGGGATGAACATGTCATCTTTGTTGTATTTCTGCCTTAAAACTATACTGTACTGTTATTAACCATGCAGATAATTTTAGTAATACATTAATACGGAAATTGATTTTTGTCCAGGGTGTTGACTACCTGAAGTATGATAATTGTTACAATTTGGGAATAAAACCCAAGGAAAGGTAAGAGCACATGATTTCCCTTTGTGTCAGCCACAGTTTAGAGCACAGTTATTTGACCTTAACATATCAGTGCTAAATTTTTTTTCATGATGTCATAGCCACAGTTTAGAGTACAGTTATTTGACCTTTACATATCAGTGCTAAAATTGGTTTCATGATGTCATATTCTTAGGTATCCTCCGATGCGTGATGCTCTAAATTCAACTGGTCGCCAGATATTCTACTCTCTATGTGAATGGTATGCCCCTTTATTTTTGGAGAAAAAAATAGCAGTTGGGCATCACGCTCAACCTCCAAGCTTGCGAAGCTCCGACGTTTGTCATGTGCTATCTGCTATTCTGTCTTAGGGGCCAGGATGATCCAGCTTTGTGGGCTGCCAAAGTTGGAAACAGTTGGCGTACAACAGATGACATACAGGATACATGGAAAAGGTGATTCATGCTCCTTCCTGAAAAAAAAAACACTAATCAATATGTTGATGTGCTCTGAAGCTGATTTATCTCTATCTCTGTTTAAAATAAGCATGACTGACATTGCTGATAAGAATAACAAGTGGGCATCATATGCTGGACCTGGTGGATGGAATGGTAATTATGTTAGCTAGGAGTACAAGCTTTCACTAATTTTCACGCTGTTATAGGCTGTTAGAAATACTGTTACACTATCATTCAACCACCTTTTTTTTGGGCAGACCCGGATATGCTGGAAGTCGGGAATGGTGGCATGACCTTTGCAGAGTATCGTGCGCATTTTAGCATCTGGGCACTTATGAAGGTAAGCATTCGTCAAGTGCATTTGTTACCACTAGGATTGGACCAATGTTTTATTGTTGCATTGCATTCACTGCTTCACTTATTTATAGGGTAATTGAGTAAAAGAGCAAACAAAAAAATATATAAAGAACAAATATTGTCAATCTCACTGACTCCAACGCGGAGGTCGGCGGTGAGGTCAAAGCGGCAGCGCTGGCTTGGCTCCGGTGGAGACGGTGATGCGCGGTGTACTGCTGACGTGACCTTAGGGAAAACGACAAGGGCGACGTGGTGAAGACGACGCCATGGTGTGGGGTTCTGAGGTCAACGAGGGTGGCTGGCTGTGTGCAAGAAGCGGCGGCAGCGCTACGGTCATGGCGAAGGCGCATATCTGACGGGGTTTGGCCAAATCCAAGCGGTGGGCGAGGTAGATCTCGGTGACGTGAACTCGAAGGTGATGACGGCGGGGCATGGAACTCACCATAGTGGCGAAAATCGACGATGAAGGTGGCTTTGGAGGAGGGCAGCTCGGGGTGTAGAAAACGAGTGCGAGGGTGACCTTAAGTAGCCGGGAGAGGTGGTTGCAGAGTTGGAGTCTGGAGGCAGCACGACGCCGGAGTCTGGGCTTGGCACAGAGATGAAGACGGAATGGCTGACAGGTGGGGCAAAGGAAAGCGACGGTAGATTGGGTTGTGCTGGCGAGCTGGTGAAGCGGCCGAATGGACGAGCGAGTGGGTTGGGCTGAAGGAGAGAGAAGTGGGCCAGAGAAAGAATTCGTCCCACAAAGCCTTCCAAAATTTTAAATAGTTTTTAGAAAATACTGAAAAGGAAATAAAGCCACGGAAAATAGCAAACAAGTTCGGAAAAATTTGAGAAAATTTAGGAAAAATACTTTGCAACACGAAGGACTCAAATAAAATACTTTTGAATTTAGTTGGTTGTTGGATTATTCATATTAAATCATTTTATTTTCCGAAAATTCATTTCAAGCTGTAATTAATTCCAGAAAATCCTGAGAATTTTTAGAAATTTCTGTTTTGACTTCAAGACTTCTGAAAAACTCAAAAAATTGGGATGTTACATCATTGTAGCTTTAGAGTAAGCTTTCTTATTATGTCATGTTTTAGTTCTCACTTCTCTCTCATGAATCATGACTGCCTGGATAATTTACTGTATCTGTTCTTTAGCTTATAATATCCTTGTTTACAAATGGTCAAAAAGATAGTACAGGTCCTACGCCTAATTTTTTTTACATCAAGATTGCCAACTCCTATTATTTCTTTCAGATGAAAAAAAAGAGTTCTTGTAATGCACTAATCACTGGTCGGTAACAATTCCTTGTGCATTATGACGCTTCAGGCCCCTCTCTTAATTGGTTGTGATGTCAGAAATATGACTTCAGAAACAATGGAAATATTGAACAACAAAGAAGTAATTCAAGTGAACCAAGGTATTACTCTGAATTTTTTTGTTTTTAGTTCTCTTCTTACTACAGCGTGATGTAGAAATTTCAAAATAGTTTGTCTACTGGAGCATTTTTATATCGCTATTACTTTATTTTTTGTCAAAAGATTATGCATGGGGCAGAAAGTGAACCTGATTTCTGGTGCAAAATTTTCATGCATAAAGAAAAATCTTATTGTAAGAATTATTATCTCAGTTGCTCTTTAGAAGTCAGTTTTGTTGTGAAGCTCGTAGATATTTTTTAAATGAGTTGCTTGAACCACTGGATGGATTTGACATTGAAGAATGGTTTGATCCAGCTGCTGTGTGTTACGGTGTATTGTGAACTGGCAAGTAGTCTTTTCTTCATTCCTCTCGGAGATGTAATATATTGTCCTGACTCCTGAACAAACATCACGTGCTGTAAATATCTGTTTTGCAAAGTAACTGATTGCTTTTGTTTTGCTTTGTGAGATTTATCTGTGATTTCGTCCTAGTCACATAGCAAAACAATTTGATTATATATTGTTCATGTAAATATATAACCCATTAAATTAAATGTGTTCTCTTTTCTGCAGATCCTGTTGGAATTCAAGGAAGAAGAATTTTAGGTCAAGGAAAATATGGATGCCGTGAGGTGATTTTACTGTCCTTTTTGTATTCATTTACTAGGTAGTATTGTTCGGTTTTTCGTCATGAATTATTCCCTTATTTTCATTGCACAGTTGTAAAACACTAATTAGAACCGGTTTGTGCATGAGCTAATGAGCAACTAATGTACACGATAAACAACTATGTTTATAGATAAATATGGCATGTTGTTGTAACATTTTCCTCTAGCAATTTAAGCTTTGAAAGTGGCTCGTTGATCCATGAAACTCGACCAATGACAACCTAACAATAAACAGGTCCTGAGGTGGACTGCTTGGTTTATGTATTAGGTAAAAGCTGCGTGTGGTATTTAATGGACTAAAATCTGCAGACAAGGTTTAATTGATGTTAAGTTGTGGTGACTCTGGTCACATGGGGGCGTATTGAAGTATGAATAAAGCATGCACCGCTCTAATAGCTTCAAGATATTGGAATTGATTAGCTGCTGCATGGAATTTAACTATTATAAATGGCTCTTTTTTGTTTGTGAAGTTTGATAGATCAGTGCTATGTGAAACTCATAGTGTCTCATGTTTGCAGGTGTGGTCTGGCCCCCTCTCTGGCAACCGTTTGGCTGTTGCTTTATGGAACCGTTGTTCGGAGAATGTTAATATTACATTGAAATTGCCAGCCATAGGCCTTGATGGGTCATCGACCTATTCTGTTAGAGATCTGTGGAAGGTAAGTTAAAATAGTTTTTAACTGCTATTTGGTGGCAGAATTCATCTTTTGTTTTCCTTTGAAACAAATGTGGGGTAGAGAAACAAAGCTCATAGGATATTGGCATTTGCTGATTTATAAGATCCCAATTAATGGGATGAAGACTCCTATTTCCTTTTTGTTTTGATGGGGGGTGTTGTTTTAGTTTTCTAAGATCCAAGGTAGGTCGCCAGTTTCTTTATTGAAACACAAATTATTCTTTATTGAAACACAAATTATTCTTTATTGAAACACAAATTAAGGTTCAGTCACATCTCAAGCTAACCAAGGAGAATGGAAAAAAAAGGTCACCACATGCCTCCTTTTCATTCAACCTCCAAAATTGGGAGCAGATGTAGCAACACAGAATAAACATGAGCATAGTATAGTATTTACGGACCAGCAACACGGACAACAAGATACGTCAATATCGTAGCCATATTCTTAATTTCGTATCGTGTCTAACATTTTTTGCGTGATGTGCTTACTGCCTGTTGAATTTGCATTTTCCAGCATGAAACTCTACCATCGAACGTGGTAGGAACTTTCAGAGCACAAGTTTATGTGCATGACTGCAACATGTACATTTTTACTCCTGCCGTCAGTGTGTCTGCAAGTTGATCAGAAAAGGGTAGCGCCACACGGTATGTGAGTATTTTCTGAGAAATACTCGAGTGTCGTAATATGCTTGTGCTCGCAATGTCTACCATTTCTTCTGGGGGAAGTTCATGCCAGTGGACACAAAAAGGTTTCGTCAGACGCGTGGGTGTAAATCTGTTGGAGGCTTGACGACATTTCTATGCTGCACAATACATGATGATGTTCAATAATTTATCTTGCTTGGGGCATGAGGCTCAGCAGCTGTGTGACTACCCTGAAATGTATCGATCCCACATTTGTATCTTGCCACGGACGGGGATGCCGCACGAGAGCGACGGCGCCTCGCTCCTCCATCGCTGGACGTCCGGCCGGTCGGCCGACCACTCACGGACGGCGGCGCAACCAGCTCCCCGCGCAGTCCAGACTCCAGAAACCCCTCCTTCCCAGGCGGGCCTGCGCCGCGAGGTTTGACCTTCACCAACGCATCCCATCGTATGGGCCAAAGCAAGGCGTCACCCCAGTACCCCGCCGCGGCCTGTTCAAACTGCACCCTCCATGAGCTAGGCGGTTTCAGTCGAAACCGAACAGGCCATTGTTCACGTGAGTGGTGAATGGGCCGATCTAGCCCAGTCAGCCCACATGCTTGGACCAGATCAAAGGGACCCCTAGGCTTCCTTGCTTCATCCTCTTCTCCATCTCAGTCTCATCTCTAAAAAAAATTTACCCTCGTGTTCTTCACTACTTCTATCTCGATCTAGATATTTGTGGTTATTCTCTACGGCCGAAGCCCGGATCCCGCGAGTCATGGCCATCCTTCATCCAGATCCAACGCCATGTTCGTCCTCCCACCCCTGGAACAGCGTCGGTGACTCGATGGCATGAGATTGCTGCGGCGGAATCATCAGCAGCTGTAGCCCATTGCAGATCGGATCGTATGCACTTCATGCCAGATTATTTTAGTTGGAAAGTCGCGTTTGTTCATCTTGGAACTTGGAACTGCATTGGTGCTGGTCGGCTATAGCTAATGCAAGTTGGAAATAACATTTTGTTATCTTGGGCTTGATTAATTATGTAATACCTGGGCCTGGCTTAGCCTAGCCCATTTGTAGCTCTATAAGAGGGGGAGAGCCAGGTGGAGGAGGAAGGAAAACTCACTTTTGCTTGTCTCTTCCCGTGAGTTCCCGGCTGCTGCCACCTCCTCCCGTGCTCTTCTTGCTGTCGCCGCTCGACGCACCTCCCCTTGTGCCTGCTGCCGTCGCTCGCTAGCCCCGGCGCCGTCGCCGCCGCTTCATCTGCATGCATGTTGTCGTCGACCATTGCCGGGCTTCTGATCCGCCGCCACCTCCATGCCGCCGCCGCCGCCTTGCTTCCTCGACCGCGCCTTGTTGTCCCGTTCGCCACGCCCATCGCGCCCGCCTCCTCGCTCTCGCTGCCGTCGCCCACGGGAGTGGAGGGCAGGCTGTGGGAGCAGAGGGGGAGTCGCCGGCCGTGAGAGAGAGAAGGAGGCACGGGAGGAGCCGGCGTTGGAAAGAGGAGGGAGACATCGGCTGAGCGAGGAGGAGTTGAGAGCCAGGCGACGGCCGAGCGAGAGAAGAAAAGAGGAAAAAGGAAGAGGAAGCAAGCGCCGGCGCTGGGAGGAAAAGAAAGAAGAAAAAAAGAAGAAAAGAAACGCTGACTGGAAGGAAAAAGAAAGAAAAGAAAAGGAAAGAGAAGAGAGAGGAAAAAAGGGGGAAAGTTTGACCCGCCGCCAGATCTGCCAGATCCGGCCAAGGAAAAGAAAGTAGTGCCTCGATCCAGTCGCTCGGGACCAGGGTAACACATCTAAAATCCTTCCCCATGTTTATTTACCGAGTCGGGCATAAGTTAATATATCGATAATTAGAATTGATGCATGTGACCAGTTAAATATCGTTTATTAATATGAATGCCGGAACGATGAAATTGGTATTGCCACTGTTGATCTGGTCGATCTATGGCAGAAGAGGGAGGAGGAGAGCATAATTTGAGGTTAAACAGTATAATCGATTAAAATGAAATTAAGTGTGTAGAAATCGATTGGCGAGTATAAATAATGACATCGCTAAGTTTATAGACTGGTTAAACATCGGGTCAATGAGAGGTTGTCCGGTGGGACATGATTGCATTATGTCGAATTGGGCGTTAGAGCGATGTCATTTGCTCGTACTTGAATGTATTGCATGAGTGATGAATTGAAATAGTTAATGCTTATTCAGTGGCGGTTCGAGTCTGGTGCCGTCTACGCACTGTCTGTCAGATTAACAGGCAAATACATGGTAGAACAGTAAATAATCATTTCACGATCCCATCGCAAACGCTTGCACACCACCATAAGCTGCCCGCCGTTGTCCACCATGTTGATGTTGTAAAGCCTCCTGTTCAGGTCGGCGGCGACCACCAGCTGCGGCCGCGCCTCCACGGTGTTCACCACCATGAGCTTCTGGTGGTCGATGCAGTAGAAGCGGCTCTGGAAGGTGAACGTTGAGAGGAGCGGCGACTGGAGGCCACCGACCGGGGTCCAGCGCGCGTCGTCAGGCTTGGCCACGGCCATCTTGTTGATGTTGCGGAAGTAGATCACGACAGTGGAGTCGTCGGCGAAGCCGGCGGCCGTCACCGTTTGTTCGTCTCGGAAATTTCTTGAAATGGGACCCCTGCGGTCACCACGCTGCAGCGTCCTCACCGACGGGAGGTCGATGACGTGCCCGGTGAGGGGATTTAGGAGACGCACGACGAGGGTGCTCTCGTCCCGCAGCACGAGCATGCCCTCCGGCGCGGCGGCGGATAAAACTTTTTCGTTAAACGGACGAAATTTCGTCCGAAATTTTCGGACTGCCGTTTGAATGCTACGACGGAATATGTCCGAATGCAGAACGAAAAATGGCCGAATTCTGACCGAAAAAAAAACCGTAATTTGGGCGAAAAAATGCTGAAATAACCGAAATTTCGGCTGATGAGGATACAAAATCTAATTAGGATTAGAAAATAAAAGATGCTAAAAATGAGCTTTTTTCGTCTTCTGCAATCACAAGAACGCATTTTTAGTCAGCAACAATTATTTGTTGTAATATACGGCTATACGCCAATATACGGCTATACGCCGCTTGTTCAAATGATCTGCTGCATGCCACATGAATGTGTTCTAACTAGAAATAAAGCTTATTCTGGTACCAGGTTAGCGAAACCTTGCCCAATTCTCCTCTGCAAGGAGACAGCAGAACCTGTGCGAGATCGGATTCTAAACGCATCATTAGAACCTGAGGAAAAGAAAATGTATTATTAGAGAAATGCACAATCAGAATTTGATGGCAAGATTGTTAGCAGATCAACTAGATAATTTAAACAGCTAAGTGAACAAATATACTATCTTGTCTGGAAATCTGTTCAGTCTGAGATGTACTAGACAAGCACAATGAAGACGTGACAAAGGAAATTTTTCACGGAGGGCCATCAAATATTTATGAAAATGTGGTAGTAATGGACAAGATTTTAGAGTTATAAAAATGTCCAGTCAAAAACTAATAGCCGATATAATGCTTCTGTATTTTTAATTGAATACAGTGCATGATGATGACAATTTATGTATGGATATCGACCAAAACGCCATGCCTTGAGTAAAAACAAATTAAAGATGATTTGCATACCAACATATGCGGTTATTCACTCAGCATCTCCGATTAAGGAATTTAGTTACTAGCATCTCCGATGAAGGAATTTAGGTACTATATGTGAATCAGAGAGTTGCGCTCGATCTTACTAGGTAAAATGTCACCACAATATAATGGGTCCTAGCAATAAAACCAACTGCTTGTGCACGGAAAATGTACAACGATTAACTGCACCTACAACCTCAAAGGAATTTAGTTTTTATTTTTCCTCTTTTTTCTTTATTTTTTAATTGAATACCCAGTCAACAACTAATAGCCGATATAATACCCATTTCAGCTAAAAACGAACAGTTGTAGCCAAAGCCTAACAATAAAACTTTCAATCCACAGTATTGACGGTACTTTTAGATAACCATCGATCAATCCACAATAAAAACTTTCAGATTAGTACAACCTTCCGTAGCAGTCGGTGCTGGTGGAGCGTCAGCAGGCTCATCCACATGTGCAGCAGCTGCCCTTCCACTCTGGTGAGAGAGAGAGAAAGGGGAGGGTGTTGTGACCTGGTGGGTGTCAGGGTGTGGTAACATTGATGCAAATTCGATTTGACACTACAATGAAACTAATGCCTGATTGAGTAGTGTATTGCGGTAGTTATTTTTCTTGCACGGCTAATTTTTGGGAATTTGTGCAGCTGAACAACCGTTATTTTTTTCCCTCTGACAGAGATTTATTTGAAAGATGGTAAACCCAAAGTTCACCATTTGCAAGGCTTTGCAAAACAATTTTGAGAGAGAGTTTATTCAAGTCGAATCAAAACACACACGATTGATTTAAGAGGCATCAATTGATTTGATCATATGTGTATATCAGCATCCGTAAGAGAGCACAAGCTTGTCTACTACTCATTAGCACATGCTGCCAATTTGTGTGCCTGTATATACCGCTAGGAAAATCAAATAGATTTTCCAAAGTGCTTGTGTGCTAAGAAAGGGTGATCCATAATACATGTACTAGAACGTCCCACTACCAGATTGGTCATCTTTTGCGACGGCCAAAAAACCATCAGCAAAATATAGAAAACCATCAGCAAAATATAGAAAACCATCAAGAATAATTTTCCTTTCATTGAACTCTCAGGAAATATCTTAGGAGAGAACGAGGATACGAAAAATACATTTTGCCTAACATTTAACCGACACGGAAAATATTCCTAACAACTTTTCCTGATAGCCACCGACAGGAAAATGACTCCCACATCGTTGTCGCTGTAGGGGGACACGACGCTAGATTCACACGGCGAGGCGCCTGGATTGGGAGGCGACGCCAGATCCGTGCGGCAAGGTCGCCGGACGGGGAGGCGGTGCCGGATTCGCGTGGAAGGCCGCCGGAAGGGGAGGCGGCGCGGGATCCACATGGAAAGGCGGCCTAAGCGGGAGGTGGCCAGAAGGGGAGGCGACCATATCTGGGTGACAACAACGCTGAGAGGGTGTGTGTCTGGGTGGGCGGGGGAGGCACTGGTTTGTGATGGCGGGGGAGACACTGGTTTGTGGGGAGTGGCGGCGCTGGGGTATGGAGGAGCGGTGATGGCGCTTGGGTTGATTTTATTTCTTGAATTGACAAGAAATTATGTGGTTTTCCTGACGACATTATAAACTGTCAGTAAAATTAGAATTCCTGACGGTAGTTGTGGGGCCGCTAGAAAATTACAAACCCTCATGAAAGATCACGAGTCTGGTATCCCAAACATCCTACTGAAAATATGCGTTTGGACATTCTTTTTTTTTTAAAAAAAAAAGCTGATAGCTAGCTAGCAACCAAATTCTAAATATGATAATCTCAAGTAGATCCACCCCGGCCTGCATGCCTAATTATATTTCATGGAGCATATATATTTGTTTGATGTTTGGACTACGTATGGTTATTATAGCCAATATTTGTCCACCGTTAAAACCCAAAGATGAGATGAAAGCAGACTTCTCATAAGCTTTCTGTTGATCATGGGGAAAATGCAATATATTTCTGCATCTAAAGTATCAATGGGAAATAGAAAAGAAGGTTTGGCTGCATCTACAGTTTTTCTGCAGCATCTCTAGATGCTACTCCAAATAGAAGCTAGAGTGAAAATTTTGGGTGCTTGACTAATAAGATTATGGATTCCTATTAAATATCAACATTGCACCATCTTACCCTTATCAATATATATATTTCCTTTCACAAACCCAAAACTTTTCCTCCAAATTTTCTTTGAACTAAATCTCTAGTTTTCATGAAGAGACGTGGAGATAAGAGAGAGAGACAGAGAGAGAGAGAGAAGGGTGTGGTAACATTGCTGCAAATCTGATTTGTTACTGTAGTACAAATAATGTCTAATTGAAATACTATATTGCAGTAGTTCAATTTTTTCGGTTAATTTTTGAGTATTTGTGCTGCTGATCACAGCAGTCAATTGTTTTTCTGTCACAGATTTATCCGGAGGGTAATAAATTCAAAATTCATCATTTAGTTTGCAAAACAATTTAGACACAAACAACTTTATTCAAGTGGAATACGAATCAAAACAGATAGTTATAAGGAACTAATTTTCTCGATCACCTGCCTTGTACTATCGATCAGCGAATGATATTTGAAGCTAGCACAAACTTTTCTGCGTTTACTACTCATTACAATGAGCATGCTGCCAATTTGTGTGCCTATATATGCCGCTAGGAAAATCAAATTGATTTCCAGAGGACGGGACTAGGCACAAGGTGTTGCTGAGGTCCAGAACGGTCAAGGAGATATCGAAGATGACTGAGGCTTGCGGGGTGATT
This sequence comes from Bonia amplexicaulis, assembly GCA_036346245.1. NCBI lineage: Eukaryota > Viridiplantae > Streptophyta > Magnoliopsida > Poales > Poaceae > Bonia > Bonia amplexicaulis. Next base: position 584,409 of record CM070753.1, on the reverse strand, counting down.
GCAAGCTGGGACGACGAGGAACCGAAGCGGGAGCTGCCAGTGATAAACATGATAGGCAATGGCAAGGTGGACCAAGACTAGGCTCAGGGAGGAGTCGAGATCCAGACGGTCAAGGAAGCCGGTGCCATCATGTGTGAGAAGAGGCATGTGGTGCACCAAGTGAGTTGAGTTGTTTGCAAGCAAGGATGGTTCGGTGGGATCCAGATGTGTGAGAGGCTTAGCAGTAAGTCATTGGGGCCATGTGAAAGATGACGAAGCATGAGCTATGCTTTGTGGAAAAGGAAGCGGGAAGTTTCGTCGAAAGCAGTAGAGGGGTATTTTGGTAAAATTACTCAATACCTGAGAAGTGTGCGTGAGTAAAACCCGATGTTAGATGAGGTTAATGAGTTATCCCCAATTTTGCCTAATAAGTGGATCCATTAAGTTTTGGTTCCTATTGTGAGCCTATATAAGGGGAGGAGATGCAAGAGCTAGGGTTTGAGAAGGTTGGTTAATCCTTTTGGTACCTAACTTCTCCTCCACATCGAAGATAGGTTAGAGTGTGTGTGTGTGTGCGCGTGCACGCTATAGACTTAAAGCTCTGTGCTCTTGAGTGGAGTGGTTGTAAGACCGAACATCAAGCAATACTCAATCTTTTGCATCTTCTTGAATTCATCTTGTTGATTGAGTTGCTCTTGTTTCGGTTGGTTTAACCTCTCTTCTGCTTTTCTATTAATCTTGTTGTGCCAAGGACATGAACGAGATAGATATAATATCTTGATATCGATCTCTAATCATCTAGGCACTTCAATAGCAAGTTCATCAAGAAATCATGTTTTTACTTGAGTTTAGCCCCGTCGAGCGATTTCTTGATCCGAAGTCTTTTGATTTGATTCGACTACTCTAGTTTTCGACCATTCATTGGTCGTCAACCTCTCTGGTCATGTTTCGACTTGGTTCGACCATTTTGGTTTCTATCGCTTACAGGTCGACCTCTCATTGGTAGTTGTTCACACTGGTCGGATCTCAACCTGCTTCAAACACTTGGGTTTGCTCTCATGTCTTCGATCACGTAGGTTAGGATCATATCAGTCTTCGACCATGGAGATTTTCAGCCACTCATTGGTCCTTGATCATGCTGGTCTTTCGACTGCTCACTAGTGATCAACCACGTAAGTTTCGACCACTCAATGTCCTCAATTGCGCTGATCTTTCGACTGCTCTCTTGTCATCGACTGCGTTGATTTTTGACCACTCTATGGTCATTGACCACTCAAGTCGAATTCAGACCACGCCGACTTTCGACCACGTTGGTTTCAACATATTGGTTTCCGACCACTCTTTGGTCTTTAACCACTCGAGTCAAATTCGACCACGTTGGTTTCGACCATGTTGGTTACGACAACGTTGGTTCTGGACCGATGTCTGGTCGTCGACCACCATAGTCGAAGTTCGACCACGTTATTTTCTAACTGATTTTTCTTAGCTCTGAGAGTTTCTGGTTTTCCACAGTGGTACAGCTCCATGTACGTTTCTCCAGATTTTGAGTAGGGTTCCTATCGAATCTTCATAACTTTTTGTAGCAATCGGAGTAAAGGATAAGTGAATACTTGGGGAACTTTTAATGCACCATTCACTCTCCTCCCCCTTGTTGCCATCTTTGGTCCTACAAAGAAAAATTATGAATTATAACAAGAGCAGATAACATATCTTGCAATGTGAATTATCTAGTCAGGTTCAGTTAGTAGTATCAAGTATAAACAACCTATTTTATAAATCATCCATAGTGTTCCTGGAGACATTTTCTGATACTCCAATTGAAAGTGCCCCGTCTAAGAACTTCACTTTGAAAACTCTTCCCACAACTAAGCAACCATGTATATACCTGTTGCAAGATAGACCATGCAAAAGTGAACACTGAAAAGAGCCCAGTTCCGGGATGTTAATCCTTACCACTGAAAAGATACATGTAATGCAATGTTTAGATACTGAAAAGAAACCATAGAATTCAACTTGTGAAATGCAATGGCGGTTGGCCGGCACAGGTTTGGCAACACTCCAGTGGGCCTGATCGGTGACAACAAAAACAAATGAATTTCAAATTTTGAGCTTTTGTTGTTTGTTCATTACAAATCCAATTCTTTGGCGAAATGAATTTTGTTAAATCCTCCAATTTTTTTGCTCAAAATTAATTGTTTGAAATATTTGTGTCTCCCGGCCTTATCTTTATTATCAATTGATAATTGGCCATTTCCAATACACACACACACAACCATACCGTGAATCCAAACAGCTGTGTTAAATGATAATCAAAATTTCCTGCGCATGCGTCATAAGCAATATTAAGGGTTTACAGTTTAATTTACTACTTTGTAAATTCATAAATAAAACGATCTAATTTATTGATACTCTCATACATTCTATTACAAGATAACTCCACAAAAGAAATACACGAGATTGTTTTTTTTTTTTTGGATTCTCTCTTGTACAACAGAATACAAGTACACTTCATAGTGATCAGTTTTCCGGTATCATCAGTACGCCTACATATGGTGAGGTTTTCATCCGGAACAATGGTGCTCATCCCACATTCATGGACACAAAAATTTTAAGTATACTCTCTCGTTCAGAAATATATAATGTTTTAGAATTTGAGTAGTCAAACTTTCTTAATTTTGACCGCTAACATGCACGAAACTATTTAGATTCATCATATGAAAAACATTAGGTTTGTATGAGAATTACTTTCAGAATATAATATTTAGTTTTGTATTTTTTAACTAATATATTACTATAGAAATTGATGGTTAAGGCTACTTATTGGAAACCGAGTCTTGTCCAACGTCATATATTCTTGAACAGCGGGATGAGTAGAAGAAGGGTAGTGACTATTGCCAAGACGACTGAAATTTTTTTATCTCTCAGTCACTTGAAGTTGCACTCTCAATCAACTAAAATTGCAGTTATTTTTTTTGAGGGGGGGCTGCAATTTTAGTTGATTGAAAGTGCAACTAAGTGTAACTTTAGTTGCACTCTGAATCACCTGAAGTTGTAGTTGTTTTTTTAGGGGGCTGCAATTTTAGTTGATTGAGAGTACAATTTCAAGTGACTGAGAGATAAAAAAATTTCAGTCGCCTTGGCAATAGCAAAACCGTAGAAGAAGATATGCATATTATATGCAAGTTATCACCCTAATGCAATAATAGTACATGAGATGTCACCTTTGTTGAAAAGAACTAGAACAATGTTGTAGCCATATATAAACCTAATGACTGATGAGGATAGGCAACTTATCGAGTGCTGCTGCTCACAATCTGTAATGTACATTGCAAGACGATAATATCATCAGTTATAAACTTTTAAAATCCGATAAAAGTTACTAAACTTAAAAGATGACAACTAAATAACTTAACAACAGATAATATATGTGATCGTATTGAACAACTAATGTCATCGATTTCTTGGAAACGAAAGCATTGTTCAGGCCTGGTTTACAGACCGGCACACGCACACACATGATAAGTAGGAAAAAGGACAACAATATATGATCAAGTCACAAACAATAGCTTGTCTAATAGGATCAAGATGCCGGCTTATTATTATTATTTTTTTGGCGGATAATCAAAACAACATCAGGAGTTCAGGACGACGGCATCATCAGCATGCAGGCACCAATGGAGGTCACTATGTAACCTGCGTCTTGCGGCCACTCCAAGCTACATACGATGTGATGTCATCAATAAAGCTACCCTTTGGAACTTCAAAGAGCAGCCTGGTTCTCCCATCCGATATACGGCGCACATAAAATCGATTGTAGCGATCATGCTGAAAGTATATAGCGTTGGGAATAATGGAACGGAAATCTTTTGATGACACGGTGAGCGCGCCGCTGAAATCGCCGACGAACAAAGCGCGCTCGCCAAGGTCCCTCACCGGGATCAGCATCCCGGCGTCCGCATCCAACCGGTACACGTCGTGCTCCACAAGGTACTCATTCTCGGGTTTGAAATGCAACTTGCTGCCCAACAGCAGCAGCTCACCGGAGCCGTCGGCCATGTGCACGATGGTCCAGTCCACAGGCCATTCCGCAGCGAGCACCAGCTGCGGCGGCGTCGCCTCGGCGTCCACGACCATGAGCCCGTCCCAGTTGGCAAAGTAGACCTTGCCATCGAACGGGAAGGCCGAGCAGAGCAGGCAGCCTTCACTGACCAGCTCCCAGCTCTCATCGCCGAGCTTGGCAGAGACTAGCTTGTTGTCCCACCCGAAGTGGAGCACGACAGTTGAATGGCTGGCGAAGCCGGCACCTGTCACCCTGCATAGGTCCGAGAATTTCTTGTCCATGCGTCCCTCGCGCCTGCGGCTTAGCGCTGGAGCGACCGAAGGGAGGTCGATGAACTGCCCCGTCAGGGGATTCAGCAGCCGGACGATGAGGCTGCGCTCGTCTATCAGGACGAGGACGCCGCCGGGGGAACCGCCGGATCCTGCTGCCACGATATGGCTGAGGAGGTCCGGCAGCTCCACGGTGATCTTCTTCCCGGTGGACAGGTTCACCATGTGACGGCGGCTGTCGTTGCGGGTGGTATCCGGGACAAGGATCCAGCGGCGCGGGTGGAAGCGAGGGTCGAACACGCACTGCAGCTTTGGGTCCGGGGTGTGGTTCCTCCAGGGCGTGCACACCGCACGGAAGCGAAGGTAGTCGGCGACGTCGTTGGCGAGGGTTTGCTCGGCGATCTGCGCCGCCATGCGCTCCCCGAGGTTCGCCCAGTCCCTCCTACGATACACCGCACAATATCCCAATAAGAAAAAAGGAGACAGAGATCGAGAGAGAGACAGAGATCGAGAGAGATCGAGAGAGAGAGAGAGAGAGAGCACGAACCAGTCGGGGTTGGCGCTGGAGAGCGGCGGAGGAACGGCGAGCGACGGCGTCTGGGCTTGCGTGGACGACATGGCCATGAGCGAAAGGGGATGGCTGCGGCTGCTTTTGCTAGGGTTTTGGCTCGGGAATGGCTAGCGCTGAGCTTGACTGCGCGCCCCCGTCCGAAAGAGGAAAGAAGCAGTGAGCGCAGCTGTCCAGGGAAAATACTTTCCTTTCTCGATTCGCCGCCCAGATGGAAAGTTGGTAGGCTAGCGGAGCATCGGGACCTCTCTCTCCCCTGCAGGTGGATTCTGTGTGACCGGCTCGGCTGAACCTGTACTAACCCTTAAAAAACGAATCAACAATGGCGTACGTATATACAAGAGGATTCAGAAAATAGCAGTACTACTAGTCTCCTAGTACGCTCATTACCAGGGAAAACAATTTCGGCTCAAAAAAATTCGGACTCCTTCGAGAATTCCGATATTTGAAAGTTTTCGGAATTTTTTTGAAAAAACGGTTGAAATATTTAAAATATAATTTGAATTCAAGAAATACAAATATATTAAAAAATTATCCCTTTTCCATGCCTGCGCCGCCCCCTCCTCCTGTGCCAGCGCCGCCTGTCGAAGGCCTGAACGGAGAGAGATGGGGACTGGGAGTTTTCGGGAGAGCCAAATTTGCAGAGGTCGAGGTCCCAGCCGAACAGATCGGAGCATGCGCCGCTGCCACCACCCAGCCTCGAACGGCAATCGCGGCGCTCCCGCATCGCTCCTTGAGCTCCGGCAAGAAGCACTCCTCTGACTGCTACGATGACCTACTCTTCCCACAGCCGCCGGCGGCCTCGTCGCGGAATGAGGCCGAGCACGCGAAACTGACAACTGACTCGCGGTCAAAGCCCAAGGGCAGCGTCTTGTCCTGTATCAGCTTCCCGGGCGATGACAACCCCTCCGAGGCCAAGTGCAGCCACAGGGTCGCCTCCGACAAGCTCCTGGCGTCCTCCTCTTCCTTCAAGAAGAGTGCCACTGCGGCGGAGGACCACGATCGCCACCACCACCCCTACCCCAGGGAGGAGGCCACAGCGGAGAAGGAGAGGAGGAGGCCCGCGGTGAGCGATTACTATGGTGAGAGGTCAAGTGAGGAGGAGTAGCACTTCAAGAGGCGGCCGTCGTCGTCCTCTAGGCGGAAACAGGAGCAGGAGGCGCACAAGGAGCCACGGCACTCACGACAATCCAAGGTAGTGCCGAGGACTAGGGACACTTTGGGAGAGATGGGGACTAGGGATTCGATCATATGGGTTGGACTGAAAAATATAAAACGGGCTCAAAATTTTAACCGAATTGGGTTTTTTTTAGGGTAGACTGAGAAAACCGAATTTAAACAAATTTCACGAAATTCAGCTCGAAATTATAATCCGTGCTCATTAGTGTGGGACGAGGCAACTAACTAGAGGAGATTTTCTACAAGATATGCTTGGAGCCAGGAGATATGCATGTGTCCAGGGAGAAAGTAATATTTGGATTCAATGGAACCAAAAACACCTGTACCATATAGGGCATTAATTACACGATATACACATCTATGCATTGATCGGCCATTTATCCATTTATCTATAGGAAAATGAGAATACGGTTGTTTCGGTTTCGTTCGTCGCAAAAAAAAAGGGTTTTTCATTTTATCGTAGGAAACACACGGGAATTTTCAAAACTAGATAGAATTGGACTTGTGTAGGAAACACACGTGATCAATCTTTATCAGATTGGTGCTATCCATAAACAAACGCTCTCCATTGTTGTCTTAGATAGAAATAAATATGTACCAAGAGCCAAGGAATAAACTACCAGTTGAAAAAGTTTACCGACCCTCACCGGTATGGCCGGTGGTGGTTACCGGAAATTTTGGAAAATTCTGACCAAAAAAATAAAATCTGAATTTTGTGAATTTTTTTGATTTTTTTGAGAAAAAACTATGGATACTTGTGGATATAAACTAGATATTTATATATACATGAAATAGAGATAAAAATAAAGTTGAAATCTGACGTATTTTCATATTTAAAGAATTCTATTTGAACATTTTATTTGAAATATAGGCCTCACAACCACAAAACCCCGATTCATTTTCGTTACCGGCCCTCATCGGTGTGACCGGTTTTCACCGGTAACCAACGAAATTTCGGTGAAATTTTATTCCCTGGGAAGAGCACGTATCATTGACGTATGGGTCGATAGTTAAGGGTCTCCCTTTCTCTCCCCAGGTGGAATAGGTATAACGAATTACTGACTACCTAACAGCTCAGTAGAATTTTTGGCACATATAGCGTATTTTGAATTCGTATTTACAAAAAGTACCAGATATCTGTGAGAATTATAAAATAGCACTTCGCCACTGTGTCCCCAGCGACAGTACTGTGGCACGGTGACACGCGGATCACCGCCCGCCACCATGCGACGGGTGGCCCAGGCCCAGTGGCTGTGCATCAGCCAATTAGGCCAGTTAATTAGTATTTCGTAATTGTAATTAGCAAATTTATTTAGGTGTACCATTTGTATGAATTTTTAGATACAGAAAATTAGCTTAAAAAATTACGAAAATTTTTGTAGAGACTCCAAATACAGTGTACAGTACACTTAGTTATGTAATTTTTTTGTAATTTTATCATTTCTGACTTTTACTCGAAAATTTATTGAAGTGTACTGTTTGTAGAAAATTTTTAATATAAAAAATGAGTTTCAAAAATTATGAAATATTTTTTCAAGGATCCTCACATAGTAGACTTGATTTCATAATTTTCAGAATTTTATATGTTCTGAAATTATCTCAAAAATTAATGGTTTAGGTCTAAAAAATTAGATTTTAGGTTTCGGAAATTAGAGTTCAATGATTTCATGTGACTTGGAATATGGGAGTTTTAGTACAACATGACTATTTTAGGTAAGAGATACCGATTAAGTCCCCCCATAATGATTTTATGATTTTATGTGACATGATTGATGCTCCTCGGACCGCATTCAGTGGGAATCCCACTTCCCTGCCATTGCACATGAAATGACCGTATTATTATCTAGTTCTTTTTTATCATCATTTATTCATCAATAGTTTTACCTGTTGTTTAGCACTTACGTATGAATGAGGAACATTTATGTCGTAGTTACTCATTTGGTCGATGACGGCTGTGAATATTGCTCAAAAATTTGTACGACTGTGATATTTATAGGAGTTGCTATATATAGCAAACGAGCTCTAAAAATTATGAAAGTTTATGTGCAGTCTCCTGACCAGGGTTCTCAATTTCATCCAAAATTTCGCATTTCAGCCGAAATTTTGTCCCTTTCGTCCCCCGGCGAAATGACTTCTATTCGGTTAAAATTCAGCCGAACTTGGTACTATTTGAAATTTGGTCAAATTTTGGTTAAATTTCATCAAAAATTTGAATTTTTTCGTCCGAAGTTTGAACGACATAAACAAAATTTCGGTCTTTCGGTTGATTCGCCTGTGGCCGAAAAAATTTCCTCCCACAAGATTCAACATTGCTCCTGACACAGTCGTAGTAATTGTCTATTTTTTTGAGAATTTTATGCATTATGAATATTTGTAGGAGTATATATAATAGTAAAAAAAGCATCGCACAGAATTGTCGCATTACACGCTGCGGTGCGTAAACCTCCAACATGTACGAGAACACCAAATGGCATGTCGTCACCCATAACTCCGTGTCCTGCAGGCATTGCAGGGATAGCCCGTAAAGCGATACACGCTCCACGAACCCTATAGTCTATGCACCCCAGATGATGTCGCTGTCGTGCAACGTCTCGAACTTGTTGTGCCACAATAAGTAGCACCTTGACGGTCTGCCGTTGGCCGAGCGCAGATGGGAACCAGTCCACCGGAAGCCCATAGTGGGCTTGTCTATCAAGTCAGCGAGCTCGCTGAATGGGTGCACTGGCGTCACAATGGTTGGACGGCCGACAGGGAAAAAGTACTCCCAACTCCATAGCTGCAGGAGCATGTAGCAGGTGAACAGGTTGGGGGTATCAGCAGTGCCGCGCTGGTAAGTATCACACAACCCCGATATGTAGTGCATAGGACGGCTGATCCCCGGTTGTACCGAGGCATCACCCCAACCTCCGTGTCAGCCAAAGACTCGGCGAGGCAGATGAACTCGGTGTTGCAAATATGGTCGTGTGCGGCTGGAAACATGATCTAACTAAAGAGTTGAATAAGGTACGCGACGAGGTGCATCCTAACGACCTCGACCGGTGCATCCCACAAATATATGTACTCATAAAAATATTTGTAATGCATAAAATTCTCAAAAAATAGACAATTACCACTATTATGTTAGGAGATTACAAATAAAATTTCGTAATTTTTGGAGCTCGCTTGCTACATGTAACAACTCCTACAAATATCATAATCGTATAAATTTTTGAGCAATATTCACAGCGGATAAAATTGTAAAAAAAGTACACAATCAAGTGTGTTGTGTTGAAGTGTGAGTGAAGAGACTGCAAGGCGAAGAGTGTCAGTGAAGAGACTACAAGAATGTGAGTGCGCATAGTTCAAAATTTATAGCTATAGCGAAGCACGCTAACGATGTGGCAAAAATAGCGGGAATGAACTGTGCCCGGGGAGACAAACGCGATGCAAGTAACACTTTCGGTGGTCTTTTTTCTGCACAAGTGCTTAATTTCTATATGACCTAAATGTCTACGGCCCACTACGTTTGTTCACATGCGGATTAAACAAAGCAAAGAAAACCAAAATGCGGATTAAACAAACCAAAGAAAGTGAAATGAACTACTTCCTAAACCGGTATTAATCACCGGCTAATCATACGATATTTTAGCAATATTCACAGTAGATAAAAATGTCAAAAAATTGCATAGTTAAGAATGTTGTCGCGAGAGGCTTCACATAAAATTTCATAATTGTTTGAGCTCACTTGCTATATATGCTTGGATCCAGGGTGATATATGTCCAGTGAGAAAGCAAGTAAAATCTTCTTAACACATAGACGACTTAAACAAACAGGACTAACACGAGCAAGAATTACTGCGCCCAAATATGCATTGTACATGTTGATTTGGCACTGCTAGCTGATCGTTATATGATCTTCAGCAATTCCTTTTTGCCAAGCAGGATCTACACCGATTGCTTGATACGACTATGCTTATATGCATGCATCCAAGATAACATTATTAATACACTAATTCATACACATTAACTTGCGATCTCATCGATCTCTAATAACCACAGCTAGCTGCGGCGTGACTTTGTTGAGTGGATGCCACTAGGCCCAACGCATACGTGCTAACCGTACGTATGCTATTAACCGTATGCTCATAGACATGCGCTTATAGGTTGCAAGGGTCTGTTCATGTTGTCTTTTTCAGATGGTTTTTGCCTATGGTTAATAAATAGTGGTAGCTGATAAAAGTGACTGATCTAGAGATTTATCAACCTCTAATGATTATTTCATAAGTACCAATGACTTTACTACTCCTAGTCACAGGGCGTAGAAATCAACTCAAATGCATTTAATCTTGACAAACTTGCCAAAGTTTAAGGGGAGATCCTTATCATTTGCCCCGGTGTGAGATGTTGGTCCAATGATAGCTTACCCGGTGAGGGGGGTGTATGTGACACCCCGATCCATGTTGGTCTATGTGTGTGTGCACATAAATTTCTGGGTTAGTCCCACCTTGCTAGCTTATTACCTTAAGAAGCACTTACATATAAACTTAAGAGTTCCAATGGTAGCATCCCCGGTTAACCGTTTTGCGCGAAGCGAGAACGAAAGTGCAAGCGGGTTGCTACGTGTGCGTGGCCTATTCAGAATGGAGTTAGTCCTAAGCCGATTTGGACCCTAAGGCGTTACACAAATGACATGCAGTTTTGCGGTTAGATCAAGCAAATCTTCACAGTTTTGTTAACGGCGAGCCGTAAAGGAGAATGGAACAATTCATTTCGTGTATTGCATGGCGGGGTTACTAGCTCCTGGTTAGCTTGTATCGCATGGTTGCCGGCTGCCGTATATCGATGCTGCGACTTGAAGCTGTCCGATACAGATCCAGGGGCTATATCGCATGAAGGAGACGCCCGCCCCGGCCCTTGACGAATAAACGACGAGTCGCGTACGTACCTACTTGATCGACGCGCAACTTCGACGTACGGCATGGAAGTCACTGTAATCCGTTCAGTAAAATATATGAGAATAAATACATTTCAGAAAATGTGTATTAGTTCATTTTAATAACAACTGTGGAACACACACTATTCTTCATTTTTGCGAAAAAAAAAATAAAACAGCGCACACACGGCGAGCGACGGTGGCCGGAGCTGCATGGACGACTACCTGGCCATCGGGAGAGAAATGGGATGGCAGCGCGGCTGCTTTGCTAGGGTTTTGGCTCGGGAATGGGTACTGCTTGATGTGGATATTCCTAGTATTAACACATTCTCTTTGTTATTAATAGCTAAGACGCCTAATGATCAGGTAACTCGCTTCTTAATGAATATAACATTGATTTAGAAGAGAATAGTATACTATATAATTTAAGTACTTTATTTATTATCAGATTTAAAAGACAAGAAGCATTGGAGATCAAACAGAGTGATAATCAAATTCACCAATTTTGCTGCATCGACGTGCATAGCTAACTGAAGGCGAGGGAAAGGCACGCGATACAATGAGGCACTCATGCGGCAAAGAGGATCTTGTGGTGCTGGTTCATGGGTTCACACAGAAGCAAGCCAAGCGAGCGCATGCATGAAAAAGGAGGAAGGAAAAGAGAAATAAAAAAGAGAGGCCCAAGGGTGAACCCAAAGAAGACCGAGTGGAGGCAGACCTCCACTCAACTTTGAGTTTTTGGTGAAGTAACTAAATATCTTAGCACTTGGGCCCCCCACTCAGCCCATCCGAGATGCCCCCACTCCCCTGGGCTCTAGTCCTTATCTCACGATTGTCAATGATCGACAGCCCAAGCAAAGTGATGGAGCAAACTAGGCAACTAGCGAAGCGTGTCTAGCACTAGCATGTTCCAGCACTAGCGTGTTGACCCAGTACAGTAGAATAGCTAGCCCACACCAACACAAAAACACAACAGTCAAAAGAGTGGCCCACACAGCCATACAGGCGGCAGGCACTACGCTTAGCAGCGCACTCCTCAGTTCGGACTCGGTTTGGAACTCCCAGCAAGCCCATATTAAAAAGTCCATAACTTTCATAAATAGAGTCCGATTTGAGTGCTTTTTTACTTATTGGAAAGTTTAATCGAGGCCCACACAATGGATAAGGTCTCAACTTCAGAATCATCACAGGTCAACCGCTATCTCTGAAACAAAGTGGAGGCCGAAAATTTATCTTTTCTTTTTGTGTTTGAATCAGAGTCTAAGTCTTATAAGATGTCTTATGAGGGTTTTATAGCCCAGGGGTGTACCCCATGTATCAATTGGACGTCAATTATTCAGATTAATCTAATACCCTTGATTCTAGGGTTTGAGCTACAATGCCCCCCACACCCACACACACATAAGAATAGGGAGTTTCGATCTGTCGTGTAAATCTATTGTTCGTATGATTTTCTTAGTTCTATTGTTTTTGTGATTTTCTTAAAAATTACAGGAGTATGCCTACTTCTGTGAGACGAGTAGACAAGAATCAAAGCATACTATTGGATGAATTTGAGTGTTGCATATCGTTGTATTAGGGAGATGTTGGCTACATCATTGTCAAGCTTCACAGGTTCTTCGACCTAACCGCATTAAGTTACCTCAAGAACGATCCTACGTCGTGAAAATTGGAGTGCCCTATCACTGCCTGGGCTTGACTGCGCGCCACTGTGTCAGCTCTGTAGTGCAGGACGACGAACGAAAGACGAAAGAGAAGCAGGCGAGCGCAGCTGTACAGGTGAAACACCTTCCTTTCCACTCGCCGCCCGGATGGAAAGTTGGTAGGCAGGAGAGCTGTACAGACGAAGACACGGCACGCAGGAAGTGAACCCAAAATAAATAGATCTAAGTCTACAGGATCAGCCATGCGATGATCATGATCGACAACCAAATCATGTCAACTAAGTAGAAAGAATTGAACAAAGAAATCTAAATGAATGGAGTGCTTGTCGGCAGGTAGATCTATAATTAGAGAGTGCTGCTGCTTTCACCGGCGGATATGGAGCTGCCCTCCGACTTCACGACTACCTCTGCCTCCGACTTCACAGGCAGTACTGGCCCTCTGCCAATGTCCAGCACCTGGAGCCGCCCAAGTGAGTCTTGCTGCATCATATCCGAGAGGGCATTGGGGTGGGATAGCATCTGGTGGCTTGGAACACTGGGATGAGGTGGCTGGAATTGGGGTGGCAGTTGTTGAACACTTGCACGTCGCTCGGATAGCTGGAAGAAGGAAGGGTTGTACGGGACGTGCTGCATCCCCATATTATATGCTCCACTGGACTTCATCTCAACTGTAGCAATCTTAAGCCTCTCCACTTCCTGCCTCAGCGCATCATTGAGAGCTGCAAAGACATGGTATGTCTGTTAGCATACAGCTTGCACAAGTCCTGTGCTTATCCATGCAGTGGCTTCAGATGTCTACAGATGGTTCAAACATGTCGACACTATTAGCTTGACAAATGTGGAATATGACCTTACATGACATAGCTTCTGAAACAGTGTGTCAGCTTTCAGAGCATGGCACTTAACATCAATATCAAATGCTATCTGCTCCCATTCTCTTTCAAGCGTACATGGAAGCTTAAAGCGAGCAATCAAGAGGAAACAAAGCTATAATATTTGAGGGAAATGCCTACAGTTAGTGAGAAGAAATGCAGAAAGATATCCATTCATGTTCAGAGTAACTGCATGTTGAAGCTCTAAAAAATGAACAAATTAAGCGAAAGTCAATAAAAAGCGCATTGAGATCTCCAAGTATCCTTATCATAATATGGTAACACCAATCTGCTTTACGTACACAAATTACAAATGTTAATAAGAAACCCCCATCCCTTGCATAATAAGTTCTCTACCATATATGCAGCTAGCCTGCAACAACGAGCCACATTCCCACACAAACTTATTGGAAATACATGAAAAATCAAGAGTTGATATGATTATCCTAGTTAATGTAAAAAAAATGCTCACCATCACGCAGTTGAGCTTGTTGTTCCATGGCCTGCAACCTTATCTTGAGCTCTGCGTTTTCTGCAGAGAGTCCAGTTGTGTCTCTCTGCCCAGCAAACCATAATGGCTTAAAGGATATCCAGCAATTTAATACAAAAACATGCACATTTTTTAATAATAAAAATAACTTGCAGTCCTGGTCAACAGTCAATGCAAAATTATGGCAATCACTAGAACCTAACAGTCCTGGTCAACAGAGAACACGCCTTTTTATTGTCACATGCAGAGAATCACCATTCAGCTCTCCAAATTGTTCACACACCCATATAAAATAATCCCAGGGATGTTTTGGCCTTATCACTGCATGAGCTTTAGTCAACATGACCACATAACTTATCCAAACATGTGTTATAGTTCTCATAGCATGTGCATCAGTTCAAAGAAAATATTATGCTGACTTGTGATTCACTGATTTGTAAAGCAGTTTCAGTTTGGTTGATGCAGGTTAGAAGTGTAGGGTGCAGCTGTGCAGATGGCTGCTCAATACAGTTTAAAGGAGAGAGTTACTACGCACAATGTTATTTTTGCACTGGAAACACGTGAGCTAAACATAATACTGCAATCCATGAGACGAACTGATGGATGAAAGGTACCTGAAATAGCGTCAGTTGTGCTGAAAGAGTAGTAGCCTCAGTCTGAAGAGTTTGAACCTTCCGCTCTAATTCTGTTATATATCGAGCCTTTCTTTCCTTTGACCGAGCTGCAGATTGTCTGTTCGCTAGAACTCTGCAGCAAACCAAGCTCAGGAATTTAAGAACTAAACGACACGAAGCAGCTTTCCAGACCAAACAACAAATTGGCATTTCAACAACTTTTATGGGTGGTTGCATTTCAAAAGGAAACCCACGTAAGCGAGGAAGGCGAGACCCTGGGGTATCCAATTCAGTTGGTCAGCTTGCTCCAGTCCAGTCCTACAAGCTGCCTTTCACTATCAATCCAGATTCCAGACCACTAGCACCAACAAGTATGCAATGCTTTCTTTTTCAGTTCACTAGGCTAGGACCTGCATTTTTTTTCTGCCAACTTTCCTTGCTTGCAGAATCTAAGCGACGCAAAAATATCTAGACAACAATTCTTACTGGTCCTTAAACCGCACTCCATCAGTTGGTTATCAACAGTAAGAGCTACCTGTAATCCTAGTATCCTATCAACCACCACCAACTCAAGTCACAGGTAGCCCCAGAAATCAGAATGCGATGGAGGCCGAAGAAAGGGGTCACCACCTTTTGGCGCGCTTGGGGTCGATGGCGGCGAGCTCGGCGAGCTGCTCGGAGGACATGGCCTTCTTCGCCTCCATCACCTCGGAGAACACCCCTCCCCCTCCGCCGCCATCCTGCTGCTTCCCAGCGCCGCCGCCCGCGCCTCCCCCCATGGCGAACCCGTCGAAGGATGCGCTGTGGCGGTGCTTGGTGGGGCGCGGCGGCGAGGAGGTCTCCGCGGCGCGGTCGCGGTCGGCACCGGCGATCTTCTCCATGTCCATGAAGGTGGAGAAGAGGTCGTCCTCGGAGCCGATCTCGTCGAAGCCCCCGCCGTCGGCGCCGCCGCCGAGGCCTAGGTCGTCGGGGAAGCGGAAGGCGACCTCAGATCTGGCGCGGCGGTGGTGTGGGGCCCCCCGCGACGGAGCCGCCGCCGCAGCGGCCTGGCCTGGCTGGGGGATGGGCGGGAGCGGGCAGGGGAGGTCGAGGTTGGGGCTGCGCCCCGGCGAGGGCTTCGGCGGCATCGCCATTGCGCTCCTTCCTGTGGCTCTGACCGCGTGGGGGTCGGGAAGTAGACGCACGCTACCACTACACTGGACTACCGCGTGGCCTTGTTTCCGTGCGGCCTCGCTTCGCTTGTTCGGTTTGGTTTGGTTTTTGAGAGCGGAGTGCGGTGCGGGATCTGACAGTGGCGAGGAGGGAGGGTGATGGGTAGCATTTTTTTATTTTCAGGAAGAAAGGGGGTGTTCAAAGGAATGATATCCAAAGATCCAGCCCTTTTTTTTCCTTGCTGCGGCCGGTGTCTTTTATATATATTTCCCTCTGCGTACTACCTCTCACGAACAACCAGAATTCAAATATTTAAACTATATGCTATCAATTCAAAAAAGAACCCACATATAACACACTCAAAGTTATAATATCATAACACACTCAAAGTTATAATATCAAAGAAGAGATGGAGCTTAATCTGCCAGTCGCAACCAAGGCCAAGAAGCAAACGCGCCAGCAGGAGCAGCAAAACGTGTGGAGCACGAGCGAATAAATCTCTAGGGAATCAAGAATCCAACCTCCAAAACATCGCCTTGTTGATCGCTGGAGAAAGATCCTGGTTCAGGAGAATAATCGCCTCGAGAAGCTTCCCGAGTCCTTGGGCCAAATTGGACAGAACCCAAACCGGCTCGCGGCTGGTTTGGGTTATTGGGTTGGAATTAGTACGCCAATTTGGGCCAATCAGACAGAGGTCGTGTTGGGCAATGGAATGGGCCGAAACTCTATGGGCTGGTAGCCATCTATGCTGTGCTCCAGAGAGGAACCTATGTGGGCCGGTAGCCTTTTGCGTCTAACGAAAGATGAGCAAATAATTAACCATCGTGTCACCTGATTAGCCTTAGGACCTTCTCAAGAAAGAACATTTTCTTTGAAGCAATGCAACGTTGCTGCCCTGCAAAGCCAGTAAAAAAGGTCTAAGATCGAAGGTGCAAATCAGGTATGTGTTGAGTTTTTGACTGTCTTAGCGTTGGATACAACACCAGCCAGTCAGTCAGCCACCGGCACAGCCTTTGGTACAGATACGCGTCAAGGTTACAAACAATCGGGGGCTGCACAGCCTCGTACACGTATGTTACAAAAGAAGCAAACTAAAGCACTAGCACAGCACGACGAGATGAAACCCTACGATTTTCACATCAAAACTCACCAGCCGTTCCTGAAAAAAGGGGGGGAGCCGATATGGTGAACACCACCCATCCATACACGGTACACGCGCATGGCCGAGCTCAGGCGGCAGCGTTGTCGTTGGCGGCCTTGTCCTGGTTCTCACCAGCCTCGACGACGGCCATGCTGTCAGGTTCTCGCTCCCGCTCCGCTGACGCCGCCGCACGGCCCTCGTTGGAAGTTCGCTCCTCGCTCTCCACCGGAGCGGCTTGGGGAACCGTGGCCGTACTGGAGCTCCCTTGCTCTCCCGCCAGGCTCGTCAGGCCGTTCTGCTTCATGTAGTTCTCCAGGGGCCGGTTCGCGACCTCGAGGAGGCTGGTCATGCTAACCCGAGGCTGCCCGCCGATCTGCTCCGGTGGAGGCGGTTCGTCCCGGCCGGCGGGGTGGAAGTTCAGGTCTATGTGCCCCTTGTTCATGTCAACTCTGTCGAACATGGTCACATCACCATCTCGAGTGGTGTCCAGTGTCTGGGGGGATCTTGACAAGCTGCTTCCCTCGGGCTCATCTCTGTTTACCCAAGCGATCTTCTTGCTCGCCTCGGCTTCCTCACGCTCGGACTGCCGTTGTTTCTTCCTCATCATTAGTGTCTTGAAACGACGCCTGACGGTCATGCAGACGTTGCAAGTGCACGCGGGGTTGTGCTTTGGGCCCTTGCCACTGGGTGGCTGGATACATACTATGCAAGTGCAGCCGGGGCGGTGCCGGGGGTGCTTGGTTGTCGTTGCAACCGAAGCAGCGCCTTGGTTCCCGACCTCACCGAAGACTGCGGCAGTGGCCAAGGCATCGAGGCTGGATGCATCCATTTCGGGGATGCTCTGCTTCAGACCATAGCTGCTCCTTCGCCTCCTGATATCTGCAGTGATAGCCGACTTGTTGATTTCAGTTTCGTTACGAGATTGTCGCTAGTAAAGATGCAGTATATCTTATGCGAAAACTTCCTTTTTCCCAAAAAAAAAAAAAGATCAGGCCTCCCAATGTCCTTCTCATATGACATATCGTGGACATCTTATAATCATGTTAGCAGGGCCAGTGAACACAAGTAAAGCATACCTTCGTACTGCTGAAGAATACTTTGCAACTCTTTGGGGGCTAATTCTTCAGGTGCAGAGCAGGAACGGCTGCAAATATGTTGCAACGGATTTAAGTACAAGCAGCTAAGCTGAATGTAAAAGCATTATGCAAAACGAGAATAATAATATGAAGATAACAGAAACAAAAGTGAGGCTAGAAAATTCTAGATATATTTGTATAAGTAACGTAATTTTGACTAATTTGAACTCAAATTGAGGAAAATTGCCAAGAACACAGAAAAGGAATGGCAATCCCTTGCTTCAATTTTCGGTGATGAAGATGTATCATATTGTTTTAAGAACTGAGACCAAATAGAAAACAATATTCTATATACATCCCTTGTGACAATATGTTCTGACTTCTGACAGTATTAGATACTTTGTGTAAGGGACAGTATTATATACTGATACTAAGTTTTTCAAATAGACTTTATCAAGAGATTCTACACAATAGAATAGAAATGCTCACATCTTGTAAAAGATATAAAAATCCAACAAATCCTTTATCAAGTGTTCAGTCAGATGATAAAGCAAAGGCATGTTTTATTAGCAAAAATTCTTGACTAAGGCTGCGGATCAGCCAAGATCAGAATCTATAGAAAGCTTAGAGCTTTTCAGTATGCGATGCATCGTTACATATGGTCACCATAATTAACAGATTTTTTTTCCTTTTTCTTTTTTTCTCTGCAGATAAACAAACTGGTAGATTTGATCACAGATGATCCAACATACCAACAGAAAATGTGAAATAGCATACCTTTTTGGGTCCCATGTGTTGTCAGCACATGTCCACTTGGAGGCAACAATGACATTAAGAGGCAATCGGCGCCATTTTGAGCAATCATCACATTGAATCCATTGATCTTGTTCCCTAAAAAACATAAACAGGTATTTGACAAAATTGATACGGTGACTCCAAGAACATCTATGTGTTGTCTATTCAGAGGACAAACCCTTCAAAATGATATGATAACTCCAAGAAAATGCCTAGTGAAATCTAAATCATCACTTTCCAGTATTTTTTCTTTTTATTCCCACCACATAGGGTTTTCCGCCATGGTTAAAACTAGAGTATTATGATATCTTTATTTAATGGGTTTCTTACCCTGTAGCACGGATGGTGAAAATTGATCTCTTTGCAAAGACAGGAGGTTCCTGCATGTATGTAGTGAAGTTAGAATAGGTTCAATCATGCCAAGTCCTTTTCCTGAGAACAAAGAGTTAGCGCTTTGTGCTTCCCCAAAAGGATGCCCTGAAGTGCTGAAACGTGAAGAATGAAATGTCTAGCAAACTTACATCATATTCTTCAAATTCATAGTCCTCAATCATCACAACTGTTGGTTTTGCAGTTGGAGCAGGACGCAACAACTCCTGAGCCTCCTCCCAGGTAAGCTTTAGTTCCAAGGCATCTTCAGCATCCATTAAAAGCCTCCTGCTTTTGGAACCAATATTACGGCTTCTTTTTTGTAAAAACTGCAAAGACCCCTCATCTGACCTGCCGCCAAACTTATCTGTCTTAAGCCAACTAACATCCCCGTCAGCTGAGTTCACATGATGATTGAATAGAGAGCTTGGATGGAGATCTGCAGCTCCCTTTATTGACTGAAGAAATCCTGAATAACCACTTACTATTGCTAGGTTCTCATTTGTGCTAGAAAACAATGTATCACCGAGAAGGGAACCATTTGCAATAGCTGAAATATGTGAGTCCTGTGTAGAAGTAACACACAAATTTTGAAGTGAAACCGTGAGAGAAGATAAGGGAATAAGAAAGGGAAACAGGCACTTGCAGGAACAATAGATTGGCAGCAAGATTGCTTAGAAAATCTTACTGGCAGACTGACAGTGTTTGTGGCCTTACGGAAGCCCATAACAAGTTTCCCTCCAGGTTCTATCCGACTAAAAGTCACTGCAGAGAGAGTAAGAACCACCAGCAAATATGAAGACCTTCTCAGTAAAATCACGTTCAGAGAACATGGTATGCAAAAGATAATTCTATCTAGCATATTTTAACATATTTGATGTAGCATGGAAACCATGTAAGAAATGACAAAAGTTACTGAAGCGTGTAAGAGTTGACCATGGACGTAACAATCTGAGACAGAAATATTGTGACCTAGACATAACAAATTAAAATATCTGTGAGAGAACACCAACGTTCCGAAACCATAACATAAGAAGAAGGTTTAGAGATGGTGTTTTAAGCTCTCGGTTCAGATAGCAGGATATAGGGTTTACAGTTTTGGCCTTATAAATTTTATTACAAGGCTCTTGTTTCTTTAAACTTGAGGAGATTTCATTCCTAGCCTACCTTAACTTGTTTGGGACAAAAAGCTTTATTGTTGTTATTGTTGAGAGAACGCCCACGAAACCCTGTCACATGTCTCACTTGCACTTGTCCATCCCATCATAACTGACAATGCATCTAATGTAGACAGTTGGGACTGCTTAAGGAGATTCATGATTTGTTTTTCTACCGAAGTACAACTTTACTGCTTTGAGTGCTTTCCCAGCATAAATATCAAACTATCTTCAAGTGTTTTTTAATCTTAGATTTTAGAATTTGTAAAGGTGTGCTATAGAACAATCTCCAGTTAGGTAAAATCAGATCTTAACCATGAAAGAAGTCATGCACACAATGCAAACAGAACGGGTGATGTTTATTGTCATGTCCAAAGAAATGAGTCGCAAATCACCTGTATCACCAGCTTGTAATTGTAAGGACTGTATGCATGGTGTAACACCCTCCAAGACATACATTCTGCTGTTATTATTTGGCCAGAATCTAAACTGAAAATGCCATTCTTTGCCTTTTGCGTCTTGAATTGTCAAGGGACAACCTTCTGGCTGAGAGATTGGGGGGAAATATGCCTACAAAAAGTACCTCAACAACTCAGGATGACAGGAAAATTGAAAACATATATATTAAGATGGGTATAGTATTAAGCAGCTGTCCCCAGTAGCAACAACTTTGTGAATGGCACTTTCTAAGCCAAATATCTTAACAATGAAAAATATTTAACTTAATCATTTAGACAGGAGTATCGATGGTCATATTAGGAACCCAAGAATGTCAATGTTATGAATATTAGTTCATAGGGGGTAAACACCGCCGAGATGATGGTCGGGCGACGTCGGCGTAGAGGGAGAAGAAGAGACTAAAGATGAGAATGATTTTGTTATTTTTTACTTGGTTCCAATAGCATGCGGTAGCTCTTTTATATAGATGCGCTCCCCCTAACAGATAAAATCTAATCTCAATCATATCTCTAACAAATAGAAACTAATATCATATCTCTAATAGATAGAAACTAATCTCTAATTTTCTAATAATGTACCAATTGGGCCCAAGGCCCACGCCCATGACATTACACCCATTCTGGACATGTAGCTCGTCCTCGAGCTGCTAGGCAGTGACCATGGTTGTCGTTCCATGTCGATGAAGTGTAGCGCTTTCGATTAAACGGTGCCTGCAAAAGAATTTTTTCGACTCTATTTCCTATTAAAGACCCCTCGTGTGAGGCTCGGTATCACGTTGTCAGCAGCAGGGCGGTGATGGTGGAGGCTCCCCGGCGGCGTCGGCTCCGCCTTCCCGCTGGCGACGGCTCCGGATGAACGCCGACAAAATCTCGAGAGGCGGAGAAGCAGTCGCCCGATGGAGATTCAGCGAACAGCGGGGGAGTCCTACGGCAAATGGAGGCGGCCAGCCCGAATCCAAGCGAAACAAGGCCAGCGGGGTCCGATCTCGCGGATCGGAGGTGCAGCCATGGAGAGGGAGGCGCTTGGCGGAAGATCGGCGGATCGAAGCCAGTGCGGAGCGTAGAAACCTCGGCGGCGCGGGACGGCACCGGCAGCGGTGGCACAAACTACACGCGGCGGCGGAGAGGGTGGCGTCGGCCAGCCTGCGATGAGACGGTCAGACTCGGCTAGTAGAGCCTAGATCCAGCGTAGGACGGCGAGGGCAGAGGCGACGAGGGCCACGGCTAGGGATGGCACCGTGATGCCGGTGGCGGCGACGGGGTAGCTCCAGTTGGCGTCGGCGGCGGCTGACGAGCTGTCCCTGAGCAGCGCTTGGCGGCGGCACGCCTTCTCCTGGTCCGAGAAGAAGCGGCGGAAACAGCGGTGGTGCGCGCGGAGCTTGTCCGACGGCGAGGTCGTTGGAATCTGGCGGTGGAAGACGATGCGGCCTGGCGAAGACGATGAGGCAGCGGCGGACACCGTCATCGAGGTAGCGTGCATTGCCAGAACCGGAGCCGGAGAAACGACACTAATGGTGGTCGGCGTCCATGGAGGCGGAGGCAGCGAGTAAGGGGATGGGAGACGCGCTTGCGGAGCTTGAGGCGGAGGCGCTTGGTCGGGCTCATCGACCACAAACTCGCCTTCTTCCCTGGAAGTTGCCACCGAGGCAGCAGATAATGCTGCCATTGGAGGCGCTTCAATTACAGAGATCCGTGGGGGCGCATTGTTGAAGCAGCCCATGAAGGACATATGGCCGGCGGCATCGCCACTCTCGCTGTTGTTGTTATCGAAGGCAGTGTCGGCGTCGGCGTCCTCTGCAGCCAACAGCGCCTGGACGTGCTTCTTAGCTGCTTACGCCTTCTCCTTTGCTACCATCATCTTCTTCAACATGCTTTTTATATTCTTGAGTCCATCGATGATTTCTTCATAGCCATCGATGATCTTGTCACCTGTTAACTTGGCAACAGAAGCCATGGTGTTGACTCTAATACCAAATTATTATGAACCTTAGTTCATAGGGGGTAAACACCGCCGAGAGGAAGGCCGGGCGGCGTCGACGTAGAGGGAGAAGGAGAGACTAAAGATGAGAATGATTTTGTTATTTCTTACTTGGTTCCAATAACATGCGACATCCCCTTTATATAGATGTGCTACCCTTTAACAGATAAAATCTAATCTCAATCATATCTCGGACAAATAGAAAATAATATCGTAACTAATAGATAGAAACTAATATCTAATTTTCTAATAATATACCGGTTGGGCCCAAGGTCCATGCCCATGGCATACGCCCATGACAGTCAAGTAGCCTCACAATACTACCACCATAACAATGGTGTTTCACCAATAGAATGCATATAGATTGAACGGTAAGGGACTAAATGCTAGATGTTATATTGACCGGTTTGTCTGTGTTAATGTATATGTAACGTGTTCAAATTAGGTTCCACATTAGTTGTATTCCTTTACAACCTCTCTTGTACGCACACTGTACACAGTCTCATAGACCTTACTGGTCTCTGGTAATGGCAATGCTCCTTTGTATCAAAAGTATTATTAATCATAAGGAATATGATACAGCAAAGATAAATCAACAATGTGTGGCAACAGAATACAAAAAATTATGAACAGGAAGCAGAATGTTTGCTAAAGAAGAAAGATATTACCTCAGCACAGGCTTTTGGAAGAACAAGGCGTCCTATGCGGCCAGCATCACTAGCGCTTAGAACCTTCTCAAACAGTGGAACAATGGTGGAATTTGAACTTGAAGCCAAATGCAGTCAAGGAAGACACAGTAACATTCACGGGAAAAAGAAGGCATATTAAATAAGTTTGATGGCCTAATTGATCAATTATGGAGCATGTAATTTACAAGTAAATAATGTTACTTATCAATGTCACCAAGAAGTTGATAAATTTATTAAGGATACTCTCCGGAAATTTGCTGCAGCTCTTGGTCTGTTATTCTTGGCCAATACCGAGGAAGTAATTGATTGCGGCCCCTTCCCTCAGCAGGTGGTCTTGCAACACGAAGATGTGGAAGAACATCTTTTGTTGGATCAAAAACAGCACCTTCACCAGCCCTTGGTGGTCTCGTCAGAAAATGCCGAGCCCTTTGTGCGTGCTGAAATGGAGATAATGTAGTGGCAAGTTCTCTTCCTTCAGAAAATGGTGTCGTTGGTGATAGCATAGGCCTTTCCACTGTTGAAGTAGCCTCCATCTTGTTTCCGTTATTAGCAATACCCAAGCCCATGCTGAGACATGCCTCAGAAAGTGATTCACTTGTCGTGCTATCTGTTGTTGGATCTTTATTGTCATCTCTTCGAGTACATTGAGGAAACTCTAATGCACTTTGTGTCCTAGTTAAGAAAGGCATCCTTCCCATGTCCCCAATACTAAGAATTGGTTGTTCCCATTTAATCGGCCTTGCGCCATTCTCTATTTCTTTTTGCCTCAAAATGTTACTGCTTTGCCCAGCTTCTATGTTTTTTACCATGAACGGGTGATTGGTCTTAGTAATAATAGCAATCTCATCATTCCTGGAATCGGCAATAAGGGTGGGTGGCTCCAGCGGTCTAGATGACAATAACTCATCACTTTTCCCAAAGAATCTCTGATTATTTTGAGATGAAAAAAGCTTTGGAGCAACTTGATTTGAAACCTGCAAAAAGAACAATCAGATGATTTTGAAAAGAAATGCAGATATGAGACAAAGAAACTTACGGGCTGAACTCCTGAATTTTTCATGCAATTGACACATTGAACTCCTCCGCTATCAAGTAGATCAAAGGAATTCTTTGAAGCAATACATCCACAATGGAGACGCTGAAATAACGAGGTTCATTAGAACGACTGTAGCAAAAAAAATTACACAAGAAGTTGCATACAATTCACAACATGTGTCACCAACTCACCTTCCCACAAAATGAGCAGTCCCTCCAGCCAGATTCCTTTTGGTGAAATATATCACAAAAGACAAGCTGCTCATATGCCAACCTAGGTACAGCAGAAATGGTATGATCAAAATAGATCAACCAAGTAAATTGAACTGCAAAATGGTAACCGGGGTTAAAGTAACCCCCTTCCTCGGAAGAAAGCACTCTTATGCTATTCAACTAAATGAACATGTTCTCCCCGTCATAAAAAACCAACCGCGAGAAAACGTCCAGTCCCATGCACAAAAAACCAACCGCGAGAAAACGTCTAGTCCCATGCACAAACCAATTTGTAGCTATAGGTAATTGTTGCCAAGCAGCAATTTTGATTCAGCCATACAACACATAAGAGGTTTGGCAAACAGACTTCTTTTCACCAAACTGCAGGTAATATTCATCCAGGCCATCAAGGTCACGACTCACAGGGTCAATTTCTACAATAACGTTAACTCTCAGGAAAAAAAATTCTACAATAAGGTTGCACGCCAAGCATCTTCACGTCGCTGTAGTTTGGATTTTTGGTGATAAGCTCCCCGGCTCTAGGTAACTAAACGTTGATCGAAATCTCAATTGAGCATGAGCTCTACTCAAACAACTACTAGCTAATTGCTCTATCTAACTGATACCAACGCAAGCAGCAGTGGAGGCTGCCATCGAGTCAACTCTACTTTGCAGAAATTTGTACACAGGCAACGCTATTACAAAAATTCCTACTTGGGCTAGAGAGGAGAAAGCATACGGGCACTGCTCAAAAAGCAATCTCAAGAAAACAAAATTCAACAAATCGCCGCCTTAAAGAAACAAAACATCTCCTTTTTAGAGAAAAGGGGGTAAAACATCGAAACGAATTCACAAAATAACCCAAAAAAACATCATCAATTAATGGGGTTCATCCAGCCAACCATTCCGTTGGGAACACACGAACCGCACGCACGCACACAGCAAGCGCAGAGGAGCAATCATACCCGCACTTGTCGCAGAGCACGGCGAAGCTGCCGGATCGCAGCGGCCAGCCCTTCCTCCACTCCCCTCCAGCCGCCGACGGAGCCGGCGAGCCGCACGCGGCGTTCATGCACCTCGTCACCGCCACCGCCGCCGCAGCAGCAGCCATCCCCGCCATGGCCGCCGGCGAGCTCACTCACTCCACTCCCCTCCGATCAAACTCCCCACCAAAAGGCAAAGCTCACCTCACGTCATCACCCCCAGAGTGGGAGAGGCGGGAGAGAGAGAGAGAGAGATTGGGGAGGCGGTGGGGGAAGCGTAGTTTTCCGATGGATGTGGAGAGAGCAACGAACGATCGCTGGTGATTGGTGCATGCGGATGCGGGGAAGAAATGGAAAAGGAGATGGGGGGGCGCAGCAGCTGCAGGCGAGTAACCCCTGGGCTATTACTGTACTGTAGTTGCACCGAGGCGAGGAGGAGGTGGAGGAAATTTTTTATTATTTATTTTCCGAAAACTCAAGGAGAGGAGAGGAGTAGCAAAGCAAACTACTGCAAAGTGCATTTACTGGGGGATGCTGCATGCACGACATGCTATGCTTTTTTATATCCTCCTTCCTCTGCTGCGCTCTTCTTGCGGCGCTGGTGTGTTTAATCCTCTGCTACTCGCGCTCTTGTTGCGGCGGGATATAAAGCGATTGAATACGAAAGAATAATATTTTTATTATATTTATTTATATATTGTTATAGATTCAGATATAAATATGGATATTTCAGATATGAATATAAATAATATTGAATACAGATATAGAACAAATGCAAATCGAAACGAATACAATCACGAATATTTATTGAAACACAAAAACTCTTAAACTGTACATCCAAAATCAATAAAAACATATAAATAATTTATCTTGTCAAAACATTAATGAAATTTGAACAAGTATATATATTCGATAGTCGATCAGTACATAGCATAAGTATCAATAACGTGCATAAGTACTAACACACATACACACTTATACACATGCACTGGAAAGCGTTCATCATAGACCAATACTGACATTTGAATGCATAATAGCATTTAAAGCTATAGTCTGTCGAGAGATCTACTCAAATTTATTTAGTAAGTTGATATTAACGGAAGGCTCAGGATTTAATATTCACGATAAAAAAATTTATCAATACGCTCATTCTCCCTCTTCTCTTTTTCCTTTTCCTTTTTTTCCTACCTGGCCGAAGCCCTCCTGGCCCTCGGCTCCTGGCCAATTATTTTTCTTATTCTCCTTTTTTTCTTTTCTTCTCCTCTTCCTTATCTCTTCTTCCTTCCTCTTCTAGCTTCTCCGGTTCTCCCCCATTCTTGACTTGCTCCACCGGCCAAATCTCCCTAGTCCACATTGAGGTAAGCCAAAACGAATTGGACCGGCTATACGAATTAACCCAAACACATCAATCCACTAGTGTTATCTCTTTCCCGCTTCGGATAGGTGAGCTCCAATCTTCACAACTTGTCGGGTCTTCTCACAACATTCTTTAAAAAGATCACCGCGCACAACGCCTCCAATACCGTCTAGGAGTCAGCAAACTTCAAGAGTAACAAGTCAAATTTCTTGCTTGACTCTCACCACATTCAACAAATGCATAATTTTAAGTGGACACAAAAATCCACATTTAGATGTAAACACATGCAATCTAGAGCCAATTGAGGAGGCGGAGGAGCGTCGACGGCCACGGCTTTGCGTCGGTGGGCCGGATCCGGAGCCCACCTGGCATTGGCGCGTTGGATTCGGCCAGATCTGGCGGCTAGCGAGGGTGAGGGAGGGAGCTGGTGGGCAACGACGGTAGGGTGGGGAGGGCGACGATGGGGAGGGTGGGAAGGCGTGGCAAGCTGGGAGAGGAGAGGGTGGGGGCAACGACCGTGAGAGCGTCGTCGGTGGCGAGGAAGTTAAGCTCTCTCCGTCGATGGATGTGGGGAATGGAGAATGGAAAAATTATAAAATAGTATTGGGTTCTTGTCTAAAGATAAATTATTGGAGTTGTTGTCTTTTATACTATTGATAGATGATATAAATAGATAGACTTATTTAGAGACAACATAAGAGATAAACTATTAAACATTGCCTTACGTTCAGCGCGCTGAACAGAGTTTAATTTAGTTTACAAATTATTATTCTCTGGAAAGAAAACAAAAAGGAGATGGTGCGCTGCGCTGCCGCTTGCTGCGTGCGTGCGTGCATGCATGTTGAGGCGCGGTACAATCGCTGTACGCACCGAATTGAATGCCAGGCCGCTACGACCAAATCACTCCACTCCATCCTTCAATGCTCCGGCTCCGGCGCCAGCGCCACCACAGCGGCCGTCCGATCCCGTCAGCTCCCATGTAACGTCGCCGTCAGGTGGGAGCCCGAGCCGCACGATTCCAGCCGGCCGCGCTTCACGTACCCCAGCGCGGCACACTCGTTTCCACCCACCACGTAACGAGCGAAACAGGGGAACCACGTGGTACTCAAATAGTACGGACTTTTACGGATGCGACGAATGGTTTATGTTTTTTAATTTTATTGTAAGCGTTTGTGCAAATATATCGAGACTATTCTCAGTTAGATTTTCTGTGGCTTTTGACTTTTTAGATAGTTGACTTAATTTACACTACAGTACCTAGTAGTTTTTTATTGTAATTAAATTAAAAAAATTAAAAATTAACTATCTTATCATGAACAATACAAATGAATACGGAAAAAACAAAAAACTTAAAAGCCAGAAAAAGGTGAAATTAAGAAACAATGAATTAGAAACTGAAGTCAAAAGCTGAAATCGAAATGAGTGGGCCGAATACCGAAAGTTATTTTAAAAATATGTCTCGATAAAATATTTTGAAAAATAATAAAAAAATTATTAGTTTGTTTTAGTTGGAGAAATCCATAAACCAGACTGAGAAGAAGGGAAGCCTCAGCTGCCGTGCCAGGAGCGGGCCCGCGCGGTCGCGGTCGGTAGGGTGGGTGTGGCGCCGCGACGTGGACACCGCAACCGGTGGGTGCTCTCTCTCTCTCTCTCTCCCACGTTGCAGCTGGCTTACGTCCATCGTGCGCCTGCAAGGCTAAACGTTAAGCTGCTGCTTGCGTTGCGTCATATGCCTCCTCCCAGTGGCTGACTCCTGGGCCCATCCCTGTGGGACCCGGGGGGTCAACGTCCGGTATTGGTAAAGCCCCGGTATTGTTAGCATCTCCCCCAGGAAGAGAGCGCCTGTGGCCGCGAGGCGAGGTTACGCGCACCCGACAGGGCTACCATCGAGTCGTGAGTGTTGGAAATCTAGATCTGAACTTAAGACCTTGATCTATAATAGATACTTTATCTTGTAATTTATATAGAAGGTTTTATTGGCTATCACTTTTTACTTGGGAAGAAAAGGCAATAAAGAAAGCAGGAGTTCTCCCGCTATCTCTGTGTGTTCAATCTTGTATTTCTTACATTAATCTGTGATTGATCTATCTATTTTGCATAGGAGAAATTGATCGGACTGAACTCGCCAACGACGGTTCCTCAACACGTTATCAGCATGAATCACTCTTGTGGATCGCAAGGTAACCATTCACAGATTTCGAAACGTTGAAGAGACGTGTCACCGTTTTGTGGCAAATATGAGTTTAGTAAGTCGTAGTTGAGTCCGATTGCCTCAATGTTTTAGAATCTTTGCATCCGGATGGACCCCTACCAGTTGAGTTGAGTCCTATATGTAGCTTGCTTGTAGAACGCTTCATGTGGAGGCGTGACTGGTAGTTCATAATACATTGAGACTAAAACTAGAGTATGTCAAATTAAGATTAAGGGGAGATTGTTAGAAATAATCTTGATTTAGAGTTCATGACGTAGTATAGTCCATCTCTGTGTGTAACTCAAGTTGAAGTTGTGTCCAACTTGAAATCCGAATACATATGCAAGTGGGGGAGTATTAGCCTATATATTGAGGAGGCTTGTATTAGTTTTGTAAGAAAAAACAAGAAGAACAGAAGTAAAGAAAATGACAGCAAATAAGAGAATAGAGAAATTCAAAAATTCTTTTATGTTTTCTCAGTTTTTTTATGATGTGCGTGTTCTCTTCTGAAACAAAGCTAACAGGTAGCATGCTTATGCAATATTCATTCACGAGTGTAGTAAGAGTCATGACTAGTTCTGTGGGAGGAATTGGTTTTAACGCTTTCAAGCCCTCTTAAACATCTTGTTGCGTTCTCCTTTTGTGCAAGCTCCTTCTAGCTTTATCCTTCTCCCTGTCTCCGTTAGTTGGAAGGGAAGCATTAGTGCACGTGTCCTTCCTCTCCGTAAGTGGTACGTAATCTAAAGAATGGTCAAGCTGCAAGTCAGAAGAGACATGGTATTGCTGGAGTCAAGTACGGCAGGAGACCGCAGGAGGTGTATTGCTGTCGTTTTAATTAGAATCTCCATCAGTTGGCATTGCTTAAAAGTGACGGTTAAACAAACCTCTGACATGGAGAAGAAAACTACAAAGGCATCTCACATAGGAAAATGAATGGATAAGAATG
Organism: Bonia amplexicaulis; assembly: GCA_036346245.1. Lineage (NCBI taxonomy): Eukaryota > Viridiplantae > Streptophyta > Magnoliopsida > Poales > Poaceae > Bonia > Bonia amplexicaulis. The sequence goes on along the minus strand of CM070753.1, from coordinate 554,262 downwards.
GCTTCGTGGAGATTTACCACGCAGGTTGCTGTTTCTCGAGTTGTTTTTGGTCGATTTTTTATTTTTAAGCTTTTGTTTTTTTTGGAAATTGAAATAAATAAAAGTGATTTTTTGAAACGATTTCTCGAGGCCAAAACCTTGTGCAGATGTTGTCTCTATCGTCCGTTGACGTCTAAAAAAACACAGACAAAAACCATCAACCGTAGCCCCAAAAACAGAGCATTTATATTACAATATCACCTTAGAAATTGTGTAATATTGATACTTAAATATCTATCTATATATCCCACCACGATCATTCTCAAGAACTAGAAATTATTATGTTAATCGAAGAAAAAAAAGAAAAATCTATATATGTATTGCGATGGATTCAGATTATAACGTTCGGCGGATATATATATATATATATATATATATATATATATATATATATATATATATATATATATATATATGATAGTTGTTACAACTGTATTTCCACCGTAAACTGCTGTGCACGTTAGTTTACGTGTACAGCTTAGGACAGTAGTATAACATTCGTAGAGCAACCTGTTACAGCTAGGGTGCTTTCTTCCTGCAGCGACGTCACGGAACATACAGTTCGTATACACAGGATGGCGTTTTGAAACAAACACAAGTGGTTGGGAGATCCACATCGGGACAATGGCTGCGAATCCTCCCTTGGTGTGTGCGTGGGATTGTGATAGTGATAGTAGGTGAAAAGTAAACACGCAGACAAGTAAAGTGGCGCCATTGCCCATTGGTGGTGGTGTCTAATCCGAAAACTGTCCGCGGTGAAATACTGTCCGGCAAAGCAAAGCTACCCGCGCCCACGGTCAAAACGATTAGACATCCATCAGGCTTACCCAGACGGCGGAACGAACGGCTCGTATCTTTAGTTTCGTTTTTTTTTCTTTGTATTGTTAACGTATTTTCTACTTTGTTTTTATTTTTTCTGCAGGTAAGTAATTTCGAGAAAAAAACTATTAATAGTCGCTATCATGTAAAACCTATCAGCCGAAAGCCAGCAACGGCTAAAAACTTCAGATTGAGGTTTCGCTTATTTCAGCTTAAGCTTCTGGCTTATTTTTTACTATTTCTAAATTTCTTCTTTTTTTGACTTATTAACTTTTTTGAGCTATTTTTGTCGGTTATTTTTTTCCGTATTCGTTTGTGTTGTCCTTGTCTGTGATAAACCAATCTGTTTTTTTATTTTTTTAAAAATTTTAGTATAATTTTAATTAGTCACAACACAATTTCAGTTATAAACCTGATTATTTCAGTCCAGCACGTGAGTGGTGCCTTGTCGCCTGGCGCGGCGGCCGTGAGTAGGCACGCGCCGTGGACCGCGGCCTTGCGGGTGGGAACGACGGAACGTCACGTTGGGTTCGCCGGTGCGCGCGCGCGCGCAGATTTTGTGAGGTGGGACGCAACGCGCGGCCGTGTTGGAGCACGGCCGGGCGGGCGAGGCCGGCGCTCGTTGCCGCCTTGCCGGGCACAGGGACAGGAGTCGTAGAGGTTGGTAAAGATGCTACACGGCACGGGCCCTTGGACGTGCGCATGCTGCAATGGCCGTCGACGACTGTGGGGGCCGCGCCGTTTCTAATCTGTGGGCCTAACCCGAGGGAATGTATCTGTCCTAGCAATGATGATCCATGGAGGCCCGCATTAGCATAGCATAGCATAGAGTGAGTGGCATCTCCAAGTGTCGTGTCGCGCCCGGCGACGAGGTCGGTCCTCCATTGCCAACACCTCGCCGGAAAGATCGGGCCAGAATTGCCTGCCTGCGCCCCTTTCAGGGAACATCCAGGCCCCCCTGTAGCAGGCTAGCAGCGTAAGCCAGGCTACTCGATTCATTCTGACAGCTTTACACGCAGTCCAATTCCTAGACGGTGCTGTACCAAATACCCAACAATTCCTACACGGTGCTGTGCCAACTAAAATCGCATGTTATTATTATTTTTTTTACATACCGCCTCTTACAAACGAATATACTAGAATTCAAAAAACACAGTCATTAACCGTAAACTCAGCCAAAAAAACCCACCCTTAATCATTCTCCTTTTGGTCCACCACCAGAGCACTACTGGATGCTCCAATCCGGTCTACTACTAGTGGTATTATTACTTTGCCCATATTATTCCATACACAGATCATGATGTTCTTGCTGTATTGGCCTTGCCTGTAACCTGTCAGAGCCGTAACTCACTGTGGATGGAAGCAGGAGGATACAGTGAAGCTACTGGAGCAGTGATTCTGAAGTAAAATCTTACTGGAACAGTGGAAAAGAGAACAACTCTGCATTGTGATACTGTTAAGGCTGGCTGCAAGTATCTTTCGGCCTTTGGGGTAGTAGGCTCCTGCTCTTCTGAGCTCTTTATTAAGGACAGTAAAATGTTATTGTCCGAACACAGTATTTACACAATGTTAACATATAGAAGTGTAGAATGCAGAACAAGACCACACGCTCAAAATTATGACTAGAAGCCAATGAGATCTAAAGTCTGCTGAGATCCTAATCTGTTCTGTAAGCTTCAGACAGAAGAGGGTGTGCAACTGTTTTCTCTTTCAGAATCATAAGCTATGTGGAAAATTAATCTTCTGCGCACAAAGGGCAGCTCCAAGCCGACCCCTCTGTCGAGATGACCACCACTGATGCAATGTTACTAACTCGTATGCTTTCTCCATATAAACTTTTCTGTTTCAGATATCAGCGTGCTCCACAGGATGTTGTTGATTCGGTGTTTCTTGGTTCTCCAGAGGCATGTACTGAGCCATGATCGCACGAATCTCTGAATCCATGTAACTCTGGTATGGCATCACGATAACGCAAAGTATGAGTCACCCATAAATTAGTGCAATATCTCGACCGAACGAACTAGCAACTTTTCTTATCATTCGCGGATGGATTAAATAGAAGGATGGGGAGTTGTTTACCCGTAGCCGATATTTGTATACAGCATAAGCTCCAACTCCAGCCAAAGCGAGGCCAAAGAAAATAACCCACAGGAAGCTCCAGCCCACTGCCGAAGTAGCAAATTCGCCTGCACAGCGATTAGAAAAGGCATCACATTACTAGTTATAAACAAAGGAAGAACTGTTTGAAGCAAACATTTTCTTCTGGTTTACATAATTTCAGCGTAATACTATAACAGACATAAAGCTAATTCTATCTAGGCATGCATTGTTTGCGATAGCTCTGTTAACTAACATGACACAAGAACAAAGCTGCGGTTGCACCAGATCAATGCTACCATACAGATCTGGTACATGCGTGTATTTTTCAAGCTGCCAATAAATAGACTGCAACATCAAGAGAACCCAATTTTCAGGCTACCGTTTAGCAACCCACCCAACCTAAAACTAGTAACAACGGGAGTTGCTTCAGATATTTCCAAGGATGACTAACAAGGGACTAGTCTGTGTTTCAAATCTCAGTATATGATCAACTAAGTCTATGTTGCGAACTTGGGATAACACATTAACTACTTGCAATAGAAAATTGAATTACTTCTCCCTTTGAGGGTACTGAGGTCCAGGATGCAAATATGCAGAGAATTGAACCACATGATAAGACTCCAAAAAAATTCAGGTTAGGTGACTCACTGATACAAGTATCATGCTCTCTCATGTATAACATATTGTTACCACCACAGCTGCACTCATAGCTTCCCCATGTATTCTCACAAGTGCAATCCTTGCACTGGCAGAAAAGATTCTCTTTGCATTCATCAATATCTGCAAGTGCCAGATATTACGTATAAGAAATTACTTAAGAAGCTTAAACAATCCAACTTGAAATATTGCCAGTACAAGTTTGTAGGATGAATTTCTATAACAAATATTGTCGGCTCATGCATATCAGTCAGGCAACATATTTTTAAAAACACAGTCTTGCAACAGAAACACTGCTAAGCAATAGCCATACATAAGCACATTATGTCAACATGGAATAATATTGCCCACAAGGTTGCAGAACAATATTCGTAATAGTGATACCTTCACAACTGTTTATGCCATCACCCTTGAAACCTGGTGGGCATTTGCAGCCTTTAGCTTCTTCATTCTGTAGATTTCCACAATCAGTTTTGTACTGCACACAATATCCACAAGAAACTGCAAACTAGAAGACGAGATTATCTTACTGAGCAGGCAGAGACAGTCTTCCCATTCCTAGTTTCCTTCCAGCAGCCTCCATTGCTGATTTGGCACCTACCAACACCAGAAGCTGCCAAAGGAACAATCAGTCTTCCCATTCTTATACATAAGTATGATTCTGTAGTAAGGATCCTAAGGCAAACATTTGTTTCGAGATAGACGCTGCCAACACAGCTTCAGGAAGTAAAACGCAAAAGTATACCTTCACAGTGGGTGTACCCGTCACCAACGAACTTTACACCATTCACAATAGGGCATTCACAAACTCGCCCACGGAAGGTATCCTAGAATATGTCACCCATGAAATAAGAAATGTGTAGCCCAGACAGAAATAAGGGTGAATGAGGTAAACAATATCAGCAGCATTTTTTCCGGTAAAGGTGTACCTTGCATGCAGTAAAATTATTAGTCTTGTCCAGCCAGCAACCTCCATTGTTCTCCAAGCATTCATTTGTTTGGATCTCTATACACAATAGAGGAAGCCCAAAAAAAAAAAAACAATGCACCATCAGACAAAATCCAGGTACATTTATTTAATAAAAAGGGGAAAATCACAAACCTTCAGTCAAACAAACATCAGGTTCGGTTGTCTCCTCAAATCCCGAGCATATTGCTTTTAGCACAGCACTTTTCTCCAGCTTTCCTAAAAGGAAAACCAAAACATAAGATAAAAGGCATTGAGCTAAAAAGAACTGTACAGTAGGATAATGGACACACCTCTGTATTGCCTGTTATTGATGACAAGAGTCGGCAATATAGTGACATCCCCTCGAGAACCATGACCAATCTGAAGGATAAAAGGCATAAAGATCAGTCTGCCATGAACTAGTGAGGAATATCTGAATGTACAGACATACATAACGAAAATACTATTGTTTACCAACAGTCTTACTTGAGTATCTTGTTCTGCTTTGAGCACTGGATTTTCTTCATCGGCTTCAGGGTCTCCCACGCACTTGTTAATCTTATCAATGTCCAATCCTGTAAAAAGGACAGATAAATAAATGGCCTCATTTTAATTATTTGGCTTATCATTAAGCAACCATCAGTGCAAACAATAAAGTAATTATAATGAATAAAGTTAACCAGACCCACCAAGTGACTTAATAACACCATTAGCACATTCACGTGTGTATTTCTTCTCCTTCATTGCGCACCTAATTGGAAAGTCGTGCACATAATCCCACCACAACCATGGCTTGCGACTCTCATTAGCAACCTTGAACAAGCAAATTTGAAGTAGGTTCTGAACCACAACATCTTTTCCATCATATCCAGTGCTGAAATCCTGCTCTGGATCTGGAGCGCAGTATCTCCCATGATTTATGCACTGTGATTTGCACTGCTCGCTCAGGACAAAAGCTTCTGGACAATACCATGTAATATAATGAGGTTTGAATTGGGTGTAACCCCTTTTCTCAAGCACTTGCGCTATTCCTCTGAAGCTCCTTACAAAATTCATTTGCATGTCACATTTGGCACCACATTCATCATTGCTGTTTGTCCAGAATTCATACTCTACACGCTCATCCGGGTGGGTGAGAGATTCCCTCCAATCCAGGAGGACATTTACCATATCTCCATTTTCCAGTGCTTGCTTAAGGTCGTCCCCAAATTTCTTTGTTACAAGTGCTGAAGGAACAGTGATGTTCTCTATGTGTTCTGTGCCACTAGATTCCGGAGTGTCCATTGTGATCAAAGGCTCCACTTTGTCATCAGCAACAAGAACTGCTGCAGCTCCAGCATTTTGTGCATTCCATCCCTTGGTTGTGAAGTAGCAGTCTGCACATTACAAAGCATTAAAGCACCTTTTTTTGGGTAATGATTATAAACAATTCCAGTGAGATTTGACACCTAGAAGTAGGAGAAAGAAGATAAGCCAGACATCCAAATGACGTGATTATATGTTTTCACAGAACATAACAATACTAGCTTTGTTTCTTTCGTAACAAACGACGAATAATGAACAGCTATACAAGAATTTTCTGACCCCCCCTGTTTAACCTGGTTTTTGGACTGATTCCTTCTAAACTTGTCCACATATTTTATAGTGTCATGGCTTTTCATATATACACCATCCTATGTTCAGGTTCCATATACAGCTTTAAATCACCTTCTGTGTGCAGTTTCAATTTAGACAACAACAGCAACAAAGCCTTTTGTCCCAAACAAATTAGGGTAGGCTAGTTTCAATTTAGACAATGTAGCCAAAATAATATTGTGAAAACATAAGCTGTAGGGGCAAAAGGAAATATATAGTTTTTCTACCAGTTGCTTCCTTTCCTTACTGCATTATGCAAAACTTGAATTAACTAAGGAAACTGAAATTTGGCTGACCTCTTACACTATTGTAATTTCTGAACCATGGTAGCTAAAACAACATGGTTCCTTAGAATTCTAACTTTTTATTTAAGCAGTTTCCGTTCTACTGTCACAACCAGGATAACACATTAACGACGATAGCAATATCATGCTAGTTTTCTGCTTTGTTGGACAACTATGGCTGAAGAGTATTCAAGCACATCTAATTAAAACCCTTCTATGATGATGGTACTGTAGTAGATATTTCCTTCTTTGGGATATTACCAATTGTGGATTTTCACGAAACAGCTCGCTCAAGACTTTTCTAGTTGCAAGATAGGGAAAAGCATCTTCTGGAGAGAGGTCTGTGATACCAAATACAGCAGAAAACCAAACAATTGAGACAACCAAAGTACCAAGTTCTATCCCCTGACTCACTCAAAGCACAATAACTAAATACAAGCATATGTACACATCTTTGTCCAAACAGGGCAAGGCCAAAGCACCAAATTACTTGCCCAAAACTTCAACAATCCCCGCAGCTAGTGAAGTAACAAGCAGACACAAAATTGTCTAGGTACCAAATTAAACGCCGCTACGCAAATGTGTCTAACAAAAACTCTCCATTCAGAGAGCAGGATTAGCCTGGTGCTATGAGCAAGTGCTAATTAGGATCAAATTGCATGTTGAATAGCGCACATCATACCAATTAGCGTATGGAGGGAAAGATTCGAAGATCAAAACTAACAGCTTCTAATGTGCCAGACTGCAACTCTCTCTGACATAACTACAGACTGAATCCAAGGACCAAATCATACTATTTGATCAGTACAATTTAAAACGTGTAGCTTCTTATTATCAGGTGCTAGCTAGGGACAAATGAGAAAGTACATGTATTAAATTACTCATGTGCTAGCTAGGCTGGCAGGCAGGACAAATGAGAACGTACGTGTTTTAATAAATCACTCATCTTGTTTAAATAATAATAATAATAACAACAACAACAACAACAACAACAACAACAACAACAATAATAATAATAATAATAATAATAATAATCGCTCATGTTTAGAGTACAAGTGGGGAAAAAGATTCCCCCGAGAGCACCAAGAACGGAATCCTCACCTCCGCGGTCGACGAGGAGGAAGACGGGGAGGCCGCCGGGCTTGGGCTTGAAGGAGAGGCCGGACTCGTCGAACCCCTTGCACGCCTTCTTGTTGGCCTTGGGATAGACGACCATCCCGTGCATGGTGCCCCCGTACTGCGGCACGCCGAAGTTGCCGATGGCGCACTCGTAGACGCCCCGGAGCCCCGCCGGCGACGTCACCCGCAGGCTGTTCTTCTCCACCACGAACCTCCCCGCCGCCTCCCCGGCCATGAACGCCAGCACCAGAAAAGGCAGAGCCCACCATGCCGGCAACCGCCCTCCCATCTCCGCTTGTTCTCTTGACAAACAGCGAAGAAAAATCGGTTCTTGGATCGAGTTATCGATCAAGAAGCGCGCTTTCCGTGCGATTGGGGTCAGAGTTTGCGCTTTGGGTGCAGAAAAAAGGCGAGCCTTTCGCGGGAGCTGAGCGCAATAAAGGAACCCTCCCCACGAAGGGTTTGACCGGGCGGGAGCAGAGAAGGAGTCGCGCAGTGAGATCTGGAGAGGTCGCGGTCTCCTCCTCCAGCCGAGGGGGTTGGAACGCTTCCAAGGCAGACGAGGAAAAAGATTTGCGTTTGGTCATGCACCCTGCCATGGGAGACTTGGAGATGCGTGCTCACAGTCAATGGCTCGCCGTGCACCTGGATAGTTCTTTAACTGCACAGTCGGATCGCCATCCAACGGTCAAAATCAAGCGCTCCAAAGTGTCAATTTCTTCTCGCCTCTTTGCGACACCTGGCTCACAGGCATCACAAGCAAATGAAACAAGTAGATTGCGTTTTGCACCGTCTAATTGTGCACCCACTGCGCAAAACACGACTTTTTTTTTAAAAAAAAAAAATCGCGCTTTGCACCGTGCGGTGTCTCGGGCCCATCCGCAGGCGCCATGCGGGTGATGACGTGGACTCCCACGGATTGTGTGATGCCAAAATTGTTTTGACAACAGGGGTGTCATGTGTTCTTGGTCCAAAAAAGTGAACAAGAAATCCGTCGATGGCACAGATTCAAGTGTTGTATTGTTTTCACTGAATGTTGGTTCACGAAAATGAAGAGGACAACTGTGTGATGCCAAAACTGAAGCCATGTAGATGCTTGCGCTGATTTTAAAAACTGTTTTTTTGGTTTTTTAGGTAATTATTTTCTAAATAAAGTATTTTTTTTAAAACATGATCTACAAATTAGTATATATTATAGCAGTTTTATTTATATCAGTTAAAACCATAAATACATTTCTGTTATTTCGTTCTTACTCTCACAAAAATTCAAAGCCGCAGAAAATAAAAAAGTACAGACCCTCGTGACACACGCATGCTTTTCTGAATGTGGGGTTCAGTCCAGTCTTCGTTCTTTATCTAGGTGTCGCTACAACCCAAAGATTTAATGGCGCTATTACAAAACATAGCAAATCAAACCTTTTGACGATGGCGTGTATGAAACGACCGGTGCAAGAACGATGGTGCATAATGGATTGTAAGATTAGACAATGTTGCGTGCGAAGCAAGATAACACATTGGGGTTTACGCATCGGAGATACAATTAGGTGGTGCAAAGCATAATTTACTCCAAAGGAAACAAAAAGAAGTCACATGATCACAATCTTGTAACACAATTAAACACTAGACACAATTTCTTTTGATGAAAAAGAAGTCACATGATCACTCCTCTCCTTAGAATTACATGCAAGAGTAATGTGAAGGTATTATTTGTTGGCTCATCCAAGTTCTTTTCACTCAGAAATCATCCCGGAAATGTGAAGGTATCAAAAGTTGTAGCCTTCTTACAAGCCTAGAATACTCAAGCCTCTCCTTCAGGTTTCTCGAAGAAAGTTTTCTTGATCCAGTCAAATGGCTGAAAAAGAGGTAGAAAGAATTTTCAGTCTTGGAGATGGTGGCACTAAACTCTAAACCTAATAAAATCATGGATTGAAATGAAAAAATGCAGAAGAAAACTCATTAACAACAAAACTTAAACTCGAGAGTGCAAACAACACACAAAATATCTAGATACAATAAGTTGTCTCCTACTCGAAATCGAAGCATGTGTTAATAGAGTAACCACAAATGTGAAGCCAAAATAGTGAGAGGGTGACAAAGTATAATTGCCATAACCATAGCACCGGCTATAAGAAACTCAGATAAAGTTGGTAATGACCACAGATCCATGGATCATAATAAACATGTACTATTATGCGCCAGTGCTCCAGAAGATAAAAAGAAATTCACCAGCGAGAAACAAGGTGTGGAGACTTGAGAGCATACTTTGTACATGGTATGTAGAATACCTTGAGCTAGATATGTTCATAACAGTATGAAATCATCAAAACTTCAGTAAAGAAGAGAATGAATGGTGTATGGATCGGTCAGTCATTTGAAAGTCCGTAGCTGATTGATATAACATACAGGTAAAAAAGACTACACAGTGCGTTTCAGAAGGGTGAATATCACCATATCTAGGACATCCTATTATAAGCATATTTGACGAAAATGTTCTTTTCAGAACATAGGACCTAAATAGCCCCTGCTTTCTTACTGAAACACCAACAGCAGTACAACTTTCCATAGAACCTAAATTGCATCATGTTTGATTCTATGAAAACATCGCAACAATTTTTTCGCTAAACTTGCTTCTAATATATGAAGTGTGTTGATATTTTTGGTCAACTAACTTGCTTGACCAATGCGCTATCTTAACATCTGAAGTATTGCAAAACGTTCCAGTTCAGTAATAGCAAACCCGGGGAACAGATTTGTGACCATCACAGGATCACTGATTCTTCTTCCCCTTGCACTTCCCTATTAGCCAGATCGAGAATCCAGACAGATAGTATGACACTAACGCAACGACCATCTAGAGATTCCTTCACATCCCGAACAGATCTCCCAATCACTCAGGTCAATGAGGCTATGACGATGCAACACACCGCATATCCAGGCCAACAACGAGCGCACAAACATGGCAGACCCAATCTACAGAAACCAAACCCTAACAACGATGTAACAAACATATCTACCGATCAAGCCATGACCATGAGAGGACATAAGGACAGCCCAAACGGACGGAGAGTTGGTGGTGGACATGAGCCGCTAATTAACCCTGACCTGGACGAGGTAGATGGCGGCGCTGCCGGCGGCGACGCCCCAGGCGGCGGCGGAGACGATGTCGGTGGGCTGGGGGCGGAGGCGGGGCAAGAGGAAGCGGAAGAGGCCGGAGCTCGACGCCGGGAGAGCCATCGCCGCCGGTAATCCCGCTTTACCCTCCGCGTCTCGGTGTTTGTTTTTTTTTTTCTCTTTTCCTTTCGAGGGCTGGAGAGAAAAGAGGGGAGAGGAAGGAGGAGTAAAAAACATTTGCTGCTTCTTGCGCGTGCAGCTGGGCCCGTATGGGCCGACGCAAAGACGAACAACTATGGGTTATGGGCCCGACCAGACTCCGGCCCTCAAATCGCACGGACTGATTCGGCCGCCTGACCTACCTAGCTTACGTGATCCGGCCCGAGTAAACACCCCACAACAAACCAAGGATTCTTTGAGAACCGAGTGTTGGCTCAGTGGCTGAGGTAGCCGTCGAGTCACTTGTTTACTGAGATTTAACCTCACAACAAACAGAGGAAGGATTTTTTCTAGGGCGCAATTGGTTGTAATAGCTATCCTCGAGACTCGGCAGCCAAGTTTGTCGCTGGTTTTTTTTCTCATGAAAAGTATGTTCTCGCATTGTTACAGCGTCATACTACTTTGCTACTCCAATATGTCACCTAAAAAATGAGTATGCCGTGAACATATGAAAATTAACCACTGGAAAGCACGGACGTGAAAGAAACGAAGACCGTATGGAATCGCCAGATTATGTGTCCCATTTGGTGTCTTGACGGCGAATCGAGACGAAAACACTACAGTGAATTGGTTAAAGCACTAGTAGCTAGTGTTCCTATCAGCCATGAATTATTGCACCATACTTTGATCGCGTGACACGTTTTGAGTTGAGGTGAACTTTTCCACCGCACTCTTCGATGGAGTTGGTGAAGTTAGCAGCAAGAAAATCTAACAACTACTCACTAGGAGATCGTACTTGCGTGGCAGGTGGTTTTCATCCGCACGTAAAATCTTTCGACCTAAAAAGCAGTTGCGAATAAACATATCCAAGCTGGTAGATTCACTGAACGGAGGTTCCCATAACAAACGATATATATACTTTGCTTAGTTATAAAGTTCACGGAGCGATTATTTAAAAGGAGCACGCTTTCAACGTAAGAAACACACTTGGATCGTATAATTTATAAGGAGAACTGATGAGCGCAAGCACAAGGATCTAAGCCGCAATTAGTGCAATACATAACAATAAACGCACTATCTAGAGAAGGCTCGGAATGCCTGCAGCTTCTTCAGTAACTTTTGAAGAAGAGAGCTTTAGACTTTACCTTCAAGTGGCCTTGGGCTCTTTGGTATTTTGGCTTTTTCAGTGTGTTTTTTCTTTTTTTTTTTCACTTAATCCTTTGTATTGTCGTTCGAGATATAATGATTTTTTTTTCTTTTTTTAATTAAATAACTTAGAAAAAATCAACAACCGCTATGATACAATTTCAGCCAAAACCAACGGCCAAAATCTAGAAGCCAGAAGCTGCAACCGATCGGAGCCGAGCTAGTCTTCAGTTTCAGTGGGGAATTGGCGCTTTGCCTTGTTCCTTTACTGAGTAGCATATGAAGGGAAAAAGCACTGATCTTTTACAGATGTAAAGTCCATAGATAAGAAAGGGAGAAAACTAGGGAACAATATACTATCCTCTCTCGCGTGCTCCCTCTCGCTCTCGGCCATCGCTCTTCTCTCTCTTGTTAGTGATATGCTCTAGAGACAACCATAACAATAATTGTATCATTTCTATATTTATGATTTTTTAATAATATTTTATTTTATCCTTTGACTAAATATCTTTTGTATTGATCAACAAGTATATAACTTTTTGTGGAACTCTTTATTCATGTTTTGATGCTATTCTAAATTATCCTTAGTCTTATATCATTATGTGGGACAATTATGATTTATAGATCATCACATGTATTGATTGATGATCATATTTCATAGATAATGGATATGGTGATATCAAATCGATAATGTGGACACGTGTTAGAAAAATATGGTGTTGGATTGATTCACCTTGAGACACTGCTCAGATTGTTATATTTTTATGTGTTATCTATTGGTCTCAAATAATGATGATGTATAAATCTTGTACATGAGGTCAATGTAGTTTTTTACATGTGTAATAGTATACTTTGAGGTTGCTAATCACTATTTTGTAACTAGTTAATTATAAAGATAGCTTTCGGATATACTATGAGACATATGGTGGAATATGACTAGTCGAATATGAGATTTGCCCTCTCCTACATAACAGGAGAGACATTTTTGGGCCTCTTGGTGTAGTCGGATAAAGAAAGTGCATGGCCACGCCACGAGTGGTTGAGGAGTCGACCACATGAAGTTATCCGCCACTAGATCGAAAAAAAGTTGAACAATCCATGGATGACATGTTTCTCATCTAGAGTTCGATCAGGTATCACAAGGCAAAAGGAGAATACGCAAATAAGTTATTTAGTTTGGCCAAATATGAACTGGTCGTATGAGTATACTAACTGGTCGTGAGCTGATCGGATATATCACAAATTGGTATGCGAACTGGTCATATGGAGATACAGACATGTTGTAACAAGATGCGAACTGGACGTAAGGAGTTATGATGTAACACCCTAGGGTCCAAACCGGTTTAGGACTAACTCTATTTTGGATAGGCCACGCATAACGTAGCAACCCGTTTGCGCTTTCGTCCTCGCTTCGCGCAAAACGGTTAACAATCCATAGATGACACGTTTCTCACGTCCTCCCCCTTTTCTTCTTTAGGCACCACCATCCCTATCCACTACCTTTGGCTGCCTGCCTCACTGTTAGCCACCTCCATAGCCACCACCTCACCTATTCTACTCACTCCTCCCCTACCTCTCTACCTCTCTCCTCCTTCCCTCTACTTGCGTCGCCAGCGTGATCGATAAATGTCAGGGACTACCACCGTCGACCTTTCTTCACCCCTGAAGCTTCACCCCCACCTTCAAGGAATTTTGCTCCGCTTAAGCGTTCGAGCCGCTCCCATTACAACAACATGGGGGGAGGGAGGTTAGCCTACCATCATGTTCCCACGTGACACCTCGGTTCAAGATGATGCATGTATTCACATTAGCGTCACCATTATATATATATATATATATATATATATATATATATTCTCGTATATCAATGAATTAGTTAAGTTCTTCATTTCTATGAGCCTTCACTCCAAACCGACCTAACCACTCCCGATAACAGGGGACCGGTTAGACCGTGGCACCCATGCCGGTTTGACCGCCCTGCTCCCTCCATTCGAACTGCCTCCCACGGTCGGTCGCACCACTGGTCGATCTGATTGCATCTGCACAACGATCAGACCGACTCTACAGACCGATCAGACCGCTGTCTCCCAAATAGCAAAAACCAAAGAGTAAATAACACAAAATCAAACTTTGATACCAAAATATAAGCACAGTTAAATACTCATCACACAGGGGTGACCGCCACAAGGTCTCACACAATCTAGAATTTTGATTTGTTTTTGATGTGAAATGTTTGGCTCCATGTGTCAAGTAGTTGAGCCACTTGCAGCACTATACAAATGTAGTACTAGTCAAAGTCTTTGGAGCGGAAGACTTGGAATAGGACCAGCATACCAACTATATGGAAGTTGGCGTGAACTTTCCCAAGAAAAGCTTTTCTAACTTTTGTTGTCACGAGGGGCCGACGTGGATATCCATTGGTCGTCCAACTAAGCATCGATGCAGAAAGACCCTAGCTATGCAAGGGCTATAGTTCCAAGGCTGTAAAGAAACCTCAAAGCTTGCGAGCTACTTTAGTTCAACTTATTTTAAGCTTGATTTGAGTTTGGCTCAAATTTTAAATGAGCCGAACTCGAGTTTGATCTCAAACTCGTGAGTTTCATCGAATCGAGCTTAAATAGTTCACGAGCCTCGATTCGAGCTTAAATAGTGATATATATTAACTATTACCGAGTTTACTCGAGCCGAATTCGAGCTCGAGCTTTTCTTATTGTTGAAAATTAGTGTATGTTTGAATTATTTTAATTGTTATCGAATTTACTAGATCCGAGTTCGAACTCAAAATTTTCTTATTATTGAAAAATAATGCATAATAAATTATTTTAATTGTTATCGAGCTTCAACGAGCCGAGCTCGAGTCTCCTCGAGCTTAGGCTAAGCCAAGTTCGAGTCCAGATTCAGGCTCGGATCTCAACTCGAGCTAGGCTCGAGCTCCACTTAAATCTGGAAGACCGAGCTCGCTCAAACTCGACTCGTTTACAGTCCTAAGTTGTATGCATCATCTAAACAAAACCGCATACTATTGACTCAATTGAAAGGCTTCAAAAGCTGGCTACAAACCGGGTTGATACTGCTGGCAAACCATGTACAATTAATTAGTACTTCACTGCCATTGGCATAATGCTACTCCATTTGAAGATACGACTCACACAATCACGCTTGTGTAACAGTACTAATATAATTGAAAATGTGTAGGCTTTTTCTGTGCGAATGCAACGACAGGATTCCTGTTCCATGGTATATCTTGCTGTTGCTGTATTCCTGTTCCAATGTAGACAGATTCAAAATTTATGTACTTGTTTTGACAAGATATGTCACATCTTTATTAGTACGTACAACTTGTACAGCTAGCTTATTCGAGCTCAAGTGTTCGATTACAACTAGCTAGATTAGCTGAGTTGAGGTTACTGTCTACGTCCGAGTATATATTCCACTTAATTTTAACTTGAATTTTGAATTTGTGACGTTCCAATTGACAATCCATTAGATCCCTGATCTTGTTTAGAGAGCTAGCTAGGTAGCAGCAATCTCAGTACGATCCATAGAACTTATTAATAACTATTTTTTTAAGATTTGTAAACTTTTAAAAGGGAGGCGAATTTAAGCAAAGCCCGTACTTTATATATTTCCAAAACTCTACAATATACATCAATATATGAACAAATAATAGTAGTGCACACTGACCCTAGCTAATTACCCGTGTTTTACACACAACACACTTAGTCGTGCAGATCAACTATTATCTAGTTAGCTACCATATATATTTACTTGCTGTACACACATGCATGTACAATTAATATAATACTAGTACATTAACTACGTACTATCGTTTTAAAGTCATGAGCTAGCTAGTATTTGCTATATATGGCATATATATACTACTATATATATTGTATAAGAACAGTATGCATGCATGCATGCAAGCCTTCGTTAGGGATCGAAGCCAAACAAGTCGTCATCCCCGGCGTTCCCGAAGGATCCGAACGAGCCTGTCATGAATCCACCAAGGCTGCTGGGCGATGAAGGGAAGCTGCCCGTGCCACCAGCCAGCATGTCTCCGGCGACCCCTCCCGGCCAGTACTCTGCAGGTACTGACCCCACGGTCGGCGACGTACTCCCCGCGGAGCCTACCACGGCGGCGAGCTGGCAGGCCGGCGAGCTGCTTCTGAGCGCCTCCTCGCTGGCGCACTCCTGAGGCATCGGGGAGCCGTAGTTGAAGAAGCTGCCGGGGATCATCGGATCGATGGCTACTCTCATCAAACGATGAGCAGTAGCGTTCGTGCTTGGGCTTATAGTGGCGCCAATGGCGGATCCAAAGCTGATGAGGTTTGCGCAATCCACCGGAGCAGCAGTGTCGATGATGACGAACGGGATCGTGGAGGGGTCCCTGCAGGTGTGCTCGCCGAAGTATCTGATGACGAACTCCGGCGGGTTGGAGCCGGATTGCTGGACCTGCTTTGTGGCCATGCAGCCTTGGTCTGGCCTATGCGTGCACCTAAAGTAGCTCCTGGATACGTATATGCATACGAATATGCAGAGAAAACATCTGCTTATGTATGAATTAGCAAGGAACGCACATGAGGATAGCTAGCTAAAAGCTCAACTATGAAATTAAGTGTCGAGACGAATTCCATTTAATTTAATTAGACAGCGAAATTAAGTTCTTGCAACACAAAAAGAAGAACGCGCGCGAGTACTACTGTACACTGCATATGTATGAATGATCCATATATACTACGTACTGACCTCGGGTTAGGAGAGTCCTGAATACTTTTCTGCCCGTACTTCCGCCATGACTTGCCGTCCTCCACCTTCTTGGCAGTGACCGTCTTGGGGAAAGGTCTCCTTGATCTTACAACAGGCAGAAGAGCTAGCATTCGTTCATGTATGTATATTCCTACCCAAATCTTAATTAGCATGCATACTTCACAAATCACAGACATGCACACACGTGCCAAAACTAGCTAGCTAGCTAGAACCTTTTGATGTCTTTTCGATTTAACAAGAAAGAATGCATGATCTAGCTAGTCACAAGAATGAAAGCTAATATATAGCAGTAGTAAAAGTTTTTCCCGGCCGGCCCCCTGATGATTGGCACATAAAGTTATGCCCCACTACTCACTACTGGACTAGCTAGGCTACACTCCAAACTGCAAAAGGACGCACGTATGTAATTAAGCTATGTATCGTACGTTGTGATAAGCTAATAGCAGTTGATTATTGAATGCTTTCTTCACCTTCTCCTGCAGGAGCTGCTCCGGCGGTGCGGCCCGGTTGCCGCGCCTTTCTTCCTCCTCTCGCCCGATCCCCGTCCTCCTCCGCCGTTGGTGCCCAGGGCCGACAGCGCGCTGGACAGCCTGGTCAGCATCCCGTCCACCAGCTCCTTGGTGCCAGCCGCCGCCTCCGCGTCCCCGGCCGCGCTCGGCAGCGTGGGTGACCCCCGCAGCATGGTCTGGAGCATCGCCGCGCGGTCCCGCACCTCGATCAGATCGTCGACCAGCTCCTTGGTGCCAGCCGCCGGTGAGCGGTCTCCGTTGTCGGCGCTGCCAGAAGAAGTCATGCTAGCTGCTCGCTAGTAGTAGGGCAAGCAAGATACCCAGCTTGTACCGGTGCACGCCTGCCCGGCGGTAGAGTAGATCGATGGGTGCTGCAGTTTTTATTGGTGCGGTGCGGGCGGTGGGAAGTTGGGAGGAAAAGTAGGCTGGCGACGAGGGGGAAAGGAGGGGGTGGAACATGGAGACGCGCAAGGCGGCGAAGCGCGCGGGAGCCGAGCGTCACCGACGTGACGCGTCCCTGTGGGGTCACGGCCGCCTCATGGCTCGGTCTCCTCCTGGCAAAAATGGCAGAGCTAGAAATGAGAAATCTGACTGTTTTATATCAATGCGAAAAATGAAAATGGCCCGGCTCTAGCGGAGAACTTCACACAGTCCAACCAAGTAGTTGACTATTTTTTTTAAAAAAAATAAGACAAATGAGCTATTTATCTAATGGTTTTGATGTTGTAAAAAATGCAGTATAAGCATAAATTTGAATTTAATTCTAGCATAATTAAGTATTATCAAAACATATTTCTAGCAGAATATAAATAACATAAATTGAATATAAACATGTAATTCTTTCATATTATTTATACAAGAACATATATTTCTCATATGAACCAAAATTACTGCTGAAATGACCATGTAAAGCATTTTTATGAACATGGATTTAATAAAACTTAGCAAAAATTACAAGTTTTAATTATTATTTAGTGCTCTTAGATATAGGGTTACACAATATTTAATCTTGGCCGTCCCGCTATTATGGTCTTATACTCTTATTAATTGAATATGCCAAATGAGTTTCAAATCTTGAGCTCGAAATAAAATTTCAGCAGACTGGAACTACAAGATATTTTCGGCCAGCAGACAGTACACAATCGAATGATCACCAAATACCTCTAAAAACAGCCAACTAACTTGATATGCTCCAGAGTATAGACTCACAATTAAACAAGTTATGCAGAGAGCCAAAATGACTAACAGAGGAATAGGTGAATCGCTAGGAGACGGTGTCCCCTTAGCCAGTGACTGTATTGGGTCAGCTGTGAGGATGTGTCACTGTATTGGGAGCCAAACAAAAAACTTAGCTTTCATTGGCACCCGGGCATTCCAAAGAAATTGCTTCCCTGCTACTCCGTTGAACTGAATCTCGTATGCTAACTTAGCCGTGTATTCCCCATGCACCGTGAAGGAGGAGTGCAACGGTAAGGAACTCCGACATGTGGTTCTGGAGCCAGTTCTTGCGGCAACAATCCTGCCAGCTTTACCATCTCCCCGAAGCGATGGAGGTCGCCATAGCAAATAGTGCGAAGGATTGGGTATAACTAGTCAAGAGAGGGTGAATGGTATAGGATCTATTTTTTTAGGTTCGACCTATGGCTGATCTGTTTTTTTTGGCTTCGAGCTATGGTTTTTGACTACGATTTATGACTTTTAGGCTATTCGTAGGAGAGAGTACGGAGTAACAGAAACTCGCATACGGTTTTGACTGATACAAATAAAGTTGCTACAGTGTGTATTTTAATCAACTTGTAGATCCTGTCTTGAAAAGACACTCCGTTTAAAAGCTATTTACCGTAGAAAAGCCGAAAAGTAGTTTTTAAAAGCTGAAAAGAAGAAGCCCATATTAAAATCTTCTCATGTTATTAGCAACACAATACAGTAAAAAATATAAGCCCATAAGTTTCACTAAAGCCAAGAGGCAAAGGGCACAAACTCACCCGAGACTTCTAGTCACACCGGTCGAACTGGATCTCAGGGACAATACGACTTTTCCACGAACAAAGGCAAAAACAGCACTACCCACAACAAAGAAAAAGAATAACTCTTAAACTACCAATCCAAACAAGATGAACCTTAATATAAACCCTCCCTAAGATGCCAAGAACCTATTCCAATAATTGTCCATGAAGATCATAGGCAAAGTTCCGACCTTTACCCAAAACAAGAAAGATTACACTAAAACCGAGCAAAAGAGAAAAACCTCGACCGACACTTGCTCGTAAGTTCTTAATGATCTAGATGAATTTGGATGTGTTGTCATATATCATACAAAGCTAAATCACAGAACAAAATAGGAAAGAACCGAGAGAAACCAAAAACTCCTCAAAACACCTCAAGAACACAAGCAAATAAAATAAGAACACAAGAGGAATAAGATAAACAAGTTTAATCTTACATTACCACGAGGGGATGATGGATTACAGCCACTCCATACCTTACCGATGGGTTGACCACGCTGGTCCACAGGAAAACCGACCGGTTTCACCTGGTTCATACCAGTTTAAAGCGGGCTGAGTGCATCTTCGATCACTGGTGTGGCTCGGACCGAACTAGGCTTTGGGTCCGGATTTTTCCAGTCGGACCACCGGTCTGGTCTAGATTTGATAACTCTGGTTGTCTCTTGTATAAAAGACATTATATTATCTCTTTATCTATATAAAATTTTATTTATTTATATAATTAAGAGATAGCTAAAATAACACTACCATAAAGACGGCCTCCTCCAAGCTTGGATACTCGGGGGAACCCGCAAGATCCAAGATAGAATCGGCTGCATTCAAGACGGCCGGGATGGGTGGCGCCGACAGGCTGTCTGCACCAGCCACAGAGGCGCTGGGTGGTGGGTGGCCGCCTTGGCCAGATTGGCCTCTAGCGGGGTCGCCGGAGGTTCACTCATTTACCTCTCGGTCTGAAATCATTTATCTAATGTGATTGCTTCAAAGTATTGATTTTTTATTTGATCCGTGGAGTGCGTATTTATATTGCTAGTGCAGCGGATTGGTTTCCCTTGCCTACCTTTTAGTATATAGTAGATAGTTTTTCGCTACTAACTGCATAGTGATGATGTTAGCACTACTAACTATGATTAGTTGATGTATAGTTACCAATTTGTCATGTTTTATAGGTGCCATGTTGGCACTTAGAATTCTCACTTGTCATGCAGTGCAAGCCGAATGAAAAAAAAAGGCAAATAGAAGATCTACACATGTCACTTTTCTTACAGATCATATATGTAGTCTGGTTCAGGACTTTGTGGATAAGCAGTATTTTCGAACAAATAAATTTGTCCCTCTGAATATAATGATTTCTCCATCTGTTGTGTGCACTGTGCACCACACCAGCGAATCGTCCAAAACATTTGCATCTAGAAACACGGAGACCCCTTGAATTAATCTGAAGACAAGAACCCCACTAGTTTTGTTTCTTTTTGTGTGTAGGGAACACATGTCTGCTACTTTCACATACCTCTGTTACTAAAGAGTTTGTAGTAATATTCGTACGTCGTCTCTTATCCCCCTCCTCACATAAAAAAATACACAACTAGGCCCTCCACGATGCTTTCCCATTTCCGTGATGAGCTCCCTTCCTCCATCCCCTTCCTTTTCACCTCTTCTCTCCCCACATCCTCCCTCGCCCACCCAAGCCTCCACCCTCTATCCTGCACTCGCCGCCCATCCTTTCCCCCACCACCACACGGCATGATGGGTTGTAGGCTTTACGCGTCCCCTTCACGGTTGCCCTCGCCCCCAGCGCACTTGCCATCGCCTCTGCTAAATAGCGGTGGGTCAACCGAGCACGGTTGCACCAAGAGAGGATAGTGTAGGAGTCCGGTAAAGACTATGTCGGTGCGTCAGCGCCGGAGACAGTGGTGAAGCCAGTAGAGCTGAGGAAGACGACCGCATCGCCTAAGGTTCCGTGGCGTCAAAGATGTTGGAGGAGATGGCACAAGTAACAAGTATAAGGAGGTAGAGGGAAGTGAGAGGAGCCGGAGAGGTCACCGGTAATGGTGAGGATGCTAGACTTTGTAGATCAAAGCAGTGGCGTGGTTATAGGCGGCGGCACTAACCGACACTAGGAGAGGGTGGAGGGAGTCAAGGGTGACCACTGGCGGCTACAAAGCCCACTAGAGATGGTAGATTGGGTTGGTAGCACAGTAGAACCAAGGTGGCAGCGTTTCAAGCGGCAGCTATTCGATTTGGAGGGAGGGATGTGGAATAGTGCGGAATGAGGCGGGGCATGGTCGCTGACAGCGGTGAGAGCCGACGGAGGCGGTGGATTGGGGTGGCGGCGCCGCTCAGTACGAAGAGGGGGGAGGGGAGTACAGCTGAGAGAGGGAGTGGAGTGAAGGAGAGAGAGAGAGGTTTAGGGTTAGGGTTAAAGAGAGTCCGGCTCAGGTTGGGCCGAGTGCGTCCTATTGGGTCATGGCAAAGAGAAAGAGAGAGTGGGCCGAATGCATGTCCATTAGAATGGAACTCAAGTAGATGATTTGTGATACTATAATCTAAACTCTAAAAATATAACGTGAGTTTAGAATCTATTGTGTTATTTATTTAAAATTCGCTGCAAGGCACAATATTGTACTAGTGTATATTCAAAGAGATCACAACTTCAGAAGAAAATTGGCAAATGAATAAGTAAGACAAAAGACAATATTGTCCATTTGCCCGGTCGACTTGCACAGCCGAAAACTCGACGCAAGTCGACACAGGAAACCACAGTCACAAGTGGGCGTACCCCGGGTGCCACAGACACGTCCTAAATCATGTAAGAAATAAATACAGCATCAGTAACACAAACTATACATGCAAGAATGCCCATAAGGTTTTGCATCTTGATAAACATCCTGTAGGAAATCCCCCAACAAATGAACCGACAAAACCAGCAAATCTGCATATGACAAATGCATTCCGGACAGAACACTGGCTTGGCTACAAATATATGATCTGAATTAACCTTTCATTTACTAAATACGGTAACGTTCATAAACATGCAGGGGCGTAGCCAGCCTACTACTAAACCTTGGGTCCAGCCCATTGGATGCAACCTGACTGAAGCCTGAAGGTGTCACTCGGGCCATTACTGACTGACTGAAACATGGGCTTTCTCAGCTGGGCCTCGGGCCATTGCCCAAGCGGTCCGAGGCCCAGCTCCGCCTCTGTAAACATGGACACCTGACATAAGTTGACATGGCAGAATTACCATACCCCCAAAAAAGGGGAAATACACATGATTCTGTCACACTAACCAACCTATATTTCGCATTTAACTTCACCGTAAACTAAACCCTCACCGACTCGGGTGCCCTAAACCATTCTTTTGGTGGAGTCCGTGTCAGACCAAAAAAACTAATTTTGAATCTTATATATTTACTGTGCTGGTCCTATGACCAGTGTCTAGCGCATACATACAACAACATTCATATCCTACAAATTAAGTCGTAAGCGGCTAGTTTTATAACAAAAGGGCAGACCGGCCAAATAGTTCACATGACAAAAGGTTGTAGCGGAAACAAAGATAAGGAGACAACAAAAGCCAGCAAGTATGTCTCGGCCCAATCACAAACAACTAATTGGGATTGAACCTTAGAGATCGGCATCATCGTCGCCAAAACCTACAGCGTAAAAGTAACCATACGATGTGTCTTCTTTCACATTCTCTCAATATGTTCAATAAGAAATTGTGAGTACAAAATCGTACTCCGCAAGACTTTAAGAAAATGTTATATAGTATGTAAGGCTATATCAAGAGAGATGGCTATCCTACCAAGTCTTCCATTTTTGCACAAGGCAAGCTTTCATTTGCAATAACGAATAATTGATTGCAACTGAAATTTGTAAGAGCATTTCACGTTGATAATCAAATAATAGTAAATTACAATTAACCACAGTTAAATGGGAATCTTTACATTGCTTAACCCCTAACCTATCTCTATCTGATGAATTCTTGCCCCCGGGAGTTGGTAATCATTAACCCTGAGGAACCCATTGTTGTGTCGGTAACCTTTTGGCCCCTTCCAGCAATATGCTCATAACGCAACATGCTCATAACGCACCATGTACTCCGCAAAATTGCGATTTCACGCCAAGAAAGAAGACAGAAGAGGCAGCGGCGTGGGCAGGCCGTTCTTAGGCCAAAAACAGAGCCCGAGGCTACTGTTTTGGCCCATAAAGGTTCCTAAAATTCTAATTAATCCAGAAATCAAGTTTAATTTTTTAAAATTAGCAAACCAACTTCAAAAATTATGAAAAATTTTGGGGAGGTTGCTGACACAACCTAGTATTTGCAAAAAATATTTTCAGAAAATTTACAGCTTTAAAATTTTTCTCCAAAATTCAAACACTGCTGCCTTTAATAGGAAACTGTTTTAAAAGAACAGCCAAAAATGCCAAAAATATCATAAATGCATAACTTAATATTGAGAAGTGCTTCTATACTTTCCTCTCTAACAAGAATAACACTAATCTCAAAGCATATGAACAGGTAAATAACATCTATCCACCATTCATCGTGTTTTACAAACTGTGCAAATCACTGTTGAGAAAAGTATCGAAGCATATTCCTTTAATATTTTAAACATAATTTACAGAGAATTTAAATTATTGGGGTGTTACAGTCAGATTCTCATGATGTGGCAACTTCCTGATCATATTATATCAGACCATCTATAATTCTCATTGTTTTTCTTCTGTAATCTGGAGATAATTTAGAACTGAGAAGGCAAATAAATAATCTAATGAAGTTAAAATATCTGCAGCAACAATGATTCGAGGCTCTTTGATTGGTCTTCCGAATTTCCAGTTGAAAGAAGACAAGTAAGCTGTCAACTTATTGCTGGTTGTCATGTTGCCCCATTAATAGCCTCCTTTCAGCAGCTAACCCAGCAGCAACAGATGGAGGAAAACTCCTCAAGCTCTCACCGTGATTCTTATTCTCCTGTTCTGGAGGTTGATCAGGTGCTGCCACAGGAAATAGTGACTCGACATCCTTCAGCGTCCAAACAAGTTCATCTTTGAAGTTTTTGGATTTACGGTTTATCGTGGAGCAGACAGCTCTGCCCCTGTTTAATTTGTAGATGCTCTCTTCTATTGTTTTCTTCACCTGAAAAACCAAATAATGCTTAAGAAATTTTCCAAGAATAGTTTAAATGGGAGAAAGGAGCGCATGATGTGGTGCTTACTATAAAACGGTGGATAAATGTGCTCTTGTCTTGCCCAACTCTATGGATCCTGCTGATAGCTTGTGCCTCAGCTGCAGGGTTAAGTAATGGCTCCACTAGAACTACATGTTGTGCTTCCAGTAGATTCAGACCATTTGCACCATGCTGGATAAGCATTAGCAGTACTTGAACAGACTGCATTTTGGAAACTGCCTTTTTCACTTTCTCTCCATGCATACTGCTTGCCTGACCTTTGAATTGGGAGAGCGCTGCATGCGATTTTCTGTAAATGAAAGTGAACTTTCACTAAACCACTGCATTGTCCATAAGATTGAAGCATATAGAAAGGTCTTCCTCAATATAAACATCTAGCAGCAGGACCAGAAGCAGAACAGGAAAAAAACATTAAAGATAACTTCAAGAAATCTAATTTCACATGCACCTTGTGCTATCTGCTAGCAAAGATGTGCAAACAGATATACAATAGCATTATTGAGTTCAGAATACTAAGAGGAGTAATTAAGCATGCCTTGACTAAGTATCTCACCTTCCTCCTTTCATCCGAGCATAAGAGATATTGTTAGCGGCAAGGGAGTGCTCTAATACATCAAGAACATCATTCCAACTTGAAAAAACAAGTATTTTGGCTGCTCCATCAGTTGAAGTGATCCTCAAAATCCTTCTTGTCACAGCTTCAATCTTAATTAGAGCAAAAGAACAAAAAAAGGAGTTCATGAGTTGTTGCACCCAACTTGAACACAGAATTACTGATTAAACAGGCCTGAGTGGCAGAGTTTGGTGAGGTACATGGCCTATGATTTTTCTCGGCGAATAGTTCATTTAACTGCATGTGAATTCACCTTGTAACAAATGTACTCTCTGAGCACAAAAATAGAAGTGCGTCCGAGTAACAACATTTAGAAAAACTCTGACAATATAGACAAATTTGTCTATCTTTTCAGATGCATCTATTGCACAACAAATCACGTACTTGGCCAAGTCTCAAGCAGCTCAGTTTGACAGGAATTTTAGTTAATGCAAAAGGTTATTTCTTGCTGCACGGAACAGTAATTGCTGCCTTCCATGTTAAATCAGTATAAACAGACAAGAAAACAAAGTTAACACACAATTTCAACTTTTCAAATGTAGTGTCGCAAATTGCAGTTCAATAAGCAGTAATAAGATATTTGAAACGCAGAACAGATAGAACAGCCAGAAGTAAGGAAATTAAATGAAACCTTTGTTCCATATGAGCCTTGGACAGAAATAGCGCTTTCTGCCAAATCCTCAGCTTGTTTATCAGCATTTCCACTCTGCTTCTCAACTACAAAAGCAACATTCTCAAGATCTGTACGTTGACGGCACGTGGGGCACATAATCCATTTTTGGCGTCTTCCAAAGTGTGCCGCAGCTTGTTCTGTCATGTAAAGACAGCCTGAGAGCAGCGAGGAGATAAATTAAGTGAAGATCAAGGGTTTAGTATACATCAAATGAACATACAATTGTCAATTTTCATGAATACTCAATTGTTTGTCCTATGTTAGATCAGCATTGCACTTGGACTTGCAAAATGGAAAGATTGGTAAAGCCAATTCCATAATACAGCAAGCAGGCAGACACGTCGTAAGTAGAAGGCTAGAAGCATTAACTGTATCACTTACTGCTTTTTTTCAATTGAAGTAAATTAAGCAAGATCGCATGAAATCCCTTGTAAATAAATTTGAAGAGAAAACTTGGGGTACTCACACTTGCAGCACACGAAATGGCCACATTGGAAGACCATTTTCTGGTCAAAAATCTTCTCCTGACAAATTGGGCATGGTTCATTGCTAATATCAGAAACAGTTTGCCCTGTGGCAGTGAAGGAAGTAGCTATAGCAACAGTGTTGCCTGACTTGGATAGTGATTCACCATGCTTATGCAGTGTTTTCTTGTTGCATAGCATCAATCCCTAAAAGTACATGGCAATGCAATCAGCATTTCTAATAAAAGCTCACTAAAAAGGATTAAGGAAACATACAAGTAAATTAACAAAGAAATCGTGCTGAGAAGAAACATAGCATTCTATAACAAAGGACGCAGTAAGATAATATTTATCCAAGTAAATGATTAGAGTTATCCGGGTGGAAATTATATAGTCATGCAGTCTTTGAGAATAAGTTGTAGAACAGAATGTCAAGTCCACAACAGAACACTGCTGGTGATTATTACATACCTTTAAGTACCGGAGTTGACCTCTTATGCGAGCTAACGATGAAAGTGACAAGAATTTTTCACTTGTAAACTGCACGTTGTATGGTATGAGCTCTTCTCTGGTTACAATATTGACAGCGCTGGGTTCATCGTCATTCTCTTTGAGCTGCAGCCGTGAGAGAGACATTTTGATCTCATCATGAGCACGCAGCAATTGGGTTTGAGCAATTGACAAACTCCTTGCTAGAGAAAACTCCTTGCGCATAGCCTAAATTAACAAAGCGTGGTCAGATAATATCCTAGCTTAGCATTTTTAAAAACCTTTAAAATTTAAACTAAATAATATGGATCACTAGGTAAGCAAGACTCTAGGTTAGACACGAGGCAACTGGCAAGATTCCTAAGATGATGGCCAAATAAGTTGATTCGCCTCCATGTCTTCCCTTGATGTTTTCTCTGATATTACCAAATAAAGTTGATCATTAAACAAGATGCAGCTTCTGTGCCACACAGCAGTCAGCAAGTTTTACACTGACAACAGACTAATAATAAATAAAGAAAAGAAATGTTCTTCTTCTGAGTAAGAGCAAAAATTCATGACATGACAAAAAATTACTTGGAAAGAAAAGGGAAGGTTCTAGCTAAGCTCGGGCGGGCGCACGTACTCCCAGTATCCACGGCTCCACGCCATACATTCTCCCCTCGGGATATGAGTGTGATTAGTAATGGTTAGTTCCTCTCGAAAATGAAGATCTTAAGATATGTAAATGTACACCCAGGGGAACAATGATGATGCTAGAGGTCATAGGCCTTCCATCTTTGTCTTCGTGCGGGAAAGATCTGACACAAAAGCAACTTGGCATTGTGGAAATTTGCCCCAAGATTCTTTACTAGTCATGCAGATATGATGCATGTTGTAAGAATAAAGACTTGTTGTATATTGCACAGCCCATATGGACTAATATATAGAGTACATGGACACAAACCCTAGAAACTAAGAAAAGACACTAATACCCTTAATACCCCTCCCCTCTCAAATGTAAGGCATATGCAATAGCATTGCATTTGGAAGGGTTAACACTAAAATAGGAAAAATCCAAAATTCAAGCCTTGAAGATGTCATAGCGTGCGACTCTTGGGAAATTGTGTCGGAAACCAAAGAATCTCATCCCATCCAGAATCATGCAACAACCCATAAAACACAAAGTGCAGGGGCTAGAAAAGTAGAGATAAGTGGGAGCAAAGTCAACCACGGCAATACGATAAGAAGGATGTGGAAGGTGACACAAATAGAGAGAGCTGTCAAATCAAGCCGAAGAGAGAGATAGAAGCATAGTGACGCAGATCGAAGCCCAAGACAGCGACGGCGCAAAAGAGAAGCACGACAGCCTTGGAAACTCGAGGCGGCGGCTCAGAGAGAAGCGACGGCATCATAAAAACTTCTACGATCTGCAGTGGCTCAAAGAAAAAAGTGCGGCTGCGGCTATGCGAAAAGAAGGAGAGGACCACACTTATTCAAGAGGATGAACCGTGACTAGCAAAGCAGTCGGCTGACTGACAAAGATTTTGTGGACTCGCATGATTTTCACGAACTGAAAGACAGAGGCAACGGACTTGGATGAACGTAATGAAAGACTCAAAGGGAAACACTCGACATACTAAGCAACACCACATAACACCAAAAGGCTAGCTCTCCAACATGTTCTTAGCTCCACCACTTTTGTTCTCCCTCGCTCTCTCCTTTTTCTCCAATCGGCCGAACGGAGCAAAAAGGGAGGAGCCGGGTGTCGTCGTCCTGCCCCCGGAGCCAAAGGCCACAGCCCGAAAACACAGGTTGCAAGATTTGTTTTTGCCTATTGTAGAACGTGCATGATTACTAACTCAATTTAGCATAAAACCTGGAAAGAGTGTTCACATTATGTTTAATTTTATCATATCAACTTTATTAGCATGGTGGGCTTTCCAACACAAACACTAAAATGCAATCTACAGACTTTTTCTTTTGATTATAAATGTCAGGGGTGTGGGCCTTGGGCCCAAGGCCCAGCAGTTCATTATTAGAAAATAGAGATTATATTCTATTTGAGTTAGAGATTAGTTTCCTTTTGTTAAAGATATGATATTAATTTCTATATTTGTTAGAAATAGGATTGGAATTAGATTCTATCTGTTAGAGGGAGCTCATCTATATAAGAAAGCTACCACATGCTATTGGAATCAACCAGAGAAATAACAAAACCTTTCTCCTCTAAAGTCTCAGTTCATGACAATAACATGATGGTCTTTCGGTACAACACCATAGGCAATCTAAAAACTTCCAAAAATTAATAGTTGCATAACTTCAAATTTGTAAAACAAATATATACCATTAATTCTAACCGAATTTGAGTACCATAGACGTAAAAAAAATTATTTACAAATTGTATCTGTTTTCGAATTTTGTAGTTTTATTTCTGCATTTATGTATTTTTGGATATTGAAAAGTTTAGATCTGAGTTTGAATTTTGGGCACACAATTCTACTAAAATCCGATACTACATATGTGTGTGTATACAGTAGAGCAATACTTCTGCATCGCAACTCTGCTTCGTACAGTTCCGTGCAGTCCCTTTCTTGTCGTTTTTTAATCCCATAGGCCACTAACCCAAAGGCCACTTAATGTTTCACAGCCTGCAAATCAACATGCCTGTCCCCGCTAAACATTCTCATATCCCAAGTGACAAGAGGGACGGAGGTGAAGCAACAGACGTGATATAGGGTGTAGCTGCACCTGAGCTCAGCACATCCAAAAAAGATACTATATTTTACCATTCACATGCAACTATTCTTTTTGTATTTGCTATTTCTTGTGTTAGTGGAATAATCGGCAGTGCTAATATTTATCAGTTGCAAACATGTCAGAAGAGAAAACAGCAATGTACAAAATATTCTGTACCTCAAAAAGAAGCAAATGTTTTTTAGCAATTTCAGCATATTGCTTTCCCAGTATTGTCTTTGAGTGGGTTCGAATAACCCTTAGGGCAGTCTCAGTTCGAGAAGGATGCCTGTAGACCTGTAAACATGGCACTATGGCAGCATAAGAAACATAATAATAATAACAACAATAATAATGATAGATAGATAGATAAAGCAAAAATGGATCATTTTTTTATTGCTTTAAATGTGAGGTTGGTTGGATTGAAGATAGTTGAACAAAAAAAATTCTAAGTAATTTCTAACAAAAGAGAAGTCAAACTAAAATCATATCTGACAATGGTCCTAGTAATGTTTTGCGTGCCTTCATAATGTAAAGGAGATCCAAAAGACAAGTTTTTAATGGAAGAGTTCCAAAAAACAGGTGAACACTCCATAGAATACAAAGGTGAATCGACTATAAAATAGATATTTTAGAAGACATGTGGTACAGGTAAGTCAAAATGAAAGGTGTAACTCCCTTATAAAAAATGACACATGTAACATTATCCTAGAAAAATAAATAATGTGAATAAAGAAACAAATGAAGTGACAACTACTGAGCTATATGTAGAAATGAAACACACAACTATCATCTGCAGAAAAATGGAATCAAAACATACCTGTATGCTTTCCCGAGCAGATCTTGGATTGTTGTTGTCGTCGCCAAGTTGAGATCCCTCATTGGGTTTTTTATTACGGAAGAAGTGATTCAACTCATATTTTCGCCTTTGCAAATCCTGTGCTTCCTCTACTGAGGCAATAACAGAATCATTGTTCGATTTCTTAACAAGAAACAGCCGTGCCTCATACACCTAGAAGAATTCATGGGATCAATAATAAACACATGATCGATTTCATTTGGGCATAAATACCTAAAAGAGCACTGGCGTAAGACTACCTGAAACAGCTCATCTAATTCACACTGGATGCATAAAGAACCAGTACCATCATAGCAATTTGGACAATATCGCTGACCCTCAATGTCCTCATCTCTTGGGCTATCCATTGTTTTGTCAACTTCCAAAAGTCTAAGCAACAATTGTTGCCTTGAACTTTGCAGAGAATCAATACCAGCTTGAATGGTATACTTTAAGCCAGTAATAGTTTGAACCCTGCGCACAGAACAAAACAACCAAGTTATCCATAAACTGCAACAAGAAGATTTTAATTTAGTGATACAAAATCCTGAAGAATTAAATCACTATAATGAGCAAGGAGAACAAACTGTATGGACAAACTGAACCAAGTTTGCTGCTGACCTGGAAGATATTCCCATTGAGCCCAAGCCAGTGGTGCTCTTAGTGGATGAACTATCAATCTTCCTAATGAGATCATCAGCAGAATCTTTGTTCTGTTCAATGCAGTCCAAAGCATACAGCCACCAATTCATATCTTGATTCTGTGGCTCTCCACTGAGAGTCGAGACCTAGAGGCAGAAGCTCGTTAGAAATCAGTGATGGCTTTAGTCTACAACCCTGTAAGAACTGAAGTAGACACAAACATCATGCTTATAGAGCACTGAGCAAGACTTGAATGATTGAATCACAAAAGAATGTTACAAGGACTCAAGGAGACATAGAACGTTTCAAGGAGGAAGAATACGACCCAAGAAAAGATAAATAGATTAAGATCTCTAGGTGCAACTAAAAAATGAGAACAAAGTGAAGTGATCAACCTCTTTGAATGATGCATTGAAATCCTTCTGTGCTATTAGTAGCTTTGAAGTAAAAACTGACAAATACTTTTCTGTGATTGCATTGCAAGTCTTTCTCAAGCAACCATCAGCTAAACATTACGACCCAAGAAAAGATAAATAGATTAAGATCTCTAGGTGCAACTAAAAAATGAGAACAAAGTGAAGTGATCAACCTCTTTGAATGATGCATTGAAATCCTTCTGTGCTATTAGTAGCTTTGAAGTAAAAACTGACAAATACTTTTCTGTGATTGCATTGCAAGTCTTTCTCAAGCAACCATCAGCTAAACATCCAGATGATGGGTGGCATCCAGCATCATTCTCTACATCGACCTCTCCATTTGTGCATACTTGTCTGATAACGTTTTTGTCTTCCTCAGAGGTTTCCGAACCACCAGCTGTCGAAACTGACCTGCTGTTCTCAAATATTTTACTTCGCTTTACGCCACAAAGATCTGAGTCGGCAGGGCTATCTTCCTTTCTTTTTCGTCTGCTGTCAACTTCAGAAGGTTGTTCTTTTAGTGGGCATTCTTGTATATATTCAGAATTAGTTCTGAGCAGCTCCGCAAGATTGTGGTTGATATGAAGATTCAACAAAGGGTCAACACGGAAATCATCAATATTTTCACGAGCCAAATCCAGTGCTTCTTTGTACAAAGAGATAGCTTCTTGGTTCTTTTGTTCAATGACAGCAATTCCAGCAAGACCATTCAGGGCAACTACAATTTTCCTAAGCTCTTCCTCCCCTTCAACTTTTGCTTTACCAATAAGAACCTGGAGACAAAAGGGTTATCAACAACTTTGAGCACATTATCATGTAATTACACTAAAAATATTAGCTGGCAATCGGGAAGGTAACACCATTAGTTGTTCACCTGTAAAATTTCATCCATCGACAAAGGAGTACGTTGCAGAGAGCAGAGACCAGAACTCCCCACTTGCGGGTGGCAACAGGCCTGCCGAAGTTTGAGCAGCGGGACTAGAAGTTTGCCAATGTCATTATTGGAGAGGTACGCATTTGATAAAGCATTTGAATCTACAAAAACAACAAAGGGTTCAAGCAGTTTCAGGTTTTTGAATAAAGGGAATATAGAGTAGTAACGTTCAGCAACCGAACAGCATGTTTAACAGTATTGTGAATTTGTGGTCATTCACAAATCCCTAGGTGTGATGTACGCATTGTTGCTTTGTTTCAGTGCAGAGATGGAAAAAAATGGAAACTTCAGACAGCGAATTATAGCATTGAACAGTCATTTGAGAGAAATATAAAACAAGAACAAAGAGGCAGACACTATAATAAATCATTGTCTTGTATATTCCTGTTCTGTAAGAAATGTCATTTAGTCTATCTCATTTTCTCCATCCAAACACAACAATGAAAACAAGCAGCAGAAAAGAGATGGAATGGCATGAAAATTCTGTCCCTGCAGAATCAATCTGGCAACCAGCAGCAGGAAATAATTGATTTAATGGACAAAATACCTGATGCTAGTTCCCTTCTGTTGGCATCATTTCTTAAACGTCTAATAATTTCATGTGCATGGCCCATGCAAGTTGCGTGCTGCTTCTGATAGAAATATTCTTCAATTGAAGAAAAGATGAGCCATGAGAAACACTCTTCTTGTGGAGGCAGCTGTAGCTCCTGTGAGACATGAATTTTTGAGGAACGCCACATGATTTTCCTGAAGAACCCGTGTGTATAATTCATAGCTATCATATCTCCCCTCTGCAGTTCAATTCAATGAGAAAAGGATTAATCAATCCAACCACCTCAAGAAAAGATACAGAACAGTAACCAGCATTACATGTGTGGCCATTGCAGCATCATTCATATACTGCTATGCCAAACAAAATTGCACTAAAATTGTCATTATTTTATAAAGCCTTTCAGTTCTTTAGAAGATATGCTGATTATCCCGGCCTATGTTTTAAAAATGTAAGGACCTGCAGACAAGCAATGAGCTAACAGTAAGACCCATACCATCCCAGGATAAGGATTGATTTTAGCTCACTGTCTCACTACATCCATTGTCACCACCAAGAATATATAATGTGCAAGTTCTGTCACTACAGACAAGTGATTAATATTTCTACAAATGATTATCAATACAGCATGACAATTCTTCCACTGTCAATAGTTAGAGCATGACAATTCTTCCACTGTCTTTTTTTTCTCGAACGACAATTCTTCCACTGTCAATAGGAAACAACTGTCAATAGAAAACATGTGCTAAATGCTCGCAGTTACAGTGGCAGTCAACATACCTCATATGGGTCTCTAATAATGTCCACCCACCATCTATATGTGTCAAATGGACTTGTCCTAAGAAAGTGTAGAAGCCCGAAAAGATCATCAAGCCTGCGTTGTATTGGAGTTCCTGTGATACACCAACGGTGTTGAGCATTTAGCCTCATTGCCATCTCGGTCACGGAAGTCTTGCTGGACTCTACCATCTGAGCTTCATCCAAACAAAGCCGCCACCAGTGGACCCTTGTTAGGACAGTTGGAATGACAGGGTACCTAGAGATAGAGTGTAATGGCAGTTCAGCCATAGTTATTTTTGAACTGTTGCATAAATGGCAGGCCTAGTGGGCTAATAGCTGGGATGCATACAAGACTGCAAGCATTCAATGGAATATCCAGAGTCCAGACCAAATAAGCTAGCTCACTTCTATTTCAGCTATTATCAGTGAGTCATGATTCTTAACAACACAGCACAACACAACTAAAAAGACATTCGTAAAGATAAAAGTATGACCAGCCACACAAATATCTAATTTTAGTGTGGTTCATTAACTTCTATTACCAATGTTAAGGGTATTAGTGGTATTTCCTATTGTACTAGGGTTTAGTTTTGTGTCCCATTTGTAACCTATATATATTGTCCGTTGGACCTTTTTTTATGAATATTGTGCATGTATTCAAGAGCCCCAATGAGCAATATATATAAGGTACAAAGGGGACACAAGACTAAATTCTAGTACAATAGAAAATACCACTAATACCCTTAACAACCAAATCATCTTTATGTTTTTTTTGCGCCTATCACCCCTCAATACTAATCCATTGGTAATTTATTAAAATAAATTAAAACTAAGCAATTTGTTGTACATATACTAGCAAGAATATTGCATAAATTTGTACAAACACATGGAAAAACGTGCAATTGTCATATTCTAAAAACTCGGAACCATGGATCTTCCAATCAGGGGTAGAACCACAAGCCCCTTTTATTTTCCAAACAACAGTATTGTAAGTTCGAGGTATGAATTGATGGCCCCCCTCCGCCACCCCACCCCACCCCACACACAGGGGGGGGGGAAATCTCCATGAGCTTTTGGTGCTGCCACTACTTCCAAGCAACCATACGACCTAAAGTGGTATAATGAATGTACAGTAGAGAATGGTTCTCTTTTCCCACTTGTGCATGTAGGTCCACCATCCAATGTGCCTCGGCATTGATGCAACTTTCAAAATTCAAACCACCACCCCATCTTCTAATCATTGTAATTGGCCTTGCACAAACATCAGGGCACTTTGGAGGGCTAAGATAGTACATGTACAAGTGGTTTTGCATTTTTCACCTAGTCAATTTCCAAACTAATAGAACCAGTTTTAAGGTGTTTGGTTGAGGAACCGGACGGTGAATCGACCATCCCTCCACAAAACATGGGATGATAACATGATGGATGAACCTATTATAGGATGAGGCAATCCCTCAAACCAAACGTCCCATTTATATCCTGTTTGTCAAGCTTCGCTGTGAAAAGTAAACATACCTCTTCTGGAATCTCAAGAAATGCCGATCACCATCATGCCGATCAGAATCATGTGATAGATCTTCTTTCAGGACATCATAAGTTGTCAAAACAATGTCAGCATTGCTTATCTCAGTCATATCAATTTTCTCGGTAGAGGCGCAGTCCAAGTTCCTTGCACCTTCATAAATGCAAAATTTCAGAGATCCTGGCCTTGTGTGTCTAAGAGAAAAGGAAAATAGCAGTAAGCACTATCATCGTATGCAGAGAATCACACTAAACAGAAGAGGTAAAGGTAAAACATTGAAAGAATCGAGACTGGTAAGGCACTTGAAGCTTCAATTCTAGGCATAGATTGTACTAGAATGAAAGCGTCAGGCAAAATCCGTCGCACAAAAAAAACTTGTTCTTAATAGTTGGGAGTTTCTCCCCCCAAAAAAATATTTATATTATTCTAAAGTCTTTTATCATGAGCAATATTAATACTTATAGACAAATGAGAAGGATTTCAACTCAAAGTTGCAGAATTTCTACAATGATCAGGTTACAAGCAGAGAAAAAGTTATGTGACTGACACGATGAAAGCAAAACCATCATCCTACATTCTAATCAAGAGATAAGCATCTAAAAATTGAAAGACATGGCAGCACATAGAATGTCCATGCAGTAAATTTTCTGCTATATTGATGTGTGTGTATATGAAAGACTGAAACATTGAAAAATGCTGGGTTCTGCTATTCACGAAGTAGATGGACACAATACTGTTCAACTATTGTTTGGATAAAAGAAATCATACCGGGTAATCTCAGAGTGCCACTGTGCTAATATTGGTGCTGGACATACTATCAGTGTAGCATGACTGCATATATTGGTTTGAGCCACTTCAGTAAGTTCCAAGCACAATGCGCAAATGTATTTTTCTTCCGTCTCCACAATTGAGTACTCGGGTTTCTTTTTCCTTCTAGTTTTTGACTTCATGGTGCCTTTTTCATTGTTTGATGTTGCATCATCATCATCATGACTAAGTAAGTCTTTCTTGGGTGAGTAACCAACACAATCAGCGTGTTGCCAAGCATCACAAATGTCACATTTGATCCAAATCCCCTTGTATGCAGAACTTACACTTGCGGCCCCACAAATGCACTCAATCCTCTCTCTTTTATGCCTCTTTATCCGATCTATTTCTTTTCTGCTTTGACAGATAGAACAGTCTATGGAAGATGGTCTGCGATGGGCAAAAATGCAAGCTAAAAGCTCGACAGTTTTCCCCAAGCCCATTTCATCTGTAAATGTAATTATTTAGCCACGCCAAAAATTAGTGACGAATATCCTTAGTGACCAAAAACATTAATGCACTTCAATTATGTTCACACACGCTTCATATTAACATACCAGCCAAAATGCCGCCAGAGACATAAGGTGGAGAAGGCTCTGGTTGCAATGAAACATTTCCACTGCGAAGTAACAGATTGGATGAAACTCAAGGATATTCATAGGAACAAATAAATTCAAAATCCAGAGCAATGGAAACAATATATGTTTAGAAAAAAGAACGGCTGAGTAAGACAACAAATATGCAAAATAAATAATAATAATATGCCTAGGCATTTAAGATGCTTTCAATACCATATCCGAATAGCATCCAGCCGAGTCCTGTGTCAATGAAATCCTAAACCAAACAAAACCTTCACCCAAAGAAAAAAATCTCATAATACTTGACCAAAAACACAAAGCCTTTCTCCTTACAGACAACACTACCCAACATCATGACATATGAAACCAAACTATCATTTATTCTCCTTGCATCCTTGATGGTGACAAAAGCTCAGGGATAATTAATATAACAGCATGTTCGAACAAGTCAATCATTACAACAAAATAAGCATGAAGACGGATAGAAATCAAAATATAGCAATCTCGATAGTACGCGTTATCTGCATTGAAGGAAAACATAGCACATCAGGGGAAGTATAAGTGATATGCATTTAAGTCTTACTTGAAAGGATTGTAGAACATCCTGGAGTTCTTGCGAATAAAATCTATTGGAACACAATATGGTGCACAATGAACATATTCTTGATTGGGTGATGGAACCATAGTATTTCCCTTTTCACGTTGAACCATCCAATTTGCTGCACGAAGTTGATATGGTCTGAGATGAGGAAGTAAATCAGGAAGCTCCTCTTCCAACAGTCCTGCCTCACTATCAACAAGTAGTAAAATAAAAGCATCATATAACAGCCAGAAAGAGTATGGTACACCATAATACTTATAACTTAAACTCAAGATCATAGAAAACCACAGATTTCCACCAAGCCAGCATATACATGTCATCATAATGACAGCAGGAAGTAGTTATCTCAATGTAAATGCTTTCACATACTTCTTGAAGCGCACAATTAGGAGCTTAAAATAATTTCCTCAACTATTTCGTAATAACCATACGTGAGATCATAAGATGTAAGATACGTACGTCGAAGGCTTAACGGCTTCATAGAAAGCAGCAGGATCAAACTGTGAATCACTCTTCAGGGTGAAATCACCATTTGCACCACCATCCACCAGCGGAACAAGGCCATCCATCCCATAAATTGCAGCTGACGTTGTGACTTCAGGACGAACCCAAGCCATCATATTCATCAAGCTCTTCCTCCAGGGATGCCTCGCCACTTCCAGCAGCGATTCACATGCACCGAAAGCCCGCTCCATCACCTCCACTCTAACCCTAAACGACGGATCCATCACCGAATCACCATTCCAAAATGTGCTGAAGACCTGAACCCGCAGTGTGACGAATCTCAAGCTAACCAAATGGGCCAGACCGGATATGCCT
Source organism: Bonia amplexicaulis (assembly GCA_036346245.1). Taxonomy (NCBI): domain Eukaryota; kingdom Viridiplantae; phylum Streptophyta; class Magnoliopsida; order Poales; family Poaceae; genus Bonia; species Bonia amplexicaulis. The sequence goes on along the minus strand of CM070753.1, from coordinate 516,329 downwards.
TCATCGGGACCATCAAAACGACCTGAGAAAACCACACCACCTCCATCCTTCTCTTCATGATCCCCACCAGTGACATACTCCAGGAGCACGCAATCCGATGGCACCACGGGCCACTGGCCCAGCCTGAACCCCTCCTCCGGCGCGTCCCGCACCCGCAGACGCAATGAGAACCTCGACTCCCTGTATGCCTTCTCATGCAAAGCCGCAAAGTCCATCGCCTTCATCCCCTCGCCGGAGAGCCTCACATCGCGGAGAACCAACTCGGCGAGGTCGCGGTGGTCGCCATCGTGCAAACCCCACGTGCTCCTATCCACCTCCACGCAAACGTCTCTCCTGGCCTCGCCCTTGGCCGCACGCTTCGATTTGGGGGTGCTGCTGCTAGGGCTTGACACGTCGGGCTCGGCGGCGGCGCCAGCGCCTAGGCCTCCCGCTCGAGACGGCCGCGATTTCTTCCTCCCCATGCGGCGATTCAAGCGATTTGCTCGAGCATTCGACGCGGGGTTCTGCACGCGGGAGCGGAATTGGGCGCCTCTCCGAGGCTCAAAATTATCCAAAACTTCCCGAGTCCCGATGCTTCGGCGATTGGAGCTCGAGGGTTTCGGAGATGTTAGAGATCGGAGAAGAGGCCAGGATGCTTCGAGAGATTGGAGGATGCTTCGAGCTGCGCTTCCTTTCTCGTCGCGTTTGTCTCCTCGGGAGGAGACGCGAGAGGTTTTAGGACGAACGGGGGAGCAGGACGAAGGGCAGTCGCGGTAGATTTTTTGAAAGTGGCAAGGGTATTTTAGTATCTTGGTGATGTAATGTTCAAAATGTAAAAAAAAAAAAACTATTTAGCCTATAGAGAAAAGGATAACATCCAGAATTGTTGCACAGATTTTCCAAAAATACCGGAAATGACCCTCCCTAAATCAGACGTGGCAGTGTCTGGAGTTTGGATTCTCGGATCCCCCCAAGAAATAGGAGTATCATTTGTGTCTTCGAAATGGGAAAAAAAAATGCCACCTTGGCTCATGTCAAGCCTTTGGACCTATATTTTGGCAATAAAAAATAGCTCAAAAACTTTAAGGAAGAATCCACATAATGTTCCTTGATCCAAATAATAAAACCCCACCCTCAACTATTTATTTAACCCCATGTAGCTTTCAAAACTAATACAAATAACCGCTCAAGAACTAATACAATTCTTTTAACCCCTCCCACGGCGGTTTGCAATTCCCAAATCAACATGCATAGAGCGACGTCACAGATTGGATGTCACGTTAGTGTAAAACTATCATGGAATCATCTTAGGGTTAATTTGTACTGGTTTTGACAGCTATAACGGTTAAATGCTTTTGTGTTTATCCTTGAATATTAAAGTTAAACTTTTTGGGTACCTGCTTTTTTTCCTTAAAAAGGTATAGTTTTGTTTATACTAGAAATATAGAGTTGGCCAAATAATGTCATATGACAAGATTTAGCAACAAATCAAACAAGCATTTTTTTTTAAAAAAAAGGAGCAAGTTAGACGATAGCCAATATCAATGACAATAATAAGAATTTTTACAACTCTCGCTTTTTCTGAAACCTTTACAGCTCCCACTCAAAGTATGGTAGGAGTACTACGGACTAAACAAAACTCGGCCTCAGTTGGAGACAAAAGGAGAAGTGTTGTACTGGGTTAAAGGGCAAAACAAAGTGCTGGTGTGTGGGTTTGTTCATATTGATTTCTGCTTAAAAAAGATAGAAGATAGTATGAACACTCAATTTTCTGAAACGGCTTCTCCACTTCTTTCGCTCTCGTTTCACTCTAGGAATAAGGCAGAGATCATAGGTGCATCAGCACCCCACTCATCTCGCTTCCGTCTCATGCATACATCTCCCCCCTCACATTCCCACCGCTCGCCCTATCCTTCTAAAAGCTATTTCTTTCAGCTACTATTATTCCTTTTCAACCAAAAATCATTAGCCACGGTCAATATGAACACCCCCACTATTAGCATACGACAAAATAAACATACATCATATTGTACGATCCGTGTGCACAAAATAGACGTACATCATAGTGTATAATGCATACATGGTATCGCCGAAACACCAAGCAGAGAACAGATTATAGGATTGGTGCATGCGCTGAACCGGTCGGCCGCCACGATGCCACCGTATCAAGCTCTACTCAACGACCCCCTCATCGAGATCCTGCTCTGCTTCCCAGGCAAGTATGTCCCTTGCTTCGCCATTGTATGTAGGCAATGGCGGCTGACCACAACAACCCCTTCCTTCCTCGCCGCCCACGCCTACCTCCGACAACTGGAGCTCCTCCTATCAACCCATACCATCTACTCCAACCCCAACGCAAAGCCACTTGAGGTCCCGTCTTCGCCGCTGCACTAGATGCCATCCCTACCTCTGTGTCAGACAAGGAGAGCGACTGTCACCGCATTCTGTACCACTCCAGCTACGTCCTACTCGGTTCTTGCGATGGTCTCCTACTTTTGGGTGGCCACCCACCGTGTAGGATCAATGATAACCGACTAGATGGGGGTGAACAGGATGTTTTTAAATTTTCTTAACTATCAATTAATTTTCTACAATTTTAATATTGCAAGAATGTAAGGCACTTAAAGCCTACACAATTCTAGTCAAGAAGAGTATCAACACTAGCTCTATATCAAGCAAATGATCACAATATTACTAACAAATATGAGCTAGAAGAAAATATGAGAGAAGTACACACAACCGATGTTTTATCGTGGTGTTCGGAAACTTGCCGGTTTCCCCTAATCCACGTTGAGGTTAGCCCAAATGAATTGGACCGACTCCACGAATTAAGCCGAAACACCTCGTGTCCGCTAGATGTAACTCTTTCCCGCTCCGGATAGGTGAACTCCAACCTTCACACGAACATCGGGCCTTCTCACAAGCTTCTTTGAGAAGATCATCGATCAACCTCCGCCCAATCGTCCAGGTGCACGGCAAGCACCAAGAATAATAAACCACGGGCTTCACTTGATTGCAAACAAGTGCCAAGGATCAAACTAATGAATGCACTGCATTTTTTTGCTCAAACACCTCAAATGAATGCGTAAGAGAGAGAATATGTGTGGAGTGAATGCTCAATGCTCAAGAATGTTCAATAGAGTATCTAACTTCTGTCCTTGAGCAGTGGTACGGGTATTTATACCCCTCACCTACCAAAACTAGCCGTTTAGAATAAATTCCAGAAAAATCAGGGCGAGCGGAACTACCACCGGCCAATGGCCGGTAGTTCCGCTCCACCTCTGACGCGGCAGAACGGCTATGTCAGAAGCTCTGTACTAGCCGTTAGAAAGTCGGCACGGTACTATCGCCGTTAAAAAATGCGGTACTACCTCTCGGCGGTAGTTCCAGGAAGTCGGCGCGGTACTACCGCTTGAGCCGAAACCAAACTTGGCGCTCTCTGGAAAAAAGGCTCAGCTCTATCCTCTGGAGCTTCCGGGCTCCGGAAGTACCGCTCTATATAGCGGAACTACCGCTTCCCGGCGTTGAAATCATCGGTACTTCCGATCCCACGAAAACTTAGGTACCCCCGGAGGGTGCTCTCTGGAAAAAAGGCTCCGCTCGGAATTCGGAGCTTCCTGGAGCCGGTGGTACCATTCCTGTTTGCGGAACTTCCGCTCTGAGGTAGTTCCGACGTTAAAAACTGCGGTGCTACCGCTCTTCCAGACAGAGCACTAATTTGGCTTTTAAAACAGATTTTTAATGAATGCATGATCCTAGTTTGATTCAAATGGCACAAAAATTTTGCTATCAAGCTACTTTCCATGATCCCTCTTTATGGTACGATTATTTAACCTATAATCTGGTCTTCCACCTTTTCTCCTAAGACCGGTAAAGGTAAAAAAAGAGATCATATTCTACATATACATTTGTCTTGAGCCATTCTTTATCTTCACATAGATCCTTAGCTTGCATCTTTGTCAACCATTTATGGACTTAACCTTTAAACACTCATTAAACATGTTAGTCTCATATTCACATAAATTTATTAATTACCAAAACTATTTTTAGAGGCCTAGATGCTCTCAATCTCCCCTTTTTGGTAATTGATGACAACACAAGTTTTATGTAAGAATCTGGTCTTCTCCAAGCCTCACTCCGAGCGCCGGAAGTTTCTCATCCATCTGCCGCTGCACGTGTCGCCCCCCAACCTAGCTACTAGATCCGGCCACGTGTGGACGCGTCGACACCTGGCCCTATTGGTGTCGCGGCGCCGTCCCTAGCCGCAGCCCTCGTTGCCTTCCCCGCCGCTAAGCGCGTGGTAGCCCAGGCCGCCCTCATCGCCGAGCGCGCGATAGACCAGGTCGTCCTCTCCGCGCCCGTTTGCGTCGCCGCCGCCGAGGTCTACACTGGACCTGGTGTCGTTGCCTCGCCTCGGGTTCTTCCCAGACGCCAGGCTCTTCACCGACGCTGCCTCCCACCGGACCCCGACGCTGGATCGACGTCGTCGCCTCGGCCCGCCTCAAGCGACGGCGAGTGGATCTGGCGACCGCCGCCTCTGGACGCTCTCCACTGTCTGCAGACCACCGGGAGTCCTCGTCGGAACCGTCATCGGCGCGGAGCCGGAGCCGATGTCACCGGGAGCCTCTGCCATCACCGCCTTTGCTTCCATCGACATGATACTGTGCCTCACGTGTCTTGCCTATCTTCAATAAGGAACAGAGGAGCCGGTAAAAAAATCTTTCATAGGCACTGTTTAACCAAAAGCGCTACACCTCGTTGATATGGAACTGCAACCATGGCCACCGCCTAGCAGCTCAAGGACGAGCTGCATATTCGGGAGGTATGTAATGTCATGGGTGTGGGCTAATAGATCAAAAGCTTAACAAAACTCATGAAAATAATATATGCAAAAACTAGGGCTATGGTTTTTTCTTGTTGCAATTTTTGGTTTAATGGACTATAGGACAGAAATAAATATTGCTAAAAACAAGGGTAAATAATCCTACCGAGTAAACCACGCTCTGATATCAAAATGATACGAGGTTACCCGATCTTGTCGACGTAAGATCAAGATATTCACGTACCCTCTTTTGAATCATAGTGATCCTTTGTAGCCAACGCAATAACAAACACTCTTTAATTCGCAAGAATACATACGTCGAACTTCACGACCACTAAACGAAACCCTATCATGTTCCCAATTTCCAACAAAAAGGTTGAACAATCTTGATTTCGATGAACTCTCGATTTCCCCTCATGATGAATTTAGCCACCATGAAAGAAGAACTATCAATTAAAGCAATCTATTATCTCAAAAATAAGTGATCTGTCTCTAAAATAAAATGACGTACACAAATATATAGACGCTCCTTCCTGGACTCTCACTTGCACGACGGGCCTGAGGCCGTGGCCTAGTCGATTCGGCCAAGTGAGCCAAAACCAACATGATGACCACGTCTAACACAAGTCAGGACTTAACACAAACCGACTCCTAGCAAGAAAACAAAATACAGGACCGATTCCAAGATGACTTCGGCCGAACATATTGGAACCAACCGCATGAAACCAGCCGCATGGATGCTTCTCTTCTGCATGGAACCAACCGCATGAATGCTCTTCTTCTGCATGGAACCTTCTTAACGAATCAATTAAATGCAGCCCTGTTTGTCATGCGCCAAATCAGTAGGTTGCTTTCTTTCCTTCTTTCTAGCCGCATGAAGATCTTTCCATAGCTTTTCCTTGGCTTAGCCGCAGATGTTGTTACCATCTTCAATGCGCTCTTTGGCCTCGACTCCCTCCTCATATCTAAGTAAGTATGCACAAGAAACATGTATAAGGTAGTATAGTGTTCTCATCAATAGAAAGAAATGTTTTAAGAACCAAATTCACCTGTTGTTTAATCTTTTTAATATGGCTCAATAATTTTTTCTAGTTAAATAATATATTTAACTGAAAAGTGCAAGACATGAACGTAACCGCATCGCAGGGACTCACTCAGATATAGCAAACAAATGTCACCAAGAGTAAGAATCAAGTGAATCATATGAACTATACCTAGAGTGTCCTCTCCATCTCCAACGTCGACAATAGTTGAGTCAAGATCAACCTGAAATTTGCATGATGAACAAAGTAAAGCCTTGGTTCAGTTTCTGGTTCTCAAACATGCACAATCTAGTTCCAAGTGTCCAAGAACTCACTTGTTTCTTCTTCTTCTTCTTGATCCCAGTAAAGTTGAGCTCACCAAAATCCAAGACTAAGGAACAAGAAGAGAAAAATTAATAAAGATGTTCCAGTGAATTAATGATTTTTTTTCAAAACATTAAGCATACCTGCCAAGCTTTCTATCCTCTCTCCCAAGTTGTCCACCGCATCAGAAGGATCTTGGATAAAACCTTCTTTTTATTCTTCTTGATTGGGCCAAATGGAGCAAGCTGTAAAACATGACAAAAGTATGAAGCATGAACAATCATGTCATGAAAAAGGGCAAGCATCATGTTTATCTAAAAATGGGCAAGCACCATGTTTATCGAACTTATGAAGTACTTGATTAAATAGTGGTAATGTTATGATCTTTGGATCATAACAGGGTAAATACCGTACAGAAGATGGTCGGGACAGCACGGCTGAAGGAGAGAGGCTTTAGGAGAAAGGAATGATCATGGACTGGAGAGAAGAACTTGAGGGAGAGACTAGAATAACTCTTTCTTCTCATTGCTTAATAAAAATAGGATACACTCTCATCCTTATATAGATTGGATGGCTTAAACTCTACGAAACTTATCTTTAATATTATAGAAATAGATTATCCTAACAAATCTAATCTTATCTATAAGGAAACTAATCAACAAATCGGAAAAACTAATCCAACCAAGCCATGCACTGTTCACATGAACAGTAACCGCGTACTGTTCACATAAACAGTACAGTGCACATGACATCTTCTCCCTCCCTTCGCGACAGCTTGTCCTCAAGCTATGGTGGCGGCCATGGTTGCAAGCCTTGGTAGCCCCACTTCGGTGAGCAATTGCAATGCCTTGCATGGGAACTTGTGATGTTGTTGACGGCGGTTGATAGCGAAGGCATGATGGCCTTAATGATGCCCGATGTTGACGAAGACGCCACCAATAAAGACAACGAGCGCAGGGTAGTGCTGCTACCCTTTCCACCACCAAATGCAATGGATGGGTGAGGAATACGATGATGTCGTGACCTCCCACACGTCACTCGCTGCGTTCCACACTTCCAAAGGCACGGTGTCAGCCACCCATGTGGAGAGACTGGCCGCTGGACAACGGTTTTCTTCTTTTCCTTTTCCATTAGATTGGCCACCAAAGCCGCTATGTCTACCAAGATGGCTTTTATGTCGTCTACGCTGATACTCATCTCGTTGAGAGTGACCCTTATGGCCTTGGAATTCTCGACAGCAGAAGTCATGGTGTTTGTTCTGATACCAAGTTGTTATGATATTTAGATCATAACGGGGTAAATACCGTACAGAAGATAGCCGAGACGACACGGCTAAAGGAGAGATGCTTTAGGAGAACGGGGAGATCATGAACTGGGGAGAAGAACTTGAGGGAGAGACTAAAATAACTCTTTCTTCTCATTGCTTAATAAAAGTAGGATACACTCTCATCCTTATATAAATTGGATGGCTTGACCTCTAAAAAACTTATCTATAATATTATAGAAATAGATTATCCTAACAAATCTAATCTTATCTATAAAAAAACTAATCCAATCAAATCGGGAAAACTAATCCAATCAAATTGGCACTGCACGTGAACATGAGTCATGCACTGTTCACATGAACAGTACCACACACATGACAGGTAAGATCTACATAAACTTTTCAGCTAGTATAGACAACCATGAGTAAGCCATAAAAAATCCAATCCTTGACCATCTCAGACCAAGTAACTCTCGCATTCATTCCTTTTAACAGTTAGTATCTTTGCTTATTATTCACAAACGTTTGCACCCACATGCATGTCTTCATCATGCATTCTCTTCAAATGCAAAATGCTTACAGATATTGCTTATATGGAACCATTCTTATAGTGTGTTTTATTTTCTGCTAACATTCTTAGGATTGTTAGTTTCATGTGATGCTTTTTAGTTTTTAGCACAAGTCATGCATTTCATGTCAAACTTGTAACAATAAAAATGTTGATTTCATTCAAAATTTTCAGCTGCAATTCACCTTTAGAGAAATGAATGAACAAAAGATTCCTCTTTGCTTCTGTTAAAATGAACAAGTAACAATAACGTCGGGGTTATCTATTTGCATCCAATACATATCTGATACCTATATAGAAGATCTATCCTCTGAGATAGAGCTCGAATGACACTTTTTAGTGACCAAACTAACTGATTACAAATAAATGCTCAAGATTCAGAGCTACGAAGAACACAAATTTTCCTAGCTAGAAGTTGCGCACCTCAACTTTTGGACCTACTTCATCTCTAATTGTCCAACTTCAGCTAAGATCTCTACCTTCCGGATTTCGTGCTGTTTGAACTGGGCACATGAGAACCGCCCATTAGTAAGACCCGGAATCACAACTAGTAAAACCTGAACATTCAAAATGTACACTAAGGATCGAAATGTTCCATGTTTTGTTGTTGCAATGTACACTACTAGTCAAACTGGGCACGTGTTCTGTTGTTGCAATGCTCCAGGACTTCAATTCGAAATCCAATGCCACATCTGCGAATCCCTCATCGATGCAACAATAAGGTAACTCCAGATACACCCTCTGATCCTAGTATCTAGCGCATCAACAAGTTTGAGGCACCCGAACCCCAATCAACAACAAATGGCGCAAGCCCTAGTTTCCCAGCGCGCCGACCGGAATCCAAAGCAACAACGCATCGAGACAAGTTGAATCGAATTAAAAAAACCGACAGGAACAGCACTGAATCGATTGGGGCGGAGAAGGGAACGAGCAGCTCACCTCGGAGACCTCCTCCCTCCTCTCCGCGTGCTCCTCGTCCGCCATGGCTGCGCTCGCCTTTACCACCGCCACTTCCAATTCAAAACCGCCTGCTGCGACTGAAACCCTGCAAGGCAGCGCGGCGCTAATTCGATCAATGCGAGACTCCTTCTCACGGGGAGAGGGCGCGCGAGAGACGGCGGCGCGGGGCCTAGGGCTTCCCGCTTTCCTCGGGGTCCCTACGCCTTGCAGGAGTCCGTACGACACCTTGAGCTGAGCCGCTTGATTCGGATCGAACGTACAATAGCAATCCAGGTGTGGTTTCTCCTACTCATTTTTCAGAAAACCCCCTTAAAAAGTTTAAATCGACCCATTACAGCCCTACCCTCTTCCCCACCGCCGTTGTCTCTGCGGCGGGGGGCGGCCTCTCCGGCACGGCAGACCGAGGGTTCTTCGAGTGCCTGTACGCGACTACGAGCGCTCCGGCATTGGATCTGTGCGTGCGTTCTCCTTCATGTGTTGGTACGCGCGTTAATGGTTGTTGTGGCAGTTCAGGGGCGATGCTGATCAAGTGCTTGTTTACTAGTACTTTACTGCTCTGGAAGGAACCGGAGAAACCACACGATAACCACAACGACGAACAATTCTATCAAAGTAACAATGAAACTTTCCAGTGAAAAATTCTACACTTGCCCAAGATAGAGAGATTCAATGAGAATGCTGAGCCTTCGGAGGCTGCACCTGACGTCAACCATGTTTGGCATGAACTCAAATCACAAATTAGCTAACAAATCAAATGATCTGCAACTGGCAGCTGGTGAGACATGGAAGGAACAAACAACATAGAACTACACCAACGGAGGATTGGCGTCCTTGGATTTTTCATCAGAGGAAGCGCGGCTCTCTGAAGCGGACTGCCGGAGCCCCTCGATCATCCTGATCACTTCCTCCATTGCTGGGCGTCGCTCTGGAGACCTTGACGTGCACGCCATTGCTATCTGGAGCATCTCAACCAGCTCTTCCTCAATGTTCTGATGCTTCATCAGCTCGACATCAAACACTTCAGCTGTCCACTCTTCTCGGACCACGGACTGCACCCATCTTGGGAGATCGACGACGTCGTCATTCCCTTGCGACTGAAGTAGGGCTCTTCCAGTAAGCATCTCCATGAGGAGAACGCCAAAGCTGTACACATCGGACTTCTGAGTGATTTTCCGGTTTTCAATGGTCTCTGGAGCACGATAACCAACCACAACGCGAGATGCATTGAGTGGAACATTAATCAGAGAACTGAGACCATAGTCTGATACGCAAGAATTGTGATCCTGATCAGGGAGGACATTAGTTGACTTGATATTGCCATGGGTGATCTTGGCGCCACCTTCTGCATGAATGTGTGCGATACCATATGCTGTTCCAAGTATGATCTTCACCCTGGTATTCCAGTCTAATGGTGTCTTCTCAGCAACACCCCTGATACCTGTTGATCAGCAAGTCAGTAACAGATACTATCAATTCAACAATTAAATATGTTGAGTTGTCTAACACAAGTTACAGTTCTTAGCATGAGCATTTTAAGCTATGTAAAATGCAGCTTCAGGAAAGTGGAAGATGCAGAAATGTAGCCACGTCTTCTTTCCCACTCTATTGAAAAATAAAGATCACTAATATCTAGCCAATGCCATAACTTTAGATGTTGATTCAACTATCTACATTAACGTGGCATGAATATAGCAAGTTGTGTAGTTCAAGTTAAGCTGTTTATTAGGTCAGGGTTGACTCTCTAGCAATGTTGGCCTCGTTATGGTCCCTCGTCAACAATTACACAGTTATACATCTACAAGGGATATGTAGCAGTGAAAAGCATACCATGAAGCATGGCTGAAAAGCTGCCAGTGGCAATATAATCGTAGACGACAAGCTTCTCGTCCTTAGAATAGTAGTAAGCACGAAGTGGGACTAGGTTTGCATGTTTGCCCAACCTCCCAATGAGCTCCATTTGCTGTTCAAACTCCCTTTTCCCTGCCACAACATCTTTTAGTCTCTTGACAACCACGACAGTACCATCCTCGAGTACAGCTTTGTAGGCAGTCCCATAACTCCCCTTGCCAAGGACTTCGGCAGAAGCTCTCAGTAGATCCTCCAAGTCAAAGCTATAGGTGCAACCCTCCAAGAAGACCAACTTGTTCTTATCAGCAATTTGGACACCACTACTGAATTCCTGTTTCAGCTTCTCACTCTTGACACCAGTCCCCTTGCCCTTGTAGTCAACACCACTCCCTTTCTTGCCCTTCCTCTTTGAAAAGTACACAACCAACACAACCACAACTAGCGTCAGTACTGCAAATCCCCCAACAGCAACTGCAATTATGAACCCTGTGCCCAGTTTCTTTTCGTGATGCGGCAACAGTGGAGATGGTGGCGATGAAGACAATTCTGGTGAGGGCGTTGGTGAAGAAGGAAATGAGCAATCAGCTAGGGGTGGCCCACATAATCCAGGATTCCCCAAGAATGAGCCATTTGGGAAAACATGGAGCGAGTGAGGAATTGGGCCTTTCAGTTCATTGTTGCTCAGATTTAGTAGTCTCAGACTTGGAAGCTTCAGATCAGGGATAGGTCCAGAGAGGGAATTGTCTTGTAAATTTAGGAGAGATAACTGGGTAAGGTTTTGTAAGCTTGTAGGAATTTCTGCAGTGAAGGAATTGTAGGAGAGGTCTATTACACTAAGGTTAGGATTGAAAAAAGAAGGCAAATCTCCTGAAAGTGCATTGTGCTGAAGGTATATGGAACGTAAAGAAGGAAGCAAGGCCACATCAGATGGAAGGCTTCCAGATAAACGATTAGACCGCAGGCTCAAAACTTGGAGAGAATCGATCTTCCCAAGAGTGTTTGGAGGAATTGCTCCGATGAGACCAGCACCTGGTACCCTCAATTCAATTATATGTGACTGATCTACTGAGCATTTAACACCATGCCATGAACACAGTGATGTATTTTGACCCCAGTTGAGCTTGTTGCCATGATAGATTGCTGAGGCAAAGGCAAGAAGGGCTTGCTTCTCAGAGGCTAAGTCCGCTACAGCCAAGGGGTTGAATGACGATACTAACAAGTGTAGTGAGAGCAGAAGAGGCAAAGTACTTCTAAGACTGAGATAATCCATCTGATGAATCTCCAAATTGGGGAACTAAATGAGCAACATCTTCATGTGTTTATGTCAGATAAGTAACCAACCCTGTTCAAACAAAAGTGGTGGGCATTCAGTGATAAAAGCTAACATACTGACACTACGATTTAAAATGTAGCTGCAAACAAGAACAGTATTCCATCAGAAGAGAACAAATACAAATTGGCAATCATTGCACATATGTCTGTGAGCTGCCCCAAAGGGAACACAAATGCATGCGCTTATGTGAACCATGCATGACTGTGTAAAACAGAGGGACAGTGCAAAAAGCGTTTCCTTTCCAGCAAGTGGCCCATGACAGAAACAAAGGAGGACACATTGAAAAAAGTTCCCATCAATGCCTAATGATTACAGATTTCTCATTCTAAACTAGTACAACTTGCTTTTTTCGGTGGTGAATTACAGATTGTTATCCTGTGAGATCAGTATGGACTATCAACAAGTTTTACACGAAGCCTGCTTTCACTATCTCTTTAGGGGCGTGGGCACCAGCAGTCAGCACTTTACTGAACTTCCTATTCACTAAATACATGATTTTCTATTGCTTCGAGCAATGTCAAAAACATGAGCAATTGAGCATCAAATCAACAGTTAATCAACACAAGGGACGGAAATTCCATCTTCAAAGAATGGCGCCCATTAAAGTCTGAAGATAAGAAAACACGACCTAAAAAATTGTAGACAGAAAGCAAATAAAAGCCAAAAGCAAAATGAAAGACTGAAGGAAAAAAGTAAAATGATACGGTCAGCATATAAAAGCCAAAAGCATCAACAAAGTAGGGAGAAAAAAAGGAAGAGCAAGAACAAAGCTGAACCCATCATAGCTCCCACAAAGATGAGCATATGACATCATGTATTTGGCTATTTGCTATTATTACAGCTAGCTTAAATGAAAGACTGAAGCTCAGCACAGACAAGCCTAAGCCTCAGGCACAGCACGCTCATACTTGTAATGTAATAGTATCGACAGAATTGAACTATTTATCCGATGAAACCTACATATAGCAACTTTGTGCACACTTAGGAATAAAATGGAGCAGCTTTACCATTTCACGAAGGTCCCGTGGCGAGCCAAATGCGGAATGTAAGACTGTGATCACTGAAAAAAACTGCTTCATCAGAGAAGCCACTAAACAAAGGTGAAACAGAGAGGAGGGGGAGGCAAATCTGAAGCTAATGGAAATGTGCGAAACTACTGCACATGGCATTGTGCGTGCAGATTTACCGCATTGTTTACTGACTACAAGATCTAGAGCAGTACGCAATTACTCCATCTCCACTTAAAGAGAACCTGAGACGAACCAATTTCTTAATCACGACCAACAAATAAATAATGCGCAGTGCTGCAAAGTCCAAAGTCCAAGCTCAGCATCTATAATTCTTTGCAAGGATCCACACATTTTCCAAGTTCTAGCTTCCAACCCCTAATGAAAACCCAGAGTGCCCACCAGTGATTCCAGGGAGCAAGGCCAATCTATAGCTCATGTGAAACTTATTGATTGAGCCAATTCTAAACCATTGCAGGAACATACTGCAAGAAATTAATAACATCATGGGGGTACTACTGTTTACTGCTAACAAAAACAGCAAGATTGAAGGCAAAAGAGTTGAGTCAAGTGAAATATTGGGGCATGTATCACTAGTATCTGTTCGCTTGATGCCAAACCAAACACAAAAACCACTGTAGAACCCCATTAACATGCAAACAACAGGGGACAGGAAGCAAGACAATGCTTCTAAAATCCACCAAATCCACCTGAAATGGCGGCGTGCAGTGTAAATGAGCACAAATCATCTAAACTTAGTGATGAATTGTACGGAAACAGGAGAGGAACCAACCACAGTATATCAAAACACAGGTAAAACCATAAGAATTCCTAGTGGGAAACAAGTAAAATTGGGCTCGATTGAGTATACGAAATGTGTTGGAAGGAAGAACAAAGAACCAACCTTGTCACTGAGAAAAAACTGGTAGTACTTCATTGAATCAAAACTTTACTACTAAAGAAGGATGGTATGGTTCTATTAATTAGCATGTAGAGTACAACCGTAGCTCGAAATGCAAGGGCATAACCCAAAATGGTCGCTTTTAAGATAAAGAGAAATAAAATCAAGAAAACGGCCCGTGGGGTTGGATGGAAACAATTCAAAACCAAAACGGATAAAAATTCTACTTTCCCCCAAAAAAAACTAGCACAAAATGCCCCGTTAATTTCGAGAAAATAGCCTACAAAACGGGAAAATTACTAAATTAGCAGGGGTCACTTAGCCAAGCAAACGCGCAGCCCACAGCGCAACCTAAAAGAATTCAAGAACAGCAACCAAAACAGCAAGAAATTGAAGTGAAGAAGGCCTGTAAATGCAGAGACAGGGGATTAGCGAGGTACCTCCACGGCGGGCGCCGGTACGGCCCACGGAGTTGCGGAAAATGTGCGCGGACAGTTCGGACTATGGGGGCGCTTCCCTCGGCAGTAGTTTGGTGGTTGTTCCTAATCACACCCTCTCACAGGGTAGAAGAAACTTGAGAGAAAAAACGAGAGGGGAGAGAGGAGAGGGGACGGAAAGGAGGAAAGCGAAGTGCATTTAATGGGAGGAATGAGATGAGACCCCTTTATTTGGGTTTCGGTTTCTGATTTTTAGTTTATTTTATTTTAAAAAAAATTTATTTATTTTTATTTATTTTTTGATGATTTTTTTATTCGTTTGTATTCTATGTGATGGACTAATATATTTCTTTATTTTTTTTAAATTTAAAAATAGACGCTCCGTGATCCGGTTTCGCCGGACATCACTCCACGACTTGCGTACACTACGCACCACGACACCATGACTTGCGCACATCGCGCACTACCCGAAAGATTCGGTCAACTCATTGACTCAGCCGTTACTCGGATGTACAGCATCGACCACGGCTTCTCGACTCCGCCTACGACTACGAGTCCCCCTACGACTACTCCCTGCTATAGCTCTCTTACGAGTACGACTCGAACACACGACTCTGACTGTGGTTTCGACCATGACTTAGGCCTACGATCACTACCAAAATGACTCATATGACCACTTACACTTCGACCACGGTCACGACTATTGTTTCAACTACGCCTTTGACTACAGCTTCGACTACACATTTGACTGCAGCTTCAACCATGTCTTTGACTACATATTCAATCATGTTCCAACACAATTAGCATGAGTCAAGATTAGTTCCAGCAATCTCCCCCATAATCTTGACTTGTTAAACTTCACAAGACGAGATCCGATCTCCTGACGCGTCTATAAGGAGTTTTGCCTTCTTCTTGCTAACCATGCCACTAGTGACACAACTTACCGATGTATTTCACATCTTCACCGCCGGTGACACATCTCGTCGACGACTTCTATCTCTTACTCAGGTCCAATTGTCTGTCACCGGCGACAAATCTTGACAGCGATGGAGATTCTTATCAGAGCTTACACACATGAGTACTTGGACACGACTGCAAGAACTCACACACATATGCATCATGCACAGACTCACTTACGTGCACGACCATAACACGACTATGTACACATATCTAACACACTTCCTACATACACAAAAAAATTCAATGATACATGCAACACTTCTATTGTGCCATATACACAAAACGACTCAAACACACACTTCGACGATGCCGCCGCCGCTTTAGATATCGTCGTGTTCATGACACCTTATACCATGACGCTACTGGTAGTGGAAGAACGTCGTTCGCCGCTGACGCTACTCACGCCTTGCAGCCCACCAATGCCGCCCACCTCACATGGAATCTAACACTGGTGCGCCCGTCGTCGCCACACCATGGCGATCACGCCACCGCCGGTGTGCACGCCATATGCAATTCTGGCACACCCGCTGGCATCTCTATGGCCACGCAGACCTTTGTCGTCGTGTACCTAAGTGCACGGTGCTGCAGCCGACTCGTCGCCAACACCTGTGCACCTCCACCTGACGCACGCCACCGCGCACACCATCACGTCGACCAACGAGTCATCGCCAGACAACTTCTCATCCCACGTGAGCTCTGATACCAATTGTTAGAGCTCAACCCAGGAATCATACTCGGTTTACCCGTGGACACACACTACACGGGGAAGATGATAAGCAGTAGAGTAATTTTCTGACGCGAACTCAACTTGCGTCGTTTTTCACTTTTCTATATTATTCACCGCTCTTTTCAATAGCCTAATTATAAAGATATAAATAGACGTTCCATGATCCAGTTTCATCGGACATCACCCAACTACTTGCGTACACTACGTACCATGACTCCATGACTTGCACACATCGCGCACTTCCCAAAAGACTCGGCCAACTCATTGACTCAGCCTTTACACGGACTCCCAGTTTCGACCACGGCTTCTCGACTATGCCTACGACTACAAGTCCCCCTACGACTTACGACTACTTCCTGCTACAATACTCTTACGAGTATGACTCGAACACACGACTCTGCTATGGCTTCGATCATGATTCAGGCCTACGACCACTTACACTGCGACCATGGTCACGACTGTTGTTTTGACCACGCCTTCGACTGCAGCTTCGACTACACCTTCAACTGCAACTTCGACCACGTCCAACACAATTAGCATGAGTTAAAATTAGTTCCAACAAGGATAGTTGCTACAGGCAACGCTGGCTGGCTGCGTAGGATCCGCTACTGTACTCTCTCGCTTACACACCACTTAACTGATTTACTCCCCGTTTCTTCCACCGTTTTGTTCGGCTCTCTTAATGACTGTAAATGTTTTTTGAAAGATTTAGGTCATGTTTATTTCGGTTTCTTCATTGAGCTTTTGACTTCTAGCTTCTATTTTTTAATTTCATCTTTTTCTGATTTTTGCCTCTTTTTTTTGCTTTTTTACCTGTTTTTCCTATTTTTAAATGTTATTAAATTTAATTACGCTAAAAAAGTCAACGACAGTTACAATGCAAAATAAGCCAGCAATAGTGCTAAACAGTGAAAAATAAGCCATAAACTACAAAAAACCCAAATGAGCGAAGCGGCCCTGTTCAGTTCAAATGTGGCCGTTGGCTTTTAGCTGAAATAGCACTACAGTGGTTGGAAGAATATTTTCATAGAATTAGGAATGTTCATTTCGGCTTTTCGCTTCTGGCTTTTATCTGAGTTGATTTAAAAAAGAAAAATAGTGAAAATTAAAAAAGATTAAATGGACATGAAAGAACCAAACTAACAAATTGAAAGAAAAAGGAAAACAAAAACAACTTCGTCGAGCGGCGGACCAAAAATGAGGAACTTCTCGAATAGGCCCACTTTGTCGGTCGACTCGTACACCAGTCAATTTTATACCAACTGTGTACGTATTCATTCTTTATAGCATCGACATTTCTTAAAATGTAACTCACAATGAATTAATGTTTGGTGATGCAAAGTGTGTGCATTTTAAATTTTATATGGACATTAATAGTGTGAACATTCAAACATCCTTTTTTGTCTTGCAAAGAATCGTACTACACCAACAGAAGCATGGAAGATAGGGCTGGAAGCTTAAGGCATGGAATGGAACAACGAGCATGGGCTGGGCTTCAAAGACATGACATTTACCTTGAAGACACGAGTATCTACGGTTCCCTAGACCCCAACCCTCTAAGCCATGGTATACCGCTCAAAACCAAAGAGTCTTACACCGCTACAAATCCCCTCCACGACTACCGATACATCCTCGAGCCTTGGCCGCAATGAAAGTACAACCTCAACGTGGTGATGCAGGTTTGTAACGACCGCATGCACCCAAGACGTTGATTCTTTCGCTATCCTTTGTTCATGGTAAATGGTTCATTACCTATGTATGCTTCCACGTATGTAACGCTTGTGTTAATCACGTCTTGCATGCAGACACGGATTGCAAGTTCACCGCGTGGGTGGATCCATCGTATCCAATATCGATCGAAGTTTATATCCACAAATTGCACATCTGCCTAGAGTAGTTACGAGAGGAGCTCTAGACCAACAAGACCAATAACGATGAGCTCCGCAGGCAGAGGATCAAGGAGAGGAACAAAGAGGAGGTCGTGCACCTCAGCAGTGACTACCACCCACATTGTTGTTGCGCCAGCCCAAGCTGTAATTGCGCCTATCAATACCGCGACAATCAGCCACGTCCACGTCGCCCGGATGACCACCACGCATGTGGGTGCCGTACGGTTCCACATGTTCGCCCTAGGACCATTGTAATTTGCACCTTCGTTGCGAAGTGCCATGTTAGGTTGCACATAGTCCATTCCTACAATTTTTTCAGTAATGTATCTAGGCAATTTTTTTGTACAACCTACTTTTCTCTCCCTGATTACTTGCTGGACTTAGAGTAAATCATATTTTGTTGTGGTTTTTTATCTAAGTTTCACCAAATTTGGTCGACTTAAATTTTCGTTTAACAACCCGTGGTGCAAACACATAAGCCTAAAAGTATAGAAGCCTAAACCAGTTGGTCGGGCAGCAGAGCTGTCGAGCTAGGGTAGCTCGGCAGCCCTGCCTGCCGCGCCCTTATCTAGCCTGCTGAGCGTCCTCCCGCACCTGTTGGCTCCTGCTAAGTAGGAGGGCCGTGGTAGGTAATATGTGTTGACCACCGCACCCACCAAGCTTAGAAAGAAGACTATTTTTATTAAAACCGGCATCTGAGACTATTCTGTAAAAAAAATGTTACGGGCCATATTAGCTAAGAGTTCCTAGCATTCTGACGAGAGGTGCATACGATAGCTCGTTTCTTATACGGCTTGTCGCTTTGGCTTACTCGGTGGAAGCTATTTTAATTCAATGTTTGATAGGAGATGTCGATTTCATGTAGCCATCATCGCTGTGACTGAACAAGAACAATATATACCTGGATAGACTTTTCAGAGGCCCATAAAAGAAAAGATTTTTGGGTGTGCGTTGTGCTGAACTGCGCTTCCTGGCTGAGAAATATCCTTCTAGCTTACTGAAAGAGCACTGCATAACTCAAAAGTAATAATTAACAGTTTAACGCTGTCGGTTGGTTGGAGCAAAACTTCAACGCTACAGGTGATATATTCAATGCAGAAATGCAGCACTGGGCACATGCACTTGGCTTCTCTTGCCAGTGTGGAATCTTCTGCAGCCAAGGGTCTCATCCAGAGGACAGTAATAGGACTGTTAGCTTGCGTTCACAATTGGTTTGTTTATCATTTCCTGGGTCAGTGTGGGGCAGCACGTTCAGATTACAAGAACACAGGCTACTATGATGTTATGAGCCAAGAACCTGCAGGTGTGAGGTATTGGAATTTGGAAGATGTGGTCAACGCAGGCTCATAATCCCAATTAGCCATTCTTTTTTTACTTGATTCACGGTAATGCAGCCAAAAGCATGCTTGCAAGAAACAGCATAGGGCCACTCACTATCCTGAAAGACACTTCGCTCCCAAAAAGAATATCGGCTGGTTTATTAATTAGTATATGTATCAGTATTTGTGTTGTTTGTCATCTTGTAGATGTCCTCGTATGGGTGACTGACATGTAGGTCCTGATACTATTGTGCGTATAAGAGCTACCGGTCATGTGGTGTACTGGTACATGCACTGTTTCGTCTGTATTTGTCGGTTAATCATTACGTTTGCCTGGACTAATCATTTATCTTTGCGTTCTTAGTAGGAAAAATAGCGCATGATCGAAGCTTGTGAGTTGAAAATGCTCTCGAGTGATTGAACAGACTGCTGACCATCCCCTGTTTGCGTGGGTTTTGCATTTGTTTGGCAGTTGACTGGAGGACAATACCAGCAGTGAGTAGTGGACCATCAGCTGCATATATAGCGCATCATTGAACTGCTGCCTTAATCTGCTAGTTGAAGGTAGCAATGCTAGTTTTGAAGATTAATCGCTACATTTTGCAACAAAGGTAATTGATCTTTTGCCACACCTTTCATTGCATTTGATGATTTGCCCTGTGATGTCTCAATGACATGTGGGTCTAAGATCCACATGTCAATAAGACAAATAGAGCAAATTATCAAATTCCATATTTATGTATAGGGCAAATACTCTAATCTCCCTTTTGCAACAAACTATGTTGGCGATGGCAACTGTGGTAGAGTCGCGTCGCATGCTGTAACCTACTTAATTTCACTGCATGGAAACGGCCGGGAAAAAGGGAGGTAGGTCAACAAAAAAATGACGGGCTACCGTGGAGATGCCGATCTGTGGCCGCCGCCGCCGGCCATTGCACTTTTCTGAATTCTGGTGTTCCACTTGCACTGCCACCCGAACGCACCTCGAAAGGTCAGCGACACTGTGGTGTGGTCATCCCCGGACACGTTAGGCAGCGCACCCACTGCCGCGTCTGCTGCATGCCCGCCACCTACAGCGCTCTCTGCCACAAGGCTCTCCGTCTCGGCCGGGAGGGGGAGCGGCGGCGGTGCAAACGGAAAAGATGCAAATCGCGACAGAAAAATAGGAGATTCCTGCGGCGTTGCTTGCCTTTCGCCGCGTCGTGCCGTCGCCCACGGAGCCGCCGTGTGGCGGGGCGGACTGATGCACTGAAACGGTGCTCCGTGCAGTGCCGACGGCGATCTTGATCGATCTCGGACCGCGAAAACCTGGGCTGTTTCTCAGCGCGGCGGCTAGGGCAGGCAAAAGTACAGCGCATCTAGCTCGCCTCGCCCTGCACGGCCACGATGTCGTGTCGTCGGCCCAGCGTGTGGTGTGCCAGCATGGGAGTTGGGCCGCATAGGGCCGGCTGAAACACACAGCATTTTCTTGTGGTTCCAAACGTAACCAGGGCTGCAGGTTGTGCTCCGGTTACACTAGCATCAGCTCACAGCTATCGTGAGAATGAAATAAATCCTTAATTATAGTTTTAATATTTAATTAAGGCTAAGGGACCCTGTGGTCGTAAGCATCCAGAGGTTACTTCTCGAGTACCCTGATCGGATAAGCATTGTGCGTGTTGTCCGACTAGATGACTGCTTGGAGATTCTATGAACAGGTACCTAGATCCGATTCCAAGATATGCCTTTCATGCAGTGGATAAAACATGTGTTTTATCTGCTCCAAACAGCATGAAGTTTCGGCTCTGACTTTCTGATAAACAACTGTTATGCGGTTGTTTCCCACAATCATCTCCCACTAACAACCAACGATCAAGCATCTTTTCTCTGACAATGACTACCTCCCCAATCAGATGAGCTAGTTCTATAAGGTGTCTTCTATGACGGATAATCAGCATATCTTTATTGGTATTTAAGGTTCGACGAAAGAAGACGGAAAGAGAATCGAAGACAATTCAGATAAAGTAGTTATACAATACAATTGACATCTCATTCGGTGTAATTAGAGCTAATTTTGCGTCTTATGAAAGGCACCCTATAACCAGTTCATAGCAATAAAAATATCCACATTCTCTTCCAAAAATTTTAGCTATTTTTTCATATTATTTTGTAAGATCAACGACTCGATGATCGACAAGCTATATATATTATACACGTATCCTTCCCTCTTGTCTGGATCGTGTTGTTTTGTGGATATTGCGACCACTGATGTACCAACAGTCAACAGACGTACTGTTCCTCCAAAACGTTTTGGATGGCTGCGATTCTGTATGCTGATGAAGCCAGACAGACCCTCTGTGCGCATGCCTCCATCTCAAGGCGACAACAGTGCTCTCCCTTTTCCTTCTCGATCGACCGACCGCTCACCAGGTCGCATCGCATTGACAGCTGACTCCTCATATTGTCGTATTCATCAGTCAGTGCTTGCATCCATTCCTTAACAGAAAACTGCACGCATATATCGATCTCCTCCCCTAGCTATCTATATCCCAGTTCTAACCGCCAGGATCTGCAAGGCCATATCGTGTCTGGTAGAAACGGCACTTTGGCGCATTATTACATGCAAAATGCCGTGGATAATTGATTAACAATCCTCCTGCCACTAGCTAATGCCGAGGAGTAGTGACTTCAGTGGCCTCCTCTGTTCACAGCTCGATTTTTTCACCTCGCTTTTGTTCAGTGGTAACAGGTCCAATGAGCACCGAATCTTAGTGGAAATTAGCTCCGGTTTTGACCTGTGCACTCGTGGTACAAACACAAAGATTTCCATCGCTCTTCGCTTGTGCCCGCCGACGCAAGCAAGATCAGACACAATCATGTCCACTGTCCTCGGGCTTACGTGGATTACAAGCGTGAACCACAAAAGGTGTACTGGCAGCCAACAACGGAGAGAAACTTAAGGTTACTCGGCTGACTTAACGTTCATGGTAGCACCAAGTTTCTTTGCTTGCTTCTTATCGTCAACTTGCAAAACACTAACATCGCGACTGCTAGGCTCCCAGCTGCCTCTCTCTCTCTCTCCCCCTCCATCTAGGCTTTTAGCTTTCTTTATCTAGGATGGCCCAAGAGGCCAAGACCCACTCCTCGCTCACTAGTACTACTTTTATGAAATACGGTGTGGCATGCATGCATCAGCCACATATTGGTAGAACTAATCTTGATAATTCAGATATGGTCATAAACTTAGTTTGATTTTTTCATGTATGGTCACATGGTTGCTTAATCATAGTTGTAAGTTTATTTGGTAGTCGTCGTCGTATGCATGTTTGTAAGTGGTCGTAGAAAGTAGTGTGGTCGGACGCCGAGTCGAAACGTTTCGGTCGGTACTCGAAGAGTATTGCAGTAGTCTGAAAGTTACTGTAGCAGTTGTAATGGGCACTGTGAGCGATCGTGACTCATCGTAGGTGGAGCGATCGAAGTCGTGTTAGCCCGGATGTAGTCTCAGCGAGACTGGGTCTTTCGGTTAGTGCGCGATGTGCGCGAGTCGTGAAGTCATGGCAGTTAGAATCAGATCACAGATTGTCTATTTATATCTTTGTAATTAATTTGTTAAAGAAGTGAGGTGAATTATAGAAAAGGAAAAAAACGACGCAAGGCGAGTTCGTATCAAAAAAATCATCCACTGTTTCTCGTCTTTTTCGTGTAGTATGTGTCTATGAGCGAATCGAGTGTGTGTTCCTAGGTTGAACTTCGACACATATCTCCGTTTCATTACAACCTCTGATGGATCGATCGGTGGTGCAGTTACTATTGTTAGTATATTATACTACTATTGCTAGCAGACGACACTAGAGTTGTTCGCAGAAAGAACAGCAATCACGTACCGGCCGGAGACCGAGTCTCGATTGGGTCCACGTGTCGCTCGGCCGGAGCGCCGGCGGTGCGTGCAAATGGCGCAGCATTGGCGTATCGTCATATATACGTGCTGAGGTGGATTCACTAGACCAAATCCAAAAGCAGGCGATATCTTTGAGCTAATTCGCTGCTGTGATCATGCTTTAATCCACCGCGCGAGCGCAGTAGCTGCCTACTTTTCCACAGGGCAATGTCGACCAAAAGGTGGCATGGAATTAAATGAAAGCGCATATTACTTACTTGTGCTTATAAAATCCATGCATCGATCATCTTCTGCTTTCCTCAACGCAACACACACTCGATCGATCTTGAGCTAGCTAGCTAGCTCCAATGGTGTCGACCTCGATGGCAGCTCTCGATCTGCGGCTGCGGCGGCTCATCGTTCCGATGCTTCTCGTCGCGCTGCCGAGCTTCTTCGTGTTCGAGGCGGCAGACGGGGCGCCGTGGTTCTGGCCGCCGAGCCTGCCGGGCGACGACCCCTACTGCCTGAGCTGGCGAATGATGGTGGAGGCCAACAACGCCAAGGGCTGGCGCACGGTGCCGGCGCCGTGCGTCTGGTACGTCCGGAGCTACATGACCTGGGGCCAGTACAACCGGGACGTGAGCGGCGTCGTGGACCAGATCGCCGCCTACGCCGGCCAGATCGCCGCCGGCGCCGACGGACTCGATGCGTGGGTCCTCGACATCGACGACACCTGCCTGTCCAATCTGCTCTACTACCAGGCAAAGCAGTTCGGGTGAGTACGTACGCACGTATCAATCAACTGTACAAACATACGATCGACAAACATAAGTAAAACGTACTAACCATGTGCAATTGATCATCAGGGCGTACGATCCAGTAGCGTTCAGGATGTGGGCGAGCAGAGGGATCAGCCCGGGGATATCTGCGATGGTGCAGCTGTTCCAGACGCTCAAAGGCAAAGGCTTCAGGGTGTTCCTTCTCTCTGGGAGAGACGAACAGACTCTGGGCTCGTGCACGGCCGCCAATCTGGTCGCCGCCGGGTTCGCAGGATACGACCGTCTCGTCATGAGGTAGGAAAAAACAAGCTGATCTTGCTGCTATCTCAACTGCACGCATAGTAGTTGCTTTTTTTGAACAGGAAATATATGTTCAACAGCACAGTGTAATAAATCGTACGTACGTTTCGATTCGACCGTGCGTGTTGGTGCATGCCGTCCGTGCAGGAGCGCGGGTTACCGGGGGCAGAGCGCGGTGGTGTTCAAGTCGGCGGTGAGGAAGCAGCTGGTGGACGAGGGCTACCGGATCCGCGGCAACGTCGGCGACCAGTGGAGCGACCTGCAGGGCGACTGCGTCGGCGACCGCGTCTTCAAAGTGCCAAATCCCATGTACTTTGTACCATGAGGCCATGGTCATCGAAACAGATGCATGCATGCATGCATGCACGTACTCGACTCGGGATTAATGGCCGAGTATATATGCACTCGTACTACTACTAGCTAGCTCGTACCGTAGTGTACGTAGTGGCAATTGGCAGTACTAGCTAGTGGCTTAACGAATTCGAAGGAGTGGTACGTACAAGTTGCAGATAGAGGGGGTGCACATTGGCAGATCTCTGCAGAACAGATGGCCATATATTTCTGGCCTGAAACTGAGGGACAAGCTGCAGTACGGTGACACGAGATGAGAACGAAGCATGCGTACACATGGGCCGGCACTTTATGTAAGCAAAAAAAGGAGTGTGTTAAAAAACCGTACGTACCATCTCAAAAAGTATATATATAACCACCTAGATAATCTTGTATACTATACGTACTAATTAAAAACCCGTATGTATTACAACGAAGTTATACAAATAATAAGACGAAACTTACTAGTTACTACCTGGTCAACTTCACACATCAAACATTGAAGAGCAAATGACAGAGAAAGAAGGATGGTCAGAATGCGCAAGGAGATGGAAAAAGTGGAGGGGTGGGCGGTTGTATCCTGAGAGAGAGGAAGAGAGAGACGAATGGTCCAGATCAAATCGGATGGCATTTGGACTCTAGCTAGTAGCCACATCCATATCTAATATCTTCCCAACAATTCACATTCCCTCGCACTTGATTCGCACTCTCATCAATCAGTACAGCAACAACATCAGAAACACACAGAGAGAGAGAGAGAGAGAGAGAGAGAGAGAGAGAGAGAGAGAGAGAGAGAGAGAGAGAGATGGGAGTAGAGATGACCGCGGGCATGGCGATGGCGGTGAAGGTGGTGGTGAGCTTGTGCTTTGTAGGAGCGTGCAGCCTGGGGCTCTACCTCTACTACGTCCTCTGGCTGGTGCCCGAGAGGGTTCGCGGCGAGCTGAGGAGGCAAGGGATCGGCGGGCCGCGGCCGTCCTTCCCTTATGGCAACCTCGCCGACATGAGGCAGGCCGTCGCCGCCTCCAAGTCCACGTCGGACGTGACCGCAGAACAGTCGTCGTCGTCCCAACGCGCCGTCGGCATCGTGCACGACTACCGCCCAACCGTGTTTCCCTTCTACGAGAAGTGGAGAAAAGAGTACGGTACGTACGCCGCTGTATGCAAGGATCGATTTGGATGAATTGATTGTATGTTTAATCTGATTGAACAGTACGTCCACCCGTGTGACATACATATATACTAGTTAGAGATTCGTATATTGCAACGGAGTTATAAAAATAATAAGACAAAACTTACTGTTTAGCCAACTTCACACATCAAACATTGAAGAGTAAACGACGGAGAGAGAAGGACAGCCAGAATGCGCGAGGATATAGAGAAAGTGGAGGGGTGAGTGATTGTATCCTGAGAGAGACTGCTTAGCCAACTCCACACATCAAACAATGGTTCCGCCTCTGCATGTCTGTCATTGTGGACGTCGTTATCGTCGGGGCTGCCAGTAACGTCCGTGTTAATCCGACGCACCGATTGCATCACATCATATTGACCATGGTTTCGATCAATCTTGATCCTATAGTAGATTGCCAGCACGCTTATCTTAGGAGTCATGATATCATCCAAAGATTACGTCGAGACATTTTTTCATGTGAACGTCGAGACATTTTATCTCAGGAGTCATGATATCATCCAAAGATTACGTCGAGACATTTTTTCAAGAGAAAATTGATAATATACCCTCCAACTAGATGGAAATCTAGGATATACCCTCCTGTAGATGCTAATTGATAATATACCCTTCTTTAGAGTGTTTCCTTGAGAAAATACCCTTTTTATACTATTTAGTACCTCTTAAGTATACTAATACATATTATACTGTATTTTTACATTGAAATGACCCTTTTGCCCCCTATGTATGGCTGTATGGCTTCATTTCACTCAAAGCCACCAACGCCCCCATATGTATGGCTTCATTTCACTCAAAGCAAGCAAACCACCTGCCGGATGAAGAGAATCCGGAACCTGAGCCCGGTCGCTCACCATCATGGCCATGACTTTCGGACTCAGTTCTCGCAATAAAACAATGAGCGCCTGCTCCCACCACCTGCGCGTCCCTCTTCCTGCCGCCTCCCCTCGCTCTCCTGTATGGCTTCAACGCCCCCCTGTATGGCTGTATGCATATTCCAATCTCCATATTCATTCAAAGTCACAAAGTCCAAAGAAACGATGTCTGGGAGCTCATACCCAGAAGACTTGTCAGCAGTCTCATTCTTTTCAATTTCTCCAACACAATGTCCATGTTTGAAGCAACATAACCAAAAGCAGTCTGGGACCATCAAAATCTGTTCCAGTACAAAGCAAACTAATTTGTTCCACTACAGTTTCAATCTCTTGGACTTAAGTAGACCATACAAACCAACATAGACCATACAAAGCATACAGTTTGCTCCTGGACAGATCATACAAAACAACAAAGCCAAAAGAAACAACATGACATGAGCTAGCAGTTGTCAACCAATCTTGCCCTTTTCTTCTTAGGTGTCATCTTCTTAGCACGAGATTTTGATGGTCCGTACAAGCGGTGCGGTGTGCTTGTTGATGTCCCTTGTGAGGTGCCTTCACCATCAATTGCTAAAGCTAGCTGCCTGTTAAGATGTCATGAAAAAAATCAGTGAATTAGTAACTTGAAAGACCACATTCATAGTTTTATAACTTGCACAATTATGAAATTGTATTACCTTCTAGTAACAGGGCCCGGGCTGTTTTGCAGTGATGGTGGCAAAGTGATAAACTCTCTAGGTGGAGTGCCAATAGGGAGATCACTTCTCTGATCTTGCCTCTCAACTTGTCGGCAAGTTCAACAACAGGTAAGTCCTTCAGCCCCTTAATCCAATTATTGAAACACTCAGCTAGATTATTGTTAATGTAGTCACACTTGACGTCATTAGAGAACCTGCACCTCATCCAAAGAAATTTATGGTGTCTTTGCAAATAATTGCCAACTTCAGGGCATGCTTCAAGTATTTTGTCCCATGTGATAGTTAAACTTGTCTTCTCTATATGCTCTTGCAGCTAGCCACATGTGACCAAATACAGGACCATGAAACTTCTTCACAAAATTCTGCATAAGATGCCTATGGCACTCCCTTTGCTCACATAAAGGGAAGACTTTTTGCACCGCATTCTCAAGACCTTTGCACGCATCAGAACATATAACAAGTGTAGGAGGAGTACCAATTGCTTTCTTCAATTGTTCCATGAACCATGTCCAGTTATTGGTTGTTTCAGATTCTATAAAGCCAAATGCAACCGGAAACATCCAACTATGACCATCTAAAGATTGTGACCCCATGCTTGTTTTTACTCTACTAGTCGATGAGCAATCATGCTCAAATGGCTTCTTTGTCACCTGCATATGCACAATACATGCTTAGTAATAAGAACATGTAGCTATACAAATTAGCAAAAAAAAATAAATTAAGTTAGTACACTGATGGCTCTCCCATCCTTAGTTTTATGAGCATTAATTTGCCATAAGCACCCTTGCCCCTTACACTTTGCCTTGAACCTGGTCTGATCAGATTTAACAATGTAAATATCAAATTGTCCCTTGATTGCATATTGCCTCATGGCCATCCTAAAAGCATCCATGGTTGGATATGTATCACCGACATTCATTGTGGGATTCTCTTCATCCATATATTCAAAATCTTCAACAACATTGTCATCAACCTCCATTGATGCAGCGGCCATCTCATTCTCAAGTTCGGGAGGTAAAGAATTGACAACTGGTTCCTTAGACCTTCCGTCCCTCCTCTCATCCTCGGCCCTCAAACCTATGAACTCATACATCGCATCTTCTTCCAAAACAACATCTCTATCGTCATTCTCATCAACGTTAACATTTATCACAAGTTTAGACCAATCAACTATGCCTGGTGATTCTCAAGCAAGCACAGCACTATTAGTTGTACCTTCATCCGTCACGAACTAAGCACCGCCTGCTAGGACCTTGACTACACGAGGTTACCACAACATTTGGTATATTTTCATCAATGCAAGTCAAAATCCACCCAACTCGAGGGGGACTGAACTCGAGAGGAGAAAAAACATAAATTTTAGTTAGCGTAGGGACTGAATTTTAGCTACTTTCGTTCCACATTTGCTCCTACCAACATTGACTGAACACACAAGAATAAGAAGAGATATAGGAGTGAGAGGCTTACTCTACAGGGGTTTCCTTTGGATCCATCTTGCCACTACACCGTCGCCGGATCAACGCCCTGGCCGCGAGCCGCCCTGGACCGCGACGCCTGTCGCCCGCCGCCTGCCGAGCGCGCCGCTGCCCGCTGGCCGTCGCCGCCGCCGCCCCGTCGGCCGCGCCTTGACCGCCACCGCGCATACGGACCGCGAGCCGCCTGGCCGCGACTGCTGCTGCCCCGTCTGGCGACGGTGTTGCTCTGCTGAAGCGCCAAGGCCGCCGGCCGCCTGCCTCGAGCCGCCCGCCGCCCGCCGGCCGCACCAAGACCTCCTCACCGCGCTCCGTCTGCCGCGCCGTCGGACCTCCGGGAAACCCTAGCCATCGAATGGAGACATTATGCGCAGAGAAATGAAACGGGGGCAATCGGCAATCTCATCCTTTACAGCCATACATGGGGGCAAAAAGGTAATTTCAATGTAAAAATACAATATAATACGGATTAGTATACTTAAGAGGTACTAAATAGTATAAAAAGGGTATTTTCTCAAGGAAACACTCTAAAGAAGGGTATATTATCAATTAGCATCTACAGGAGGGTATATCCTAGATTTCCATCTAGTTGGAGGGTATATTATCAATTTTCTCTTTTTTCAAGCGAGTGTGTTTGATTACGTCGAGACATTTTTTCAAGCGAGCGTGTTTGATTTGTTTGTATATTGCTTGGCCCTGCTGAAACAAAATTTCACTGGGCTTAAGTTTTTAGCTTCTAATTTTTTAAATATTATCTATGGTGACCTAAGTTTTTTCACTTTTTTATTTTTTAAAATTTAATTACGTTAAATAAACTCGTAACAGCTAGTACCAAAATAAGCGTGCTCACAGCGCCAAACAGTGCAAAAGGTGGCAGCTCAGTTGAGCGCGGCGGACTCAGCATCTCATCTGATTCTAAATTCAAAACCACCTAGTGGTTGTACATTAGTACTCTGCTCCTCGGTTGCAGGGCAAACATCATCTTGTCAGCTCCGACATCTGGTGTGATCTCAGCTCTTCTAATCATTGCACATAGCATGTGGAGAAAATGATTTACAGCAACACAAGAACATACAAGATACAGAATGTATACATTCTTAAACCCTAAGATTTGTCAACATGTCTACAAAAATCAAAACAGAAGAACTACTCCAGACGTACACCAAGAGTTTGAGTTGCACGCAAGAGAAGCTGGTCATATTCTTTTAGACTATAGCTAATTAATTTTGTTTGTGTTTTTTGAAGCAGCAAGGGACAACGGAGATGCCGGCGCGGATGATACACATGATTTCAGATTCGAGAAGACATTTGAAGAATCTGTCTTATTTGTTTTGACTTTTAAAGAAGTAAAAAATCCTAAAGAACAGAACCACTAAATATAGAGATAAAGCATCGTCGGTATCTTAGCTTACACAAGAGGAACAAATGCCTCTCCAATTGCATCCCAACAACCATAACACATCCGTTACATGCTCCAATACAGTGTGTTAGTCTAAGGGCACCAATTATGGCTGACATAAGCCGTTTGTAATTCTTGCAACATGAGATTTCTGATGATAGTGAGAGAGAAAGAAACCATCTGGCACATAACAGACGGTCTATAAGACATTTATAGATGCCTTTTTTTGCTTTCGGTATAATGCCATCTGTAAAAAATATGGGGTCAACTTAGAGTAACCTATTGTATGAGTTGCGCTTAGTTTTGTCTATGGATGACATGAAGGGTGCTACAGACAATGACTATCTATACTATTGCACACACCCCTTGCCATGTAAGATTGTTTTATGATGTGGATAAGAGAGAAAGAAGCTATCTACGTGCAACATATGATCTATGAGGTTCTTATAGACGCCTTTTTTTACTGTTATATCCATACTGTCTGTATAAATTATAGAATCTTATATACATAATCTATTATATAAATTATCTTTAGCTTTATCTAAATGACACAAAGAGTACTACAAATGATAACTACCTATGCTATTGTATATATTTATATAGTATGATCATGGTCATCCTGACTTTATCTTATCTCTGCGAAGATCGCCATCACAACTGAGTTCTAATTGATAGGTAGGCACAATTACGACGATGACGGAGGTGAGATCCGAGGACTCATATCTTTCCTCTCCTCCGACACCTCCTTCCACATGAATCCGAAGAGCTTTTTTATAGAGAGGATCTCTCTCCATCCACCGTTAATCTGATCAATTCCATATGATCAACGGTGGATGGAGTTTCATATGATCAACTGTGGATGAAGGCTCCCCACTGTATTTTCTTCCACTAATCCAAAGTCGCGAGCCCCACGCTGACTGAAGAGAAGAGAAGGAAAAAAAATTGAGACGCTCGCACGCAAAATCCAAACCCAAACCCTCGACGAGGTCACCGTGGCTGCGGCGGCGGCGGATGCGGTGGCACTGGTGCCCGCCGGGGGCGATCTGGAGAGGAGGGTGATGGCGGCGGCCAAGGCCTCGGAGGCGCGCGGCGACCCGCCGCCGCTGCGGGCAGTGGAGGTGGCCCGCGTCGTCGCCGGGGAGGGGACGGGGCTCCCCAGCGCGGACCTCGCCGGGATCCTCGTCTCCAACCTCTGCTTCGCGCACAACTCGCCGTCGCTGTGGAAGCTCGTGGGCCAGGCCATGGCGTCCCGCCTCCTCTGCCCGCTCCACGTCCTCGCGCTCCTCACCCCCAGGTCCGCGTTTCGGTTCGTGCGCGAATTGGTGCCCATTTTTGTAGCGTTTGTGAGTGACTTCGTGGAGGTTTTGTAGGGTGCTGCCTCAGCGGCGAGCGCAGCCGGAGGCGTACCGGCTGTACCTGGAGCTGATGAAGTGTAACGTCACGTCCTCCTCGCTGTCCCTGGAGGCTGGGCCTAATCGTGACAAGTAAGAGTTCAGCTATGGAATGTAAGAACCAGAGGCGTGGTTGGGTCACATAGTGTTTATATTTCTCAGATGAGTTCTTTTCAGTGTAATATATATTGACATATTTGCCCTTTAGATCTGCGCTGTGCACAAAATTATAAAAACTTTGCAACTAACACATCAACGCCATGGTCCTTACAAAATTTATTACTATTTTTTAGATTTTTCAGGTATACTTTCAATTGGATTATGTTGGAACTGCATCTGTAAAATTGAACAAATACTTTCATCTTTGTTAAGATACACAGCTTCATGATCCTTGATTACACCCCAAGCCTGAAGCGTAGTGGGTTAATAATTAACCTTGTTTTGTTGTTTTCGCTTGTCTGAAAACTTGTGCTCATTTGTGGATATCACAATTTGTAGCATGATGAATAGATATGGGCATGGTTTGATAGTTTTTGACTGACACATTACTGTTATACTTGCCATTTTTTTTGCTTGTTTTCTGATTTCATACTTTGCAGTACGACCATAGTACCTATTAGTGGTAGACCGCCAATGTTCTTCTGTATGAACAATATTTCCTGTTAGTGACTTGTATACTGCTGACTTGTGCTCATATGCGGTTACTGTGCTTCCCAGGATAACAAAGTCTATTGATGATGCTTTGCAACTATCAAAAATTTATGGATTATGTGGAATAGACTTTGGACACGTTGTCATTCTGTTTGTGTTGATTGTTATCACCAAACTGATTGGTTGCATACTTGAGGATTGCGGCTTTCCATCTGGGCTGACAGAGGAGCAGGTGAGTATATATTCCATTGAAGGGCCACAGGGCATGGACTTAGATGTCAAAGGGGTCTCTACTGAGAAGCAAAATGGGCACCGTGAACAGTTACGTCATAAGAACACCGTCATGGCTTTAGATGTGGTGCATATGATGGTTGCTGATAGAAAGATTCAAGCATTTCTGCGCTTGATATGCCTGAACATGTACGTTTTCTCACAATCTTCCCCATAGATTTTTTGGACTATGAAGTGTATGATACAAAGGTCAAATTGAGAATGAACCTTATCTATACATTAGCCTATTGATAACTTTTAGCATGGTGACCTGACAAGAAAAAAGCCATGTGCCTCCCTCCCGCCCCGCTCCCTCCCTCCCACGACGCCTCCCTTCCACCACCGCCCACCGCCGCCCACCCCGGCCCGGCGGCCCACCTCTCCGCGCCTTCCTCGGCGGCAGTTTTCCTCTGCAACTCTCAGGCGTCTTCCTCCCCCATAGCTGTCCCTCCGTCAAGGCCCTCCGGGCGCTCGAAGTCCGAGAGGTGGGGCGACGATAACCCCAGTTCCTATCGTGACGTGGTGGGCGACGATAGCCCCAGTTCTTTTCGCGTCGTGGTGGCCTCGTCTCCCATCCCGGTCGTCGCGGCTGCAGCTGTGGAGCCTGCAGCTGTGGAGCCGCTGGTTCCTCCCACCTTCCAACGAGCTCCGCTTATCCGTCAACTTCCCTTCCGTCCTGTGACCCGCCATGGGCAGAATGTGGTTCGTTGTCCAGACGCCGGGGGCTGGCAGGATGTTATCGGCCGCCGCCACCGTTCCCGGAGGACTGGTCGCCGTCGCCATGATGTGATTTCTCAAGGACTCCGACGTCCGGTGCCGGTGGACTTGCGTGGCAAGTGCTTCAACTGCTTCTCGTCATCTCACCGCGCGGCGGAGCGCGTAGCGCTCGCCGCTTCCGGCAGAGGCCCCGACACCGCCTTTGATCGCCCGGCGTTCGTGCCGCCGTGGTTCCTCGACCGCGGGGCGCGTTTCGGTCTGGAGGCGTATCTCTTCTCCGGCGGCTGCGCCCATGGCTGTTGCCCCGCCGGTGGTGCCGGAGGTGGCGCGCCATGGCAGGCGTAACGCGGACATCGGTCGCCTCGTCGGCGTCCCGCGGCGCCGCACCGAGGCGTCGGCGCAGGTCGTCGGGACGTCAAGATCGTTTGCTTCATGGCGACTCTGCGGTTGAAGCTGATCGCTCCCCTGCTCCAGATCAGGGCACTGTCGAGCCTGCCTTTGTTCATGGAGTTGACGTGTGTTCCTTGGAGCGTTGCACTATTGACTGGTCTGATGACATTGCGGGAGCTGAAGATTCTCTTCGTCATGCTTTTTTCATCAATGTTGTTGGCAACAGGCATGCAGCCTCGAGAAACGTTGTGGCGGAGTTTCTTGTTGATCATTTTGGTTTGGAGATTGATGTTTTCGATCTTTCTCCATCTTCCCCGGATGATTTCTTGTTCACTCTGAGAGATGGTCTAGTAGCTACCCGAGTTTTTGGAGAGTCTGGAATCATCAAGGCTGCTAATTTTCGTCTGCACCTTAGGCCTTGGTCTCGGCAGGCTCATTCCACGAGTGGGATCCTGCCCGTGCTTGTTGACATCGAGCTCTCCGGCATTCCTGCCCACGCTTGGAGTTTGGCCGTTGCGGAACAGCTCCTCAATCAGCATTGCTGGATTCAGAGGCTTCATCCAGAGACCTTTGCCTGTGAAGACATGAGATCCTTCAGACTTTCTGGCTGGTGCTCGCAACCTGACTCCATTCCGGCTGCCAAACTTCTTGAAATTGTTGAGCCGCCTGTTCCAGTGGATGAATCGCCGCCGGTCAAGCGATCGCTCAAGTACGTCATCGGCATCTCCTCTTCCTTCGCGCTCCGGCCAGGTGGGGATCCGCAGAGCCTGCCGCCGCCTCCACCTCGGGATGTCGACGACCATTCTGATGGGCCTCGTAGGTGGAGGCGTCGCGCCCCCTCGCCGCCGCGTCCGCGTGGGAGTTCGCCGCCGGCTTTCGATTCCGGCGGGGCGCGGGCCGTTCGTGTTCCAGTCAAGGATCGCCCGGCCTGTGGCGTGGATGGACACGTGTCGCCCGGCCCGATCGCACCTCTTCGCCCACCTCGTCACCCGCCCCTTTTGATGACGGCAACACCCCGCGGAGTTTCGAGATGAACACAATGCACGAGGTGGCTCCTGTCCCCTCGGTCGGCCTGCGGAGTTTCGAGGTGGACGCGACGCATGAGCAGACTCCTGTCCCCTCGGTTTTCACCCCCGATATGGATGCTCAGGAGGGCCTCTTTGGTGCTCAGATACTCCCTGTCGCTGCTGTTCAGTCCTGTGCTGGGCTTGATTGCATCAAATCCGTCCTTGCATCCACGCCTGCAGAAGTCAAAGCCCACGCCACTACGCTTGAGGTTGAGAAACCGCGTCTACCCATGGTGGCTAGCACTGGTGAAAGCCCAGCGGTGATTCAGGTTCCTCCCTTGGCGGTGGCCCGGGGCATGGGTGCATTCTGCAAGACTTATTTTCGGCGTCGGCGCCGTCAACAGAATTCTATTCTCACTGATGTGCCCTCTTCTGAGATGGAGGCCCAGGGTGAAGCTGTTAACTCCCCTGCAATCCAGAATGAAGGAGCCCTTTTCATCTGCAAGATGACCCGGAAGACTTCAAGAATTCTTCCATCTCCCAGACCTGCGAGGCGGAAGTCTCTCTCAAATCCGCCCCGGCGTAGCAGCAGGATCGCTGGCTTAATGCCTCAAACCTCAGCTGTTCATGCACCTTCTCGTGACAAGAAGAAGGTGATGCGTGCACTGGACATTATTGGAGAGCACGAAGGGATCAATGAAAAAGCTCAGAGAGATTACAGCAAGCTTTTCACCCAACCTTTATCTTCTCATATTCAGGCGTTGACTGCTCTCTTTGGTTGGGCTCCGCCTGAAGAAGATGCTGGTTTGTAATTGTTCCTCTGGTCGCTTTTCCTAGTTTCTCAATGAATCCCTCAAATATTTTATGTTGGAATGTCCGAGGCCTCAATTCTAGAGCTCGTCAGGATGCAGTTCGCACCCTTGTCTCTTCTGCTCGGGTTGATGTTGTGTGCATTCAGGAGACAAAAATGGCAGATATTTCCCGAGGAACCATTCTCTCGGCTTTGGGGTCGGACTTTGGCCATCATTTTGCTCTTCCTTCAGCCGGTGCATCTGGTGGTATTCTTATTGCGTGGAAGCACTGCA
The DNA here is from genome assembly GCA_036346245.1 of Bonia amplexicaulis. Taxonomy (NCBI): domain Eukaryota; kingdom Viridiplantae; phylum Streptophyta; class Magnoliopsida; order Poales; family Poaceae; genus Bonia; species Bonia amplexicaulis. The sequence goes on along the minus strand of CM070753.1, from coordinate 480,566 downwards.
TTGGTTCTCCTGGTGCCTCCAGAATCGACTCTTTCAGCGCTTCAGTGCAGTTTTGTCCTGCTGGTAGTGAGGCATGGTGGCTGACTTGTGTCTATGGCCCTCAAAGCATTGAGGATAAGATCATTTTTCTGCAAGAACTGAGAGATATTAGAGCAGCCTGCCAAGGTCCGTGGATTGTGATGGGGGACTTTAACATCACTTACAGGAAGGAAGACAAGAATAACAATATCCTAAACCATGCGATGATTGGGAGATTTCGACGTTTAATTAATGACCTAGCATTGCACGACATACCTCTTCATGGTCGTAAGTTTACTTGGTCTAACGGGCATGATGCACCGACATTGGTTAAGCTGGACAGGATGCTCTGCTCCTTGGACTGGGAACTTCTTTTCCCAAGATGCTTGTTGCAAAGCACTGCCACTGATGGCTCAGATCATTGCCCCCTTCTCCTTGGTTTACATGCTGTTAAACCGGGAAAAAAGAGATTTCAGTTTGAGTCTTTTTGGACCAAAATTGATGGTTGCCAGGAGGTGGTTTCACATGCTTGGGCATCAGTTTCAGCAAGTCATTGCCCTTTTGTTACGCTGGCCAAAAAAATTTAAAGCTACTTCTAGAGAGCTTCAAAGTTGGAGCCAAAAAAATGTTGGACATGTCAAGTCTCAGCTAGGTCTGGCCAGAGAAGTGTTGCACCAATTAGAAATTGCACAAGATAGTCGAATCTTATCAGCTGAGGAATCTGGGCTTTGTAACAATCTCAAAAAGCACTCCCTCGCCTTATCATCTCTCTTAAGATTCATCGCCCGCAGCAGATCTCGCATCACTTGGTTAAGCGAGGGTGATGCCAATACTGCCCTCTTTCATGCTCAAGCTAGACACCGCAAGCAAAGAAATTTCATTGCCAAGCTTATGGAGAATGATCAGGTTCTCGCAGGTCATGATGACAAGGAGAAAGCTGTCCACAATTTTTACAATAACCTGCTTGGGATGTGCGTGGATCGTGAGCATACGATCAATCTCGATGAGTTGAACATTAACTCTCATGATCTTGCTGCTCTCGAGGCCCCCATCTCTGAAGAGGAAGTTTGGAAAACTGTTTGCCACCTACCTCCCGACAAAGCCCCTGGCCCGGATGGGTTTACAGGTAGGTTTTATAAAGTATGTTGGCCCACTATCAAGCTGGATATTATGGCTGCCATCTCAGCAGTTTGGAGCAGAAAATTTGACAATTTGGGGCTGCTTAATTCAGCTTTTATTGCTCTCCTCCCTAAGAAGGATGAAGCCCTGCATATCAAGGACTTTCGCCCCATCAGTTTAGTTCACAGTTTTGCCAAATTGGTGACAAAATCCTCGCTAATAGGCTGGCTGTCCGTCTGGATCAGTTGGTGAGCCCAAACCAAAGTGCTTTTATAAAGGGCCGGTTCATACAAGACAATTTCATGCTAGTCCACCAAACAGCAAAGTTTCTTCATCAACAAAGACAGCCTAGCATCCTCCTCAAGCTTGACATCACAAAAGCTTTTGATTCAGTTTCATGGCCTTTCCTCCTTGAGGTCCTAAGAAAGTTGGGGTTTGGTATTATTTGGTGTGACATCCTTAGTGGGCTTTTCGCATCATCCTCTTCGCAAGTTTTGCTCAATAACATTCCTGGAGAGACCATCCTACACCAGCGAGGCTTGAGGCAGGGTGACCCACTTTCCCCTATGCTTTTCATTCTTGTTATGGATGTCCTCAGTCATCTTTTCTCTTTGGCTTCTGAGGAAGGCTTGCTGCAGCCCCTGTCCACAAGAACACTTCAACATCGGATCTCAATTTATGCCGATGATGTTGTCATTTTCCTCAAACCAGCTGCTGCAGACATGGACATCTCAATGGACATTCTGCACTTATTTGGCGAAGCTTCTGGTTTAAAGAAAATTTGCAGAAGAGTAACATTTTCCTATCCGTGTGATGAAACTACTATTGCCTCCATTCAGGATCGCCTCCCTTGCGAGTTGCTTGAACTGCCTTGTAAGTACCTAGGCTTGCCTCTCTCATTAAGAAAACTCACTAGGGCTGAGTTGCAGCCCATCATCGACCGAATTGCAGATCGCCTCCCAGGGTGGAAAGCTGAGTTATTGAGCAGGGCTGGTCGAAAAACTCTAGTACAATTTGTTCTCAGCTCCATGGTGGTCTATCTTGCTATGGCAGTCGATCTTCCCCCATGGACCATCAAAGAAATTGATAAGATTCGCAGAAGATTCCTTTGGAGGGGAAGAAAAGAAATTAATGGTGGTCATTGCCTTCTGGCTTGGTTCAAGACTTGTCGCCCAATTGAACTTGGGGGCCTTGGCATCTCAGATCTGCAACGTTTGGGATGGGCTTTGCGAATGCGCTGGCTCGTTAAAGAAAATGAACGACCGACCTTGGTCTTCTTCCCGGTTCAAGTTCATCCTGTGTTAGTTGTTTCTTCTCTATGGCGATCTACACTGTGATTGGTAATGGCGTCCGTACTCTTTTACGGACGGATAAGTGGATTCATGGGCGTAAAATTGAGGACCTTGCTCCTAGGTCGTTTGTTTTGGTGCCCAAAGAAGAGCCAACAAGCGTCAAGATCGGAGGCTCTTCGATAACACTTGGATGGGTGACCGCAAGGTGCACTTCTGTTGGGGTTCTCACTGAATTCTTAAATCTTTGGGACATTCTTTCTCGTGTCATTCTACGACCTCGGTTAGAAGACAAGCACATTTGGCGTCTTTCTTCTTGTGTGTCTACTCGCAAAGTCAGCTTATGAGGGTTTCTTTCAAGGCGCCATTTTATTCAGCCCATGGGAGCGTATTTGGAGAACATGGGCTCCTAACAAATGCCGTTTTTTCATGTGGTTGGTCGCGCATAATAAGTGCTGGACTGCAGATCGTCTTGCTCGGCGGGGTCTTGAGATCACCAGAATGTTTGTTCGTGATCAGAAGAGGAAACCATCAATCACTTGTCGGTTTCTTGTGTCTTCTCTAGGCAATTCTGGTTTGAGCTCTTCTGAAATTCGGTTTGCGATCCTTGCTCCCCGGTGACTGAGCCTTCCTTTGAAGTTTGGTGGAGCCGATCTAATGAGACAGCCGCTGGTCAGGATAGGGAGGGTTTTAATTCTTTGATTATTCTTGGAGCCTGGTCGCTTTGGACCCTTCGGAATCGGTGTGTCTTTGATGGTGCTTCGCCTAATCTGCAGGGTGTCCTCGCTTCGGTCTGCGAAGAAGCAAAGTTACGGGGTCTAGCGGGTGCCAGAGGCATAACCTTGTTGACTGAGCGGGTACTTGGTGTTGCCTAATTGTTTGGCTCCTTGGTCGTTTCGTCCCTTGTTTGTGAGTGTGTGTGGGTTTGTTGTGTCTGTGAGTGTTAGTTTGTGTGGGTTTTTTGTGTCTGTGTGTCGTGGTGTTGAGTTGTTGTCTTTGTTGTTTGGGGTTTCTCCTACCTTTTTTTCCTTCTTAATTTGAAAGATACGCAGCTCTCCTGCGTGTTCGAGAAAAAAATAACTTTTAGCATTAGGGTGGTTGCCATCTAGGACAAGATTCATGGTGGAAGATAAGCCTAGCAATTTCAAATGCAAGAAAAGTTCAAGGTGTTGAGTGTGGTCCACCTTATTAACACGCTGACCTTGAAGATATTTATTCCATGGATTCCATTTTCCCCTCTGTCCAAGGCTCCAAGCATCATAGTTTGACACTTGTTGCCTTGTTGGGTTACCGTGAGTTTAAGAGATGGGGACAATTTGTTCTTTTTACCATTAAATATAAGAATGGGAGTAGGCTAAGCAGTATAATTAATAATAATGATGATGGTCAAGGTAAAGCTGCGTTTTATTATGAGAGATTAATAGTAACTCTTTTTCCACTCTTCACAGACAGTCACTCTAATAGTAACTGACCGCTTCATTAGCTGTTAAGAATGTAGGATTTGTTACATAAGCCTTTTACATTGCCATCACCTTGCTTAAAAACTCTGAAAAAAATAATTTTCTGCTCCTTTTGTACTTTGGGTGTAGCTAATAATCAGCAGTACAAATGTGTGCTAATTAGACAATTTTTCTAGGTTAGGCCTGAAAAATTCAGTGCTCTAAGCCAGAGGTTGACATTGATCGAAGCTCACAAAATGGCATTGGAGAGACTACTGCCTGCTAGTCATAAAATTGATGATTTGTTGATGAATATCCGCAGAGTTAGCAATGCAGATTATCAACCAAACAACAAACGGCTTGTGGGTGTTCTTGGTAACATGAGATCCAGTGGTTCTCTGTTGGGCCAACTTACTGGAGCTGGGAGAGCTGCCTGCTGGATTATATTTGATATTTGTGTTGAGAACGCAATTGATGGGAAGCATCTAAGCGGTATATCTGCTATCGATCTTCTAAAAGGTACCCCCACATGATTGGTTTAAATTGACTTGAATTATCTTACTTGTATTTTTTCCTGTTACTGTCTACAAAGCATTTACCTATCCGTGCTGCGAGATAGTCTCTCGTCTTGGTTTAGTGACGCAGATGAAAATGATTGTTGTAACCAACATTGTGAATTTATAATGAAAGCGTTTAGGCCTTTCTTTCAGTTTCCTTATGAGGCTGGCATGGCTTTTGTTGACTAATGCCGTGTTTCTCTTAATCAGAAATGACCAAGACACTCCAAGCTATCAATGAGGCAAGTTGGCAGGAAACTTTTAAAGCTCTTTGGATTTCTGCCCTTCGTCTTGTACAGCGGGTGATAAACCTTTTCCTTGATCTATTTTTGTTGATGACATTATATATACTTCTATTGTGGCCCCCCTCACACGCTAATGTTGTAACTAGGCAAGAGAACCTCTCGAAGGGCCAATTCCGCATCTAGATGCGAGATTATGCATGCTGTTAGCTCTTATTCCACTAGCAATTGCTGCAATTCTTAAAGAAGAAAATGATGCATCTGGAGCTGAAGGAAACAAAATCCTTACACGAAGGCTAGGACTTGTATCTTCTCTCCAGGATTTGGTCCAATATTCAGGACTTCTTGTACCACCTTCATCAGTGGTAAATGCAGCCAATGCTGCAGCTTCAAAAGCGGCAATATTTAAGGCCAATTATAAGGCTAGTGGTGGCAACCCTAGCATGATTGGCCAGAGTGACTCTTCGACGAAAGCTGGTACACTACCTTTTCATAATCTACTTGGTCGTTGTTACAATTCAAAAAGATTTACTGACATTATTACTTAGCAAGGAACTTTGTGTAAGGCTGTAAGTAGCTGGTCTTGTCAATAATACTCCCTTTATCCATGAACACTTGGCACTTTTGACCAAAAGTTTAGTTCACAAATAGTTTTGATTTTCCTGTTAGGCATAATTTTCACACACCAACCTTATAAACTACTTCATCTCCTTAATTTCACTGCATCGTTATTTGTTTTTGTGATGGTTCTTAGAGGGTGCTTCTGTTATATTTTTATCGTAAACATAATTACATTGGTTTGTGTAATTTGGTCAAAAGTGCCAAGTTTTCGTGAATGGAGGGGGTATGATAATTTCATTCTTTTAGTACATAACCTAATTAGGGTATTATAATTAACTCACGTGGAAGTCAGGCTTTGGAAACTAAACTGACTGTTGACAGCCTGGTGATTGGATTCCCTTGATACATTCAGTTGCTAGCTGTTCTTGGATTTTTTTATATTTATATTTTTATGTGGTATTCTCTTGAAAATATATTATCTTCTGTCTCTGATGGTTTTAGCCCTTTTTGTTAACATCTATCCTTTTCAGTTGGAAACATGCTTCATCTCATAGTTGAAGCCTGTATTTCGAGGAATTTGATTGATACATCTGTTTACTTGTGGCCTGGTTATGTTGAATCATCTGGGCATTTGAAGGATACGACTTTACCCCAGGAATCCCCATGGTCGAACTTTATGCAAGGAGGTTCACTATCTGATCCACTTAAGAATGCTTTGATTGCTACTCCTGCTTCAAGGTATATAAAGTTATATTCACAATCAGTATAGAAGTTCTACTGGCTAGTAATAACTTTGACAATTTGTTCTTTGAGACTAAGTTATCTCTGAAAAGTAGTCTTTTTTATTTGCTGTGCTGCATCGTTCACTCTGACGCAACATTCATAGCATGGAAGTTAACATACACTCCTGGGACTAATATTCTACCAGAATTCCCCATTTTTTATGTCAACTCCTTGGTTCTTTGTATTTCTCCATTCATGTTTTTTTGCTTACTAGCTGAATGCCCGTGCGTTGCTACGGATTTTAAAAAAATTTAGAACATATTTGTATATATGTTCTAAAATTTTTTACCACCCGTTAGTTTCAAAACATATAGTATGATAAAATTCGGCGCAGGTCTTTTGGGGGCCACATGTCAGCGCTGCCTTTTGTGAGAAGGGGTGGAAGAGGCCGGACAAACCACCAACTCCTTCTTTTATAATAGTAAAGATTTACTGGTGTTATCATGTTCCTGCCTTGATTTGGATTATTTTTGTTCAGTGTTGCAGAATTGGATAAATTATATCACATAGCATTAAATGGTTCAGAACAAGAAAAATCAGCTGCAGCTAAAATTCTGTGTGGTGCAACACTTGTTCGTGGTTGGAATATTCAGGTACCTTATTTTACTCCGTATGGTGTAAATAGCTTTCAAATGTTTACATTGCGATGATAATTATGTTTATAAGCTTCCAAATGTTTACATTGCCATGATAATTATGTTTATAACTGACCAAATTCCTCATTTTTTGATGATATAATTTAGTGATATTAGGCGAATTGATCTCCATAACAATATAATATTGATTTGAATTGTCCACACTTTTCACACCCACCCCACTATTTACTTTATGCTGTTTATAGTTGGAACTTTAAGAAAATCAAATCCGAGCATAAGTGCATACGCACCCATTAAGCAAATATGCACATGGTAATGGTCCCAAAAATCTTGAAAAAAAATCATGGATGGAAGACATTAACACACTGCACATATGCACTTGCAAATTTTGTGGACAAAGGTGATTATATGTGCGCTGTACAAAGAAGACAAGTGGCCAACTTATATTACAGAACATACATGCGCAAGCTTGTGTTTCTTGTACAATGCACATTTGATCATCTCTGCATACAAAATTTCGCAAATGTACATTTTCTAACCTGTCCTACATCCTTTTTTTTTTGAGATTTTTTGGGGCTATGCTCGTGCAAACCAAACAGGGTGTATATGCACTGGTGTGCAGATTCTCCATATCTGGCAACTTTTCTCTAAAAGGATTTTATTTGAATTCTACATGTTTTCCTCAGGAACATGTTGTCTGCATGATTGTCAAGCTATTGTCGCCTCCTTTGCCCTCAGATTCCTCAACTCAAGGGAGCAAGAGCCACTACCTTAGTCAGAAGTCTACGTTAAATGCAATCTTACTTTGTGTTTCTTATGTCGATGCTGTCCACATTCTTTCTTTGTATGGAATGGTAAGCAATGCATCGTTGACTTGACCATGTTAACTATTTATCTGTACAATCCGTTCTTGGCATACCAAACTGGTGGAAGAATTCTTGAAAAAATGCCTCCTGATTTGTTTTTTTGTCTTCAAAGTAAAAAAAGTGATTTCATTATTAGTCAGAATGTCACCAATGAATTGATGTCCATATACAAATTTTTGGGATCTTGTTCTACAGTGTCAGTTTCGAAGATGAGATCTGATATGCCTATTTTTGTGTAGCCACAGTTTCAGGAACCTCTCCTATAGTTTTGTGGCTCCATGGTAAATTCTCATGTTTTTTTTTTCTGGCTTTAACAACTGTCATTTTCTGTAGTTAGCATTTGATGACTGCCCTAGCTTTGTTGGTCACAAGGTGAACCATGTAAATTTGTGTGCTTTTGGATTAGTTGACTCAGGTATCTTGTGAGAGCCATTCCACATTAATTATGAAGGCTATCCAGGTTCTAATATTACTATGTTACTTTCAACCAGCACAATGATAATGCAAGCATTTTGTCAAATAGGTAGAAAATTACCACGACTTTTCATGTCCACTAGAATAATGCTATCTGCAGCTTTACGTTTTTGTGCAATTTGTTAGTTCAGGATATAAGAAAAACTTTTTGTCATACAGGTTCCAGATGTTGCTGCAGCTTTAATGCCACTCTGTGAAGCTTTTGGGTCAATGCCACCCCCATCTAACCACAGGTCTACCATTTTTGATGAAACGTCGGTTTATTCAGTCTTCTCTTGTGCGTTTCTTTGTCTTCTTCGATTGTGGAAATTTTACAAACCCCCTCAAGAGTACTGTCTTGCTGGCCGTGGTGGCTCAGTAAGGTTGGAACTTACCCTGGACTATTTGTTGTTAATGCGCAATAGCCGCATCGAGTTCCCAAATTCATCTGCTACTAGTAACTCTAGCAACATTATGGGCTCATTCAATGAGGTTCCAACTCAACCAGTTTATATTGATTCTTTCCCCAAGTTAAGGGCTTGGTATTTTCAAAATCAAGCTTGCATAGCCTCTACCCTTTCTGGTCTTTGCAATAAAAATCCTGTCCATCAAGTTGCAAACAAAATTTTGAGCATGATTTGCCGAAAAATGAATAAAGACGGGGTAGCATCCAGTAATCTTTCATCCACTTCTAGTAGTAGTGTCAGTGGTTCCTCTGTAAGTACATCAGATGATTCTTACCAAAGGCCCACAGTTCCTGCATGGGAATTTCTAGAAGCAGTTCCGTTTGTTCTTGAAGCTGTTCTTACAGCATGTGCTCATGGGAGGCTTTCCAGCCGAGACTTGACTACAAGTGAGGAACCTCATTGTTTTTCATTTCAACATATTACATCAATTCTCCAAGTCCTATGGGGAGAATTCTTAATCTCATTTTTAGTATTTTGTGCGATTGCATTGCAGGTTTGAGGGATCTTGTGGACTTCTTGCCAGCTTCTCTTGCAGCAATTGTTCGCTACTTCTCAGCAGAAATTACACGAGGGATCTGGAAAACTGTCCCGATGAATGGAACTGAATGGCCTAGCCCTGGTGCTTCTCTTCATGCTATTGAAGCTGAAATAAAGGACATTCTTGCATCTGCTGGAGTTCAGATTCACAGCTTCTCTCCACGTACTACCCGCATCCCCTTCTTATGCATCAACTTGCATTGGTTCATACTTTTAACTGTTGATAGGCTTCATGCTTTCAGCTCGGTCACTGCATGTTTTTATATCTTTATTCCTCTTTAATGTTGTGGAAAGCTTATATTTTATTCTTACAGGTGGTGTGCCGCCAATGCTTCCCTTACCGATGGCTGCACTCGTGAGCCTGACGATTACATTTAAGCTAGATAAGAGTTTGGAGTACATTCATGGGATCATTGGCCAGGCGCTAGAGAACTGTGCAGGGGGCAGTTCCTGGCCAAGCATGCCCATCATAGGAGCCTTGTGGACACAGAAAGTGCGAAGATGGCATGATTTCATCATCCTCTCATGTCTCCGTTCTCCCTTTGGCAGAGACAAAGACGCTGTTGCGCAGCTCATCCAAAGTTGCTTCTCATCCTTTCTACGTTCCTCATCCAGTGGGTCTGATATTACTGCAAGCCGTGGAGTTGGGGCTTTACTGGGAGACTCAATCACAGATGAAGGACTTCAGCTTCCCATGGCCCCTGGTTTCATCTATTTGAGAACTTGTCGAACATTCCACGACACCTACTTTGTCAGCGAGGTGATCCTGAAGCAAGTGATTGAGTGCGCCCACAAACTTGCAAATGAATGGTCTTCCAATGGACCTCCACATTTAAAATCAGGCCGGACGCCGCTATCTGGTGCTGCATCCATGGGGCATCAGGTTGCGATGCTTGGCGGAGGACTCCTATGTGTTGCTGGTGGACCTCTTGTGGTCCAGGTGCTGTATGAGGAGACCTTGCCAACACTGCTGCTATCAGCTCGAGAACAGATTTTGAAAGACCCTGGACCAGTATCAAGCACACTCCAAGGGTATGCCATGGCCAACATGCTCTTCTTCTGTGGCAGTCTACTCTGGGGAGCGGAAAGGACATCTCCTGTCATGAAACTGTCTTTCCTGTCAAGGAGGCCACGAGTGGTTGGGACCCACATGGATTTCATTGCCGGTGTGTTGGAAGGGCACATTCTGCTGGGCTGTGACCCGCGTACGTGGAAGGCGTATGTGTCGTGCTTTGTGTTCCTGCTGGTGAAGTTTGTCCCGTCATGGTTGCGGGACGTTAAACTAGATACGCTGAAGAAGATAGCTGCTGGACTCCGGTGTTGGCATGAGCATGATCTTGCTGTGTCTCCGCTTGAGCGAGGAGGACCACAGGCTATCTCCATTGCAGTCGAGACCTTGCTGCGATGATCTTGCCTTTCGGACTTTTTGCCCCCCACCTGACATGGGAGGAGTCGTCGGAGTTTGTCAAGGTTACGTCTCCAGTTGAGCCATCAGGGCAGCTATTGTTCACAAGTAGAATGCTGAATTCGTCTGTGGAGAAGTGTTAGTTCGTCTCGTATGGTCTCTTCGCTTGATACTTGACTGCAGTAGCCGTCTCAGGGCATTCGGGAATGCAAATTCTCGGAGCCTACGTGACATATTCTGGGAATCGGGGTGAGATAGCTTCAGCTCTAATATGTATAATATCAGAGGCTGTGCGGGGTGAGATAACTTCGGCTCTAACATGTATAATGTCAGAGGTTGTACGTTTGAATATTTAGGCCAGAGTATCAGCTAGCGGCTGAATGTTTCGTAGGTAGGCCATGCAGGCTCTTGGCAGCATGAGCACGTGTTAGCATGATGCACACTATTGTCGTGTACCACCTGAATTTTAAGAGAACGTTGTATGCAGCATAGAGTGCTCGTCCCTAAAACTTTATAAGCAACCACCCAGAAGTTAATTTGAAGCATTTGAGCTGCCCTCACGAATTAAGCGCAGACCCAAGATGGTTACTAATCCGCTAATCTTAAACAGAATGTGGAAAGCGTCCTGAAAGGCTAAAACAATAACCGTCTGTGAGCTAATTTTTGTGATGACAGAATAAGGCGCCAGTAAGTGCAAGTCAGAACCTAGGAAATGTGTGTTGTGTAAGGCGCACACATGGATGCTGCAAGTCGGAACCAAACATGGGCGTTCGTCCCAAGTGCTAAGTAGCAAGCGACGGAGTTATTTAGCCCAGGCCTAATGAACAATGGGCCGCACGGCCCACTAATCGCCTCCACGAGAAAAACAAAAGGAGGAAAAAAGAAGAAAAAATTGGCGGGAACGCCGGTAAAAGAGCGCCGCAACGGAAGCCCCCACCGCCCACCACCGACCACGCGGTCGTTCCCCTTCCCCTCCCCTCCGCCTCAACGCCTTCTTCCTCGCGAAGCGAAGCCACCCAATCCAATCCTCCTCGCCGAGCCCCATACCAAAATGGAGGCGGCTCTCAAGGCAAGCACTCCTCACCACTCGAATCGCCCCGCCCCTAAACCCTAGCGCTCCCAGTCGCGATCCCTCGCCTAAACCCTAGCCCCGATGGATGCTAATATGGGTGTTTCTATTCGCAGAGGTATTTCGGGTACTCGGGGTTCCGGCCGTACCAGAGGGAGATCATACAGAAGGTTCTGGAAGGGCGGGATTGCTTGGTCGTCATGGCCACCGGCAGCGGCAAGTCGATCTGGTAAATAAGTCACGCTTCCGCGCCCTCGTTTTTTTTAGTTTTGGTGAGAAGAATGTTGCGTTTCGGCTGGTGCTGGTTGCTGTGTAGGTTTTGTTGGAGGTTAATGGATGCGCAAGTTAGAGCACTTCGGTGGTAATGTTGGAATTGTTGCATTTTGTTGATAATGAGTTATACTATATCCCTGGCCAGTGTTTGGCTTTGCGGTTGTGTAATTTTTGTTCATTGGATGGCTGATATATTCTTTGGGATTCTTTGATGTGTATTCACGGTTTGGGGAAAAATGTAGTCATTTTGGTGGTAACGGTGGTCTTAAAGTGTAACTCATCTTCAATGGAGTACCCACAACTCATTTAATTTTTCTGCCGACTCGTTCGTTAATCAGTTATGATTTCATTACTTCGGTACTGCCTCATATATTGAAATCATTATTTGCTCATGGCAATTCTTTCTGTGGCAGCTATCAAATCCCTCCACTGGTTACAAAGAACACAGCTGTTGTTGTCAGCCCTCTCCTGTCACTGATGCAAGACCAGGTAAGATTGAAATATTCACTATAATATCCTTAGTGCTGTGCTCACTGTGGATTTGAAAGCTTATTGTTGATTCCATCTACTTAAAACAGGTCATGAGTTTAAAACAACATGGTGTGAAATCTGAGTTTCTTGGCAGCACTCAAATGGATAGCTCTGTTAGCAATGACGCTGAAAAAGGCCTTTTCGATGTTCTGTACATGACGCCAGAGAAAGCTGTCTCACTTCCTTCAAGGTGAAAATCCTGTGATATTTTACAACTATTTCAGGATATAAAAGCAGATGGTTGGTGTTATATACTTGTAGTTTGTAGTGCTTAACATATCTTGTGAGACCCAAGTAGACTGTTGTAAGACTCAAGTAGCATATCTAGTCTAAAAATTGTCGATAGTTTGGCTTGAAATGGAAGGCATGTACATACTTTGTTATTATATGGATGCTACAAGTTACTGCTCTTTTGTCTACCTTGGTTCCTCAAAGATTTGATAATGTAGCATTCAGTCTGTTGATTTACCTTTTTCAAGCTTCTTCCCAGGTTTTGGAGTAACTTGCAGGCTGCTGGAATCTGCATGTTGGCCGTTGATGAAGCGCATTGCATATCAGAATGGGGTCATGATTTCAGGTTGTTTTTTATTCTGTTATAAATGTGAAGCATTTCTTCATAAAAAGTGCCGATAATTTACTGCCATTTTAGTTTTGAAGATAATTTATGTATGCATGTAGGTTGAAAATCCTGTATGCACGAATGACAAATGTATTATAGAAGTGTTAGTTACTATGTACGAGTTTACTACCTATCTATTCTCGCTCACACAATCCAATTTAGTGGATCAGTTTACGCTATTTATTGCTCCAATTAGTAGAGCTTCTGTTCTTGATTGCACTTTTCTCTCTTGTATGCAGGCCGGAGTACAAAAAGTTGCATTTATTGCGTGACCTCCTTGTTGATGTTCCCTTTGTTGCCTTGACTGCAACGGCCACAGAAAGGTATGGATGTTAGTTGTTTCCTTTATCTTTTACTTGTTTATCCTGCTTTCGATGATATCTAATGGTAATGTTTTTTTCTTCGTAAAGTAAGGGCAACACTAACTGTTCTCATCATAAAAAGGGCAACACTAACAGCTCCAGAACCCCCTAATCATCATTAGGTGATGTACTAAGAAGGTATTGGGTGCTCGTTTGTTCAGCTATCCCTAGTGTCATGATAACATATATATTCTAGCTGCTGAACGATCCCCGGACAACACTGTTACTTTACCTAACATTGGCACTGAAGTATTGTGATGACTTCATACTTATTTTATTGATTTTCAACTGCGTGCACATTGCATGGTCTGTATACCAATCCATGGTACAACTTTAAGTTTAATTTTTTAGGGTACGTGGAGATATTGCCGCTTCCTTGACCCTGCGCAATCCTCACATTGTGGTCGGATCATTTGATCGTCCTAATCTTTTCTACGGTGTGAAATCATGCAACCGATCTATGTCCTTTATCAGCGAACTTGTAAAAGATGTATCAAAGAACTGTACTGTGGGTGGCTCAACAATAGTATACTGTACGACCATCCGAGACACTGAACAGGTTTGTAATTTTTCAGGATTATGTATTTTCAAATTTGCATATCTTGATGAAATGTTACAGATGAACCAATTTTTTTGTTTTCCTTATAAGTAGAAATTATGCATTTTTCCAATTCTATAGGTACACATTAGAGTCATGCTGAAATAATAAAACTTGAAATAGACCGGATATAATTTTCTTTTGATGTTTTGAGTAACAGACATCTTTTTTCTGATCAATGTGAGAGCTTTTAGAGACTATTCAAAAGTTACATAGATACATGCATTGAGGCCTCTACTGTAGATAGTGGATCCTAAAGAATGGGAAATTAGAAGCGTTTTTGTATTTTTTTTCTGGAATAATGTGAGAATTTTTGGTCTTCTGTGTTGATTTCGACATTTCGTAGAAGCTGCTTTTAATACATACTAGGTGTACTTGTTATGTTAAGTTGCGATCAATGCAGTAAATGAGTATTATTTTTTTTGTCAGGTACATGAGGCATTTGTTACCGCTGGAATCAAATCTGGCATTTACCACGGTAAAATGGGCAACAAAGCTAGGGAGGAATCCCATAGGTCTGTTGTTGATGCGTTTATCTACTTTTTTTTATTTGGCTGTTTATTACATTGTTCTACTTTTAATTTCATTTTGTTATGAGCGGCCCAAATCCTTAGACTAAATTGTCTTGACCAATGCTCAAAATACCATTTTAACATCCTCTCTGAACAATGATATGCCAAATGTTTTTTTGGCCTGTTAGATACGCTTGATCATGTTATGATTTGATGAGAAAAAACACCTTATGACTCATGAGGGCTGTGATTTGGTCTGAAATATTTGCCAAAATATTGTTGTTCTGTTAGATGTGTATTAGATCATGGAAGTGGTTAATGGAGAGAAGGATTTAGATAGATAAAGGAACATAAGGTTAGTGTGTCATGTGATTTATAATCTGCATGCAGCTTTTGAAAAATGTTTTTTTTTCGAGAACACGCCGAAGATCTGTGCATCATTTTCATTAAGAAGGAAACAGAACAAGAAAACAACTAACCTTTTTCAAAATGTTGGAAAATGATGGCTTGGTAACATAGTGGTTGATCATAAATTATGGTTCTCCTTTACAGATCATTTGTTAGAGATGAAGTACTCGTGATGGTGGCAACTATTGCTTTTGGAATGGGAATTGATAAGCCAGATGTTAGATGTGTAATACATTACGGATGCCCTAAGAGCCTAGAATCCTACTACCAGGAAAGTGGGCGTTGTGGAAGAGATGGACTGCCTTCAGTCTGCTGGCTGTATTATCAAAGAAGCGATTTTACAAAAGCTGACTTTTATTGTGCTGAAGCAAAAAATGTATGTAAATACTACGCGCATTCAGGATCATTGTTCACGCTAAAGTGATAAAACTTACATATATGTATTTTAGTTAATTAGTTTTCTGATGTTTGCCTATTTTGTTTTCTTTTACTCATCAACAGGTAACTCAAAGAAAAGCCATCATGGAGTCTTTCATGGCAGCACAAAAATATTGCCTTGTTGCTTCATGCCGTAGAAAGTATTTGTTGCAGTACTTTGGTGAAGAGAGCATCACTGACTGTGGTATGTTTATATTTTTCATTTTAAGAATTGCTTTGGACTCATCTGCAAATATTGTCCATCTGAAAAGAGGGACTAATAATTCGAAGTTTCTATTGTTTAATCCTGTCCTAGTTCTAAGTGCTTATTGAAGGGTACATGCTACATCAAGTCATATCTCAGCTGGCGTAATCAGCATGCAGTGACACATTGATTTATGACACATCTCTTGATCTACAGGTAATTGTGATAATTGCACAGGGGCAAAAACTGAGAGGGATTTGTCAAAAGAATCCTTCTTGTTGCTGTCCTGCATTAAGTCTTGTGGAGGACGCTGGGGCCTTAACTTGCCAGTTGATGTTCTCCGTGGATCACGAGTAGGGTCTTCTATCGTTTTAATGCCTGCAATTTCCGATAGTTTGTGACATATCTTGGCTATTCTCACCTGATTGGAGGTGATCATCTCTGTGCTGATAATGTTATCATTGGGAACAGCCATATGTGACAGGATTGATGCTAGTAAAACATTTCAAGGGAATGTATATTTGAGCCATGTATCTTTGCTGCACATTTTTGGCGTGCAGATTGTGCATGCTTTTAAAGTGTTCCACAAATTACTTTATTATAAGATCTAAATGATACATCCAGCAGCACTTTTTTCTTAACCTTGGACATTAATTCACATTTTTGGAAAGAAAGATGTTGCATAACAAGTACTTTCTCATTTTGTAGGCCAAGAAGATCGTTGACAACAATTACGATAAACTTCCAATGCATGGACGGGGAAAAGACTATCCACCAAATTGGTGGAAAGCACTTGGTGGTCTGCTTGTAGCACATGGTACCATTATGGACCTCTCTATAGTCAACCACGGTCCTTCACTTTTTGGCTATAGCAAACTGCTCCTTCAAAAATACTTATTCTGCATGCTGACTTCTTTGTCTTGTAGCTGTGTATCAAAGTACAGATTAGCCATTTCTTTTCTTGCCTTTTTCTAAGAAAACAAATGATTGCATTTTGAAAAACTTTGAAGAATTTATAATGTCACAGTTCATTCTTCTAGTAAAAGTAGTGTTTTGGTTAACCTAAGGTCAATCTTATGGCATGCATACAAACAGCATAATCTGTATAGACAGTACATATGACCATTACAGCTGCAGTGCATTTGACTCTCTGGGCAATATCCTTCGATGGATATCTCCATTCTTCAAGACAGTTTGTGTCTGTTTAACATGTTGATTTCTCATATTGTATTGTAACCTATTAAAATTCAAATCTAGCAACCTTTCGGTCCCGTTTTTTTGGGCTGCGGCTGATGACTTTTAGCTATGACTGGATGGATAGTACCGGCTGATAGAAACCGAAACCAAAAGCCTGCTGAAAAACCGAAAAGAACGGGGCCCTCATCCGCTGAAGCAAATTCATGAAATCTCCAGAGTTTGTTGCAATTTTTGTGATGTTTGGTTGTAGTGTTAAATATGGCGAGTGGCGAGTAGTAAGTTACCACATTTAATTTCTCATGGGTTATCCTCATATTCATACAGAAACATCTCAGCTACTGACTTTTGTTTTCTTCAAAGGGAGTTGTATGCATCAGGTGTCAGAATAATAAAGCATTTCTGGCATACTTAATTGTTACTTTTATTTATTTTCTTTTTCTTTTTTTTCTCTATGTGCAGATTATTTGAAGGAGACTGTTCATGATACATTTAGATTTGTCAGGTGCTGTGTTGAGTATTTGCTTTCTCTGTTTTATGTTAGTAATTCTATGGATGCTTTATCACTAGTTCTTTTCTATTTTATTGAGTATTACTTAAAGTAACATCTATACAAATGCTTAACCCAGCCACCCTCACTAACTCTGCATGTCTATATTCAGTGTTAGTCCCAAGGGGGCCAAGTTTCTCTCTACCGCTGATAAGATGGACGGAACCCCACTAGTTTTGCAGCTGACTGCAGAGATGACTAATCAAGAGGAGCATGGTAGTTCACAGCATAAAGAAGGGGGCTTAAATACTTTGACCACATCAGAATCTGAAAGATTTTCTGAGGTATGTTTCTCATAGGAATTTATTTATTAAATGACTTGTGGCCTTGTGCATGCGCACCTCCACAGCATACTGCTTTTCTTCTTTTTATACTTAATTTGAGATATTTTTTTGTAGCTTTGTTCTTGTGTCTCACTTAAATTTCTTTCAGGATGAATTGAAACTTTACCAAATGCTCTTGAACGTCAGAATGAAACTTGCTCAAGATGTTGGAACTGCTCCGTGAGTTAAATGCTGAATGACATTGACAAGTTTTAGACTGTTGGCTGTTTAGCTATTGGAACAATCATCGAATTAAATTTGTCTGATCCCATTGTTTCAGATATGCTATATGTGGTGATCAGACACTAAGAAACTTTGCAAAGATGAGGCCCTCTACTGGGGCTAGACTGGCTAATATTGATGGTGTTAACCAGGTATCACTTTGAAAGACAATGATACTTAGCAAACTGTCATGCATTTCTGAATTTCTGCAGCGCATCGAATTAGAAATAATGCAATAAGTGTGATAAAATAATCTTCCCTCTTGTACTCGCATAACATCTGACTTTTTGTTTTCAGCACTTCATCTCGTGTTACAGTGGCATTTTCATCGAAAATATCACACGATTGTCAAAAGAGTTGAATCTTCTGGTGGATAATTCATCAGCTGTAGATGATACAGCTGCTGTTCCAAAACCTGTACACAACAATCTTCCTAGGAGCTTGGGTGATGCAAAATTTACTTCATGGGAGTTGTGGCAGAACATGGAGTTCTCTTTCCAGAAAATTGCAGTGAGTTGTTGTTTTCGTTTTAGTTTGCCACTGAACCTTATATGGAAGTTCACAGCTTGACATGATAGTGTATTCTAGCATTTCCGCAGGGCAGTGCCAATAAAAGAGCAAACGGTTATAACATACATACTTGACGCTGCTCGAGATGGATTTGAGATGGACTGGAATAGGTTTTGCAAGGAAGTAGGACTAACACTTGAGATAGCCTCACAGATCCGTCTTGCCATTGCAAAGGTTGGATCACGTGACAAGTTGAAGCCAATCAAAGAGGAGCTTCCAGAAAACGTAATTCTTCCTCCATGCATAATTAGGCCATTTCTGTTTGTGATTAAGTAGATTTATTGCTTCATTTCTCTTATGCACTGCCAAGCTCATTATGTGTTCATCCAAAGCATTTATGGAAGACTTAATTTACTTGGCAAAATGCTAAATGATAATTGCAGGCAACTTATGAGATGATCAAGACATTCCTGACAATTGAGAATCTTGGATTGTCGGAGCAAACTTTTGGTAAGGTTCCTACTGATGGGGTTCCCACTAGAACAACAGAGTCACCACAATCATGCTCCCATGGCAGTCCAGTTGGCGAGAATGGTAATCAGGGAGACTGTGCCCTCGTGGCAGGTGCCTGCGATACAAGCCCTTCGGAAAAGAGATGCCAAACTGATGGAACACTGATTCCTGCTGAGGAACCAGCAAAGAAGCTGCAAAAGATAGACGGGCACGGGGGAGAATCTACTGGCACAATTGGTGCCACCGAAGATGCTATACTAGAACTGGTCGCGAGCCGTGATGGGGTAAGGCATTCTCTCAAGTCTCTCTGGTTGGAGCCCATGGTGTTCCTTGTGTTGAACATCTCATGTTGCAGGTTCCATTGGAGGATGTCGTCAAGCACTTCGATGGTTCGAAAAGAGAATCTGTTGTCGAGCTGTTGGACAGCCTTGAATGCAGTTTTTTGGTATACAGGAAAAATGGCTATTACGTGATTCTGTAACGCACTGAAGGGATGATAACAGTTAGTACTAGTATCCCATGATCCCATCTCTAGGACTCGTTGCTTGTGCGTGGATGTATATATACTACTTGCTAGTCGTGACATTGGCCTTCCAGTAAGTTGTAACTAGTATCCCAATTCCCATCTCTTATGGGATGTTCGTGGCTTGTACGTGGATGTGTCTATGCGTAGAATAATATAGAAGCAGCAGTGACGTTGCTCAGATGACATATCTCGCACAAGCAGTATGCCCTTCACACGCCTTATGCGTAATTTGCAGTGGGCAATAGTGAGTGAAAGCAAATTCCATTACTAATGGCAAACAAAAATGTGTCAATATATTTCGATTTAATGAAAGGCTGGGCAATGCCTGTTGTCTACAGAAAATGGGTCAATATCCTAATTACCTACTAACAATATGTCTCACACACGAGAAGAGACTCCCTGTTATCTGCCGCGTCGGATCAGCCTATATTGTGCTCGTCGATGTTATTATAGTGATAAAATGTTGCCACGGTCAAAATCATGTTTCGATGCTAGTTAGTAATTTCATATGGTACGAAATTAATCTTAAAATTAAGACGGTGCTATCAGACTAAATAAAAAAAAATCTGACATGACATGATGCCCCACGCACACGACAAGACACGAGCCTTTGCTAGTCGTCGTCTCCGACCCTGCTCGTCTCCGCTCCCTTTGCGCACGGCGCCGCGCCGATCAAATCCCAATCCGAGTGGGCGAGTCCCGCAGCCGCGTCCAGTTGGAAGCACACTTGGAGGAGCATTCGGTCGCCTCGTCGCGTCGCGTGCGATGATCAGTAGAGGAGTGGGCAGTACTGGGAGCCCGAGGAGGCGATGAAGGCGAGGCGGAGGGGGCCGCGCGTGGCGCTGCTGGCGCTCGTCTTCTGCTCGCTGCTCGTGCCCCTCGCCTTCCTCTTCGACCGCTCCGCCTCCGGTAGGTGCTAACCCTCGCCTCCCCTCTCCTTCTGCTCCGATCGGGGGTTCGGGGAATGCAATGCGGGGGCGTGCCTTCGTGCTCGGATCAGTGCCGCTTCGGGTGAATCTGGACATCCAGTTGCTGTATCTGATTACTGTTCGGTTTTGTAAATTATTAACCCCCTTCTACTTTTTTATTGGTTTGCGACGCAGGGTACGTGACGACGGATGAGCGCCACCGACAGGTGTGACACTGTTGTTTCCCCGCTTTTTTTCTCACATATTTCTTTGGATAGGTTAGGAGCTGGGAACGAAGACGGCTGAGTGATTCGTGCTAATTTTTGTATTTTACCTTGGATTTAGGAGGTCGTTTTGCCCTCGTTCGATCGCGTGGAGAAGAGGGATGGTGCTGGTGCTGTCAATGGAGCGAGGCAGGTTTGCTACTGCTTTCCAGTGATGGTGATTGTTTTGTAGTTTTGCTTTTGTTCTGCAATGGCCACCTTTTATCGGGGTGTCATAATTTCTATTTCATGGTCACTCCGTTTATGTGATAATTTTATTGAAACTTGCTACTTGTCCAAGCCTCACTGATTTGCTGGGAGGTGATTTTTGCTGTAGTGTTCCTTGTGTGTTAGCTTCCCGGAGATAATGTTCTTCACTTGTTACTGCTTAGCACTTAAGGAAAATACTTTATTCAACCCAAATTTCATGTTCATGAAGTATGAAAAAAAATATCTCAGAGAGCAGTTCAAAATTGTCAAGGTTGCATCTGTTATACATAACACCTTCCCCCCTCAGGATGCACTGAAGAAGATCGCCAAAGGTAGTAGTGGAGTACTGCACCAGCATAAGCAAATTGATCGCCACTCTTCTAGTGTTAGTGCTAAACCAAAAGGTACCGCATAGTAAAATGCCAAATGCTCTACGTAGCTTGAGTTAATTTTTTTTGGTTAAGATTTTTAGATGTGAATGCAGTTGTTGCTAATGCTAGAACACCATTCATGGATTGCAAGTATAGACTATGCAAAGTAATCTGGACCATCTGGTAAATGTAGTAGGAAAACTGGTGTTTGGGGCTACATGAGGCACAGTGATAGCATCATGAAAATTATATACGTATATGATTCAACGCCATGGTTTTCCAGTCTTTCACTTTTCGATAATCTGATTTTCCTTAATAGTTGCATGTATTAAATTTATTTTCTTTAGTCTCTCCCTCTTGCTTCCCTTCATTTTCCAAGACTTACTGTACAGACCTCAAAGCGATTTATTTTATTTGACCCAAATCTATACTAACAAGCCAGTGCTGATGTTTTGAAAACAACTTTCATAGTTTCATGTCCTCTTGAACCTCATATAGTTGCCAGTAGTGGTCTTGGTAAAGCTATTTATAGGTTGTAGCCCATCTATTCCGGATTGGTCTTTTATTCTGTCTGATGCTATAGTTTTTTTGCTTATCTTTACATCTGACTCAATAATTGGTGATATATGCAGTTCTTTGTGCACCAAAAATTGGCAGACCAAAGGCTGTAACAGAATCAACTCGAGGCACAAGAGTATGCCTTCTAGCATTCAAAGTTGTACTTGATTTTCCAGAACTAACTTCAAATTTTGCTTCTTTTAAGACATGTTCCGTCATTAAAATGAAATGCTGGAGTCCTGTAGTTGTAGCAGCAAGTATGACACTAGAAATTACCAAATGTAAGACTTTCAGCTCAAACACATATAATACCATAGGTAACATGATG
Organism: Bonia amplexicaulis; assembly: GCA_036346245.1. Taxonomy (NCBI): domain Eukaryota; kingdom Viridiplantae; phylum Streptophyta; class Magnoliopsida; order Poales; family Poaceae; genus Bonia; species Bonia amplexicaulis. The sequence continues at coordinate 458,764 of CM070753.1, read as the reverse complement.
CAACATTTTCAAATGATTTCCCTTTGTTTTAATCAAATGGATGTAATACAGTAATAATGTACTTAGAAATAATGTACTTAGCTATGTACTTAGATAAGCTAATCTTAGGACTGCTGAATATAATGCATCCCATTTTCCCTGTACATGTTCTTTTCTTTTCCTGCTGACCTTTGCATCAACCAGAAGTATGCTATAATGCACATATATTGTTTTCAGGAGGTTACCAAGGATAGGAAGAGACAAGACAAAGGTACAAAAGCAGATGAAGTGGAAAATGCGAAGGCTTGTCAACTTGAATTTGGGAGCTACTGCCTCTGGTCCATAGAACACAAAGAAGTTATGAAGGATTCCGTAGTGAAAAGGCTTAAAGACCAACTATTTGTGGCCCGCTCATACTATCCAAGCATTGCCAAAATTCAAGGACAGGAGGCACTTACTGGGGAGATGAAGCAAAACATACAAGACCATGAGAGGGTTCTTAGTGTGTCCACTGTTGATGCTGATCTACCATCCTTGTGCGAACTAAATTCTACTGCCTAAGTTTTCTAGTCCTTTCGTAATTTATTCCGTTGTTAATCTTAAAGTTGCAGTTTATGATGACTGCATTACTGGTACCATCTTTTAGAAATACACATGAGACTGAAACTGGTGATGTCCTATGATTTCAGTATCAACAAGAAGATAGAGCAGATGCAGCAAACAATAGCGAAAGCCAAATCTTGCACTGTGGATTGTCACAGTGTTGACAGGAAGCTTCGCCAGATACTTGATATGACTGAGGATGAAGCCCATTTTCATATGAAGCAGAGTGCATTCCTCTACAATCTTGGTGCTCAGACGTTGCCTAAAAGTCACCATTGTTTCGCTATGAGGTTGACATTAGAGTATTTCAAATCCTCTTCATTGGATTCAGAGGACTCTTCTGCTCGCAAGTTTAATAAACCAAATAGTAGGCACTATGTTATACTATCTAAGAATGTCCTTGCAGCTTCTGTTGTCATCAACTCAACAGTGAACAGCTCTAAGGTATGTGGAGTAATATTTACAATATTTAGTTTGTACATTATCTTCTGAGCTGGGCGTTGCTGATGTTCTTATTTGATCTTTTGCAGGAGCCAGGAAACATTGTTTTTCATATCCTAACTGACGCTCAAAATTTCTATGCCATGAAGCACTGGTTTGTCAAAAGTTCATACAAAGAGGCAGCTGTCCATGTCATAAACTATGAAGCCATTATTTTGGAGAAGTTACCAAAGTTTAGTATGCGACTGCTGTATTTGCCAGAGGAGTTTCGTGTTCTCATTAGGAGCACTGAGAAGGCAAGAATGGAATACCTGTCACTTTTCGGTCACTCGCATTTTTTATTCCAGAAATATTCAAGGGTCTAAACAAGGTGGTTGTGTTGGATGATGACGTGATTGTTCAACGTGATCTGTCTTTCTTGTGGAATCTCGATATGGGAGACAAGGTAAATGGCGCTGTCGAATTTTGTGGTGTAAGGCTTGGTCAAGTGAGAATTCTCTTGGGTAAGACAACATATGATCCCAAATCATGTGCATGGATGTCTGGGGTGAATGTGATTAATTTGGATAAATGGAGGAAACATAATGTTACAGAGAATTACCTGCTGCTCCTGAAAAAGGTTGGTATTAATTCTGGTCTAGTTAATTTCATGCTACAGCATGTGATAAAAAATGTGGGCACACAATGGGTGGTCTGGAAGAACATTTGAGAGTGCACATGTGGTGTGAGATACAGAGCATGCTGCATCCATTTTTTTTACATGGTGTGGGGTGTTGCCCTCTGGTTCTAACAAACCCCCCACCCCCACTATTATGTTTATTCAAGATGTCAAGTTTAGCTTTCTTTGGCATTTTTGTACTTATTCCAGTCTCAATATGGAAATAATTTGATTCTTTGCTACATGATGCTTCATATGGTTAGCAAACTGCATATACTTACCCGACTCTTGTTGTGTTGCAGTTCAAAATCAAGGATGAAGGATCTCTGCGAGCTGCAGCATTTCCTTTAAGCTTGCTGTCTTTCCAGAATCTCATCTATCCCCTTGATGAGAGGTTGACTCTGTCTGGACTTGGATATGACTATGGAATTGATAAGGAGGCTGTACGGAGTTCTGCATCATTGCACTACAATGGTCATATGAAACCTTGGCTTGAGTTAGGTATACCGGACTACAGGAAATACTGGAAGAGGTTCCTCATTCGAGAAGATAGATTCATGGATGAGTGCAATGTAAATCCCTAGCAGGCTAGCACAGTTGAACCTGGAAATCAGAACAACTGACAATAGATTGCTACATCCACTAGCCTCACTCAAATTTGTGTCTGCTGAGTGGATGACTATAGCCTCCAAAAGCTGTATTGTGCAGTAGGACAACAAACACAGCTGTTGAACAGAGGAGGTGCAGTCGTTGGCGATCAATGTTAACAGGAGTGAGTAGACGCAGCACCGTCTGTTCATTGAATTAAGAGGCTTGATTGACGATTTCTGCATTCTAGGATTAGTCACAATCAGAAGACTCTGTAGCAGATAAGGATGATGTGAATTGAGTCTTCAAGTAAACGTTAGTGTCAACCTCATTGTCGAGATTGTTAGGTAGGATTTCCGATGAGTCGTGGGCCCTTGGCTGTGTTTCATGCCTCGTCGATGCAAGATTTATTTTTCCCTTTTTCTCTTCTGCCAATAAGGGCGCACACATGTAATCCAGATAGCCATTTTTTGCTCTTAGTTGTAGCGCATTGATTGTTTATCGTAATTATGCTCATGGTAAGGTTGCTGTCCAAAACTATTGACAGCTCTGTGGATAACCTGTATATTTTTTGGCCGTACTTCCTTACTGGAATGTTCTTTTTTTCTTGACAAGATTACGAGGCGCCTGCAGCGTTGCTTCATTATTGCCCCTTGCGTGCTAGTATATGCTGCTACAGCACTGCTTATTACACGCCCTTGATGATTTGGAACATGAAAAGTTGAACCTGGAAATGAATGCAGCCTCTAGCTAGGTCCCTCATAGAATCATGATAACTCTACAGCACTGCTTATTCTGTACTCCAGCTTCATATACAACTCGTACTTGATAAGGAAGAATCATGATAACTCTGTTGAAGACCATCTAACGCCACTGCACGTAAAGGTTCCAGAAATCCTAGTACTACGTGGCTGCATGCATCTGACTTGATTTTAATTAACTGGGAAAACTCACCAATAGATCCATACTTTTATAATCTGGTCCTAACAAATAAATAATGTACATCTTTTTTATTTTTCTTCTACTTAGGGAAAGTAATTGCTCCTTTTTTCTATCGTTTTCATAATAATGCTAAGCACTCCATATTCATGTGTGCGGATGCGTCCATTTATTCATTGCTGAAGCGATATCGTGCATAAATTAACCATGATGAATCCCCACGGCTTTTAGTGATTGCAACTAGGTCTGTAAATGGGCCGAGCTCGAGCGAGTTTGGCCTTCCAGGCTCGAGCTCGGTAGAAGCTCGAGCTAAGCTCGAGTTGGGCTTGATAACTTGATGAATTAGAGTCTTGGGTCGTGATGATTGTATTTTTCATGTGCATGTCATCATAAATTTGTGATA